>CAJNDS010002502.1:105000-162500 GCA_905221605.1 Symbiodinium natans | reverse complement strand
GGTTGGAGTTTAGAGCTTCGGTAAGAGGGTAGTCGTTGGGTTTCGGGTTTAGGGTTTAGGGTTTGGGGTTTGGGGTTTGGGGTTTAGGGTCAGGGTTTAGGGTTTGGGGTTTGGGGTTTGGGATTTGGGGTTCAGGGTTTAGGGTTTAGGGTTTGGGGGTTGGGGTTTCGGGTTTGGGGTTTGCGGTTTTGGGTTTGGGGTTTGGGGTTTAGGGTTTAGGGTTTGGGGTTAGGGTTTGGGGTTTAGGGTGTAGGGTTTGGGGTTTAGGGTTTGGGGTTAGGGTTTGGGGTTTAGGATTTAGGGTTTGGGGTTTAGGGTTTAGGGCTAGGGGTGTAGGGTTTAGAGTTCGGGTTTAGGGTTTAGGGCTACTTGCAAGCTCTTTTGACTTAGGAAGTGGGTAGTAAGGTGGGCTATGGGGATGATAACGCGGCTTCTATAGGAAGTACTGCCTAGACTGAGCTAAGTCAAAAGAGCTTCCAAGTTGTAGTCTAGGGCCTTTCAGGCGAAGGATTTGAGGTTGACTTTGGGGCTTGAGCAGCATTACAGGACATAGCCCTGAGGCTTCCCCGAGCCCTGAGCCCTGAGCCCTAAGCCCTAAACCCTAAAGCCTGAACCCTAAACCCTCAGCCCTAAACCCTAAACCCTGTTCTTCAGTGATTCCAGATGTAGCAAAGAAAACCCAAACACCTAGCGGTTGGGAGTGGGACCCTAAACCTAAACCCTCAGCCCTAAACCCTCAACCCTCAACCCTCAACCCTGAATCCTAAACCCTAAACCCTAGACCCTAAACCCTAAGCCTAAACCCTAAACCCTAAACCCTAAACCCTAAACCCTAAACCCCAAACCCTAAGCCCTAACCCTATACCCTAACCCCAAACCCGAAAAACCCTAAGCCCTAAGCCTAGACCCTAGACCCTAGACCCTAGACTCTAGACCCTAGACCCTAGACCCTAGACCCTAGACCCTAGACCCTAGACCCTAGACCCTAGACCCTAGACCCTAGACCCTAGACCCTAGACCCTAGACCCTAAACCCTAAACCCTAAACCCTAAACCCTAAACCCTAAACCCTAAACCGCGAGGTTTCAGAAAGAGGCCGACGAGCTTGAGAAGCACCTCACGTGTGTCGAGCTGCTGCAGAAGCACAAGATCAAGCTTTCACTGAGCCGCTGTGCCTGCAGGGTAGGGGTTTAGGGTTTAGGGTTTCGGGTTTAGGGTTTAGGCCATTAGGGTTTAGGGTTTTTGGGTTTAGGGTTTTAGGGTTTGGGGAAGTCTCGGTTTAGGGTTTCGGGTTTGAGGGTTGAGGGTTTAGGGTTTTAGGGTTGGAAATTTTGGGGTGTTCCGAGCATAGGGTTTGCCTTCTTAAAGGTAGCCATTGCACCGGATCCCCTCATGTGCCCTTGGGTTATGGCGTTTGGCTTAAGTCTTCCGTGTGAGATCGGCTCAGCCATTGAAGTCAGGGGGTCCCGTTTAGGGTTCAGGGTTTAGGGTGCCATCTTTGACGTTACGCAGATTTTTTCATTTTTTTTGTTGGTGGGACGGGAGACGCTATCATGGTGAGTCTTTTCCCCATGTTTAGTTGGGAGTTACGCTGTTGCTATGTTTTTTGCGCTCTTTTTGAAGCAAGTCTTTTGTGTTTTCGCAGCGCACCGTTTGCCATCAGACAGACGTGCACGTTGTTTGCTGCAAGATGTTTTCCCCTACTATTTGGGTGTCTTTTGGGGGGTCCCTTATTTTTTAAACCCCCACGTGTCTTCGTGCGTTGAAAACACCTTTATTTCCGATGTTTCCAGGCTTTGAACCTTATAAACCTTAAAAATTATAGTTATGAGTATTATTCATATTATTCATACTATTCATATTATTCATATTATTCATATTGTTCATATTATTCATATTATTCACAGTATTCATATTATTCATATCATTCATATTATTCATATCATTCATATTATTCATATCATTCATATTATTCACATTATTCATATTATTCATATGATTCATATTATTCATAGTAGGGCTTGGAGGGCTTTTGGGCTTGCACCACTTGTTTTGGGATGGGTGTTGTTCAAGGAACGTACCCCCTCCCCCCGCTTCACTGACAGCCTGTTGCTAGCGGCAAACCTGACGGACTGCGGGTAGCATTGCTACTCTTGGTGCCTGAATTCCAAAAACCCTAAGCCGTAAACCGTAGCAGTAATACTTGGAGGTCCAATTATAACCATATTGGGGCACTTAAGGGGCTTACAAGTGGGTTGTAAGTACAGTTCTAAGTGGTTAGTGAGTACCATCAACCTCCAAGTACCCTCGATGCTAGAAAGCATGCACACGCAATCCCGCCAGAGCCCAGCAATGAAACTCCTGGGGTCAGGGCGTCGCTCGTTGTGATGGTGTGTGTGCTGTCGGGTCATGCAGGGCTTCTCATCATCCACTGTATGTCCGTATTATGGAACTCACCTGCATAGCCCTCTTCAGACGCTTTATCATGTTCTTTGGTACCCATGTCCGCACTCTAGACACACTCACTAAACCCTGAGCCTTGAGCCCTAAACCCTTAACCCTAACCCCGAAACCCTCAGCCCTAGACCCTAAACCCTAAACCGTGTTGCAGCAGCAAAAGGCCACTACATTTGTAAAAACAAAAAGACCCAAACCGTAGGCCCTTTGCCCGGGGGGTGCGGTCAGGGATGAGCGAGTTACAAACCAAAGACCGTCGACCAGGCTTTGCCGATCTTCGGCGAGGCTGCAGCAACGAGAACCTGGCCGTCCACTGCATGTGGAATTTGCTCCTTGGGTTTAAGGTTTAAGGTTTCGGGTTTAGGGCTTAGGGTTGAGGGTTCAGGGTTTAGGGTCCCCTAAGCCCAACTGGTCATAAGACTCTTCATCCTCACAAACCCTAACTGCTAAACCCCCAAGCTCTAAACCCTAATCCCTTGAATGGCGAATTGCAGCTCAAGCCGATTGAGTTGACTATGCCTCCCCCCGATCGTTCTGTCAATCCCTCTGGTTGCTGGTGTTGGCACGGCCTCCAACAAGATCGAGCAGTTGCATCCTCCTCTCAGTTCGGATGCGAACAACCCCACGCTCTTCCTGGATCTGTTCAGTCGCGAGCCTGTGGAACATCATGGAACGAGGATCCATCCGGCAGTTCCGGAAATCGTACATGGGTAGCTCGAAACCTTAAACCATAAACCCTACACCCTAAAGACCTCATCCCCAAAGCCCTCAAGCCCTAAAAGCCCAAACCCTAATTCCTAAACCCTAAACCCTAAACCCTAAGCCCTAAACCCTAAACCCTAAACCCTAAACCCTAAACTCTAAACCCTAAACCCTCAACCCTAAACCCTAAACCATAAGGTGATTCCAGTAAAAAAACTAAACCCTAAACCCTAAACCCTAAACCCTAAACCCTAAACCCTAAACCCTAAACCCTAAACCCTAAACCCTAAACCCTGAACCTAAACCCGAAACCCTAAACCGTAAATCTTAAACCCTAAACCCTAAACCCTAAACCCTTAACCCTTAACCCCAAACCCTAAACCCTAAACCCTAATCCTCAAGGGTTGGTCTAAGCGCGTCCAGAGCTCGAAAGGCTGCTGCTCCTCATCGTTTTGGGGTTTTAAGGTTTAGGGTTTAGGGTCTAGGGTTTAGGGTTTAGGGTCTAGGGTTTTGGGTTTACGGTTAAGGGCCGTAACGCCTAAGCCCCAAGCCACGTGGTCCCTTGATGTGGTCCCTTACCTTCATTAAATGGTTCGGAAATGTGGGGGCCCTCGGGCTTTACATGAAGAGAACGTACTAAGGGCCCTCGCAACCCTAAACCCTAAACCCTAAACCCTAAACCCTAAACCCTAAACCCTAAACCCCTTACAAGATCCCTGCGCCCAAAGATGTATGTTCAGGCCCTTCCCACTCATAGTAGGCCACGGGGGAGGGGGGGGGGGGGGGGGGGGGAACCTGAAGCCCGTAACTCATCAAACCAAGGCACTTAACGCTTTACCCTAAGCCCTATAAACCCTCAACCCGCATCCCTAAGCCCTCAAACCCTAAGCCCTCAAGCCCTAAACCCTCAACCCTAAACCCCAAACCCTAAACCCTAAAACCTCAACCCTCAACCCCAAAACCCAAGTCGTTTCTTCCGTTTCGTTCCAGGTTTCGAGTTCTCGGGACCCGCTACCGGCCGGCCGTGTTCTGGAGGAACTTCCAGCAGGATCGCCGCTTTAGGGTTTAGTGGTGTAGCATTTAGGGTTTGGGGGTTAGGGTTTGAGGTGGTCTTGGCCCCGGCAGAGTTTTGAGGTTCCTGCAAGGTCGGCGGAGCACCAAGGAACCCGAAGCCGAAAGCCCGAAGCCCCAAACCCCAGGGCCGGTTTCTGAATCTAAAGCCAAACGCTAAACCCTAAACAGCCCTAAGCCCTAAACAGCCCAAAGCCCTAAGCCCTAAACCCTACACCCTAAACCCTAAACCCTAAACCCTGAACCCTGAACCCTAAACCCCAAAACCCTAAACCCTAAACCCTAAACCCTAAACCCTAAACCCTCAGCCCACAAATCGTCAGCTCTAAATCCCAAGCCCCAAGCTCTAAGGAGCTCACCCCCCCCCAGCAACCCTCCTAGGCATGGGGGTTTAGGGTTGCGGGTTCAGGATGTGCACGCCCATAGCCCGAGGGCTTTTTGGGAGCCTTAGCCTTCAAACCCCAAACCCGAAACCCGAAACCCGAAGACCTAAACCCTAAACCCTAATCCTGCGCCCGAGGAGTTGTTCTATTTGCACAGCCACGCCTTTGCTGCCGTGCCGCTGTCCTCGGTGTACGATATGTACGTGCGATGCTCCTCGGCCTGAGACCATCCTAAACCGAAAACCCCAAACCCTACACCTTAAGCCCTAAACCCGGAACCCTAAGCCCCAAACCCTAAACCCTAAACTTCAAACCCCAACCTAGACCCTCAACGAATCCTGAGTCAGAAAATGCTCCAAAGTCATCAACCTAAACGGGTTTAGGGTGGGGCGGGAATTCGACCTTGGGAGGGTGGAGAAGTTTAGGGTTTAGGGTTTTCGGGTTTCGGGTTTAGGGTTTAGGGTTCACTAAAAGGAGGCCCTAAACCCCTTAGACCCCTGAGCCCCTCTAAGGGTAACCGGGGTTTAGGGTTTGGGGTTTAGGGTTTAGGGTTTCTCAGAAGGCAAGTTGTCAAGAGTTTGAGTTTCAGGTTCGGTCTGAGGGTTCAGGGCTTGTAGTTATGGGGTGTTGGCTTATAGGGCCCCAGGTGTAGGGCTTAGGGTTCAGGGTTCAGGGTTTCGGGTTTGGGGCTAAGAACCTAGGGTTTTGGGGTTCTAGGGTGGTTCGATGAAGCCTAGTTCGAAAAGCCTTGATGATAGAACTAAAATTATACCCTGAACCATGGACCCTTGCTGCCTAAGCCCTCAGCCCGAAGCGCTAAACCCTAAACCCTAAACCCTAAACCCTAAACCCTAAACCCTAAACCCTAAACCCTAAACCCTGAACCCTGAACCCTGAACCCTGAACCCTAAACCCTAAACCCTAAACCCTAGACCCTAAACTCTAAACCCTAATGCTTCAACCCCAAACCCTAAACCCTAAACACAAAACCCTAAACCCTAAACCCGAAGGCCTAAATCCCAAACCCTTCTTGTTGTTGTTGTTGTTGTTGTTGTTGTTGTTGTTGTTGTTGTTGTTGTTGTTGTTGTTGTTGTTGTTGTTGTTGTTGTTGTTGTTGTTGTTGCTGCTGCTGCCCTGAACAAAGCCCTACTTGCTGCAACCCTCTTGAAGAGCATGGTTAGGGATTCTGTTTTTGGGCAGAGTCTCTTTTCTCAATTCTTGCTTTCGTTTTTATCTTCTTTTTTTTTGGGGGGGGGGGGGTTAGGGTTTAGGGTTTAGGGTTTAGGGTTTAGGGTTTAGGGTTTAGGGTTTAGGGTTTAGGGTTTAGGAATTAGGGTGTAGGGTGTAGGGTGTAGGGTGTATTTAGGATCCTAAAGCCCCTGACGCATAGCCCAGGCCTGGTCGAGCAGGAGCATTTCGAGGTGCCTCTGACAGCCCCTCAAGGTTCTAGGTAGGCTCAAACCCTAAACCCTCAGCCCTAAGCCCTAAGCCCTAATCCCTAAACCCTAAACCCTAAACCCTGAACTCTAAACCCCAAACCCTAAACCCTAAACCCTAGACACCTTATAATTACCCCAAGCCCTGAACCCTAAATCCTAAACCCAAAACCCGAGGCCTAAGTAGGCGCCTGGAACCATTTTTACATTTTTTCTCCTCCTCCTCCTCCTCCTCCTCCTCCTCCTGCTCCTCCTGCTGCTGCTGGCGCATTAGACGAAACACAGTGATGCTAGCCTAAGCCCTAAGCCCTAAACAATAAACCCTAAAGCCTGAACCCTATACCCTAAACAGGTTCACGGGGTTGAGGCCCCTGAAACCCTGACCCCTAAACCCTTAAACCCGAGACAAACACAGGCCTGTGAAGCGCTGAAGCCACCGAGGTGATGGCGGTGGTGGTGGAGAACTGGACTCTGACCTGCGGTGAGACAGCCATGAGGGCGTCCCTTGACAGAGAGTTCAAGTCCTAAACCCTAAACCCTAAACCCTAACCCCTAACCCCTAACCCCTAACCCCTAACCCCTAACCCCTAAACCCTAAACCCTAAACCCTAAACCCTAAACCCTAAACCCCCAACCCCAAACCCTGAACCCTAAGCCCTAAACCCCGAAGCGTCTGACCCCTAAACCCGGACAAAGGAATTGGGTTAAGGGCCTTGAGGGGGGATTCGGCCACCTGAAGCCAAAGCCCAGAAAACCCTAGAAAGGGTTTAGGGTTTAGGGTTTAGCGTTAAAATCCTGAACCGTAAACCCAGTGTTTCAAGCCCTTAAGCCTAAATCTCAAAGCCCCACTTGTCCCTAAACCCAAAGCTCTCAACAAAGACATGTTCGACCCCCTCCCCGAACTTGCCACTTCTGACTGACTCCAGCCTTGTCAGACCCACAACCCCAAACCCCGGCGCAATAGGTTTCCGGCCTAGCTAAGGCTGTAGGGTTTAGGATCCAGGGTTGCGGGTTGCAGCGCTGCAGCCCAAAGGTTCTCCCCCCGCTCCCTCCCCCCTTATTCGCAATAGGGCCTTCGCATGATGAGGTATTTGAGAATGAGCGGAAACCCTGAACCCCAAACCCCAAACCCTAAACCCCAAACCCTAAACCCCAAACCCTAAACCCCAAACCCTAAACCCTAAACCCCAACCCCTAAACCCTAAGCCCTTGTAACTTGTAAAATCTAGAGCCTAAACCCGAAACCCTAAACCCTAAACCCTAAACCCCAAACCCCTAAACCCTAAACCCTAAACCCTAAACCCCAAACCCCAAACCCTAAACCCCTTTCCCTCCCTAAGCCGCTCCGAGGCTCGTCGCCTTGTCACAGGAGCTCACCAACTCGAGCCCCTCCCTTCGCCACGGGGCGGCCTGGCGTGAGAGTCAGGGGCCGTCGATTTTGTTTAGGGTTTAGGGTTTAGGGTTTATGGTAAGCCCTAAATCCTGAAACCCTAAAGCCTAAACCCTACAGCCCTAAACTCCAAAGCCTGAAGCCCTAAACCCCTACAACCCTCGAAGCCTTCAGTCCCCCAAATCCTCGAACCCTTGGTTGAGTTTGAGGTCTTGGAGAAGGCACGCCGCGTGCTCAAGTGCGCGCAGACGGACGAGGCGGTGAAGGACCTCCGCTTCTTGATGTTTAGGGCTTCGGGCTTAGGGTTTAGGGTTTAGGCTAGGTTTAGGACGTTTAGGACGTTTAGGGTTTTAGGGTCTATAGGGTCCAGGGTTTAAGGGTTTAAGGTTCAGGCGGTTCATGACGACTTGGGGTTTAGGGTTCAGAGTTTTCCGGGTTCTGATGTTTTGTGCGGGGGCTGTCAGGACTTGTTAGGGCTTTTGTTGTTTTTGGGTCTAGGGTGTACAGTTTGGGCTTGGGGAGTTTGGCCTTGGCCCGAACTGTTCAGGGTTCACGAAGGAAGGAAAAGGAGGAGTTACTTGAGTTTGCAACTTCTCAACCCTAAGGCCCAACAAAACGTCGCAGAAATCAGCACAAACCCAGTATTTTGCGCCTTGATTCAACCTTGATGTGAGCCATAGTCTTTACAGGGGTTCTGCAGGGTTCCTCGCTGGAGTTTGGGCGCTCGCTCGGGCCTTTTTGTCATAGCGAATCTTAACAGGTGTGTCTGTGTGAAAGGGAGTGCTATTCCTGTTCCGCACCTAAACCCTGGCCCTAAACCCTAAACCCTAAACCCTAAACCTTAGTCCCTATACCCTAAACCCCTAAACCCTAAACCCGAAACCCTAACCCCCACCCCCCCGCCTCCAAACTCGGAGGAGCTCGATTTCCTTCGCGCCTGCGAGCTTCTCCAGGACCCCGGTACCCAAACACAACTCGCTGTGGGCAACCCCGAAGCAACCTACAACCCAAAACCCCCAACCCAAACCCAAACCCCAAAAACCCCACAAACCCCACAAACCCCACAAACCCCACAAACCCCACAAACCCCACAAACCCCACAAACCCCACAAACCCCACAAACCCCACAAACCCCACAAACCCCACAAACCCCACAAACCCCACAAACCCCACAAACCCCACAAACCCCAAACCCCAAACCCCACAAACCCCACAAACCCCACAAACCCCACAAACCCCACAAACCCCACAAACCCCACAAACCCCACAAACCCCACAAACCCCACAAACCCCACAAACCCCACAAACCCCACAAACCCCACAAACCCCACAAACCCCACAAACCCCACAAACCCCAAATCCCAAATCCCAAACCCCAAACCCCCAAACCCCAAAAACCCCAAACCCCAAACCCCACAATACCCCACATAACTCCCACAAACCCACAAACCCCACAAACCCCACAAACCCCACAAACCCACAAACCCCACAAACCCCACAAACCCCACAAACCCCAAAAACCCCACAAACCCCACAAACCCCACAAACCCCACAAACCCCAACCCCACAAACCCCACAAACCCCACAAACCCCACAAACCCCACAAACCCCACAAACCCCACAAACCCCACAAACCCCACAAACCCCACAAACCCCACAAACCCCACAAACCCCACAAACCCCACAAACCCCACAAACCCCACAAAC
This sequence comes from Symbiodinium natans, assembly GCA_905221605.1. NCBI lineage: Eukaryota > Dinophyceae > Suessiales > Symbiodiniaceae > Symbiodinium > Symbiodinium natans. The sequence continues at coordinate 153,355 of CAJNDS010002502.1, read as the reverse complement.
CCCACAAACCCCACCAACCCCACAAACCCCACAAACCCCACAAACCCCACAAACCCCACAAACCCCACAAACCCCACAAACCCCACAAACCCCACAAACCCCACAAACCCCACAAACCCCACAAACCCCACAAACCCCACAAACCCCACAAACCCCACAAACCCCACAAACCCCACAAACCCCAAATCCCAAATCCCAAACCCCAAACCCCCAAACCCCAAATCCCAAACCCCAACCCCCAACCCCCAACCCCAAACCCCAAACCCCAAATCCCAAATCCCAAACCCCAAACCCCAAATCCAAAATCCCAAATCCCAAATCCCAAACCCCAAACCCCAAACCCCAAACCCCAAATCCCAAACCCCAAACCCCAGACCCCAAACCCCAACCCAAACCCCAAACATCTAACCCCACAACCAAACCCAAACCCCCCAAACCCCAAAACCCTAAACCCGAACCCGAAACCCAAACTCCAAACCCCAAACCCCAAATCCCAAACCCCAAACCCTAAACCCCCCTAAACCCCAAAACCCACAAACCCCAAAACCCCCAATCCCAATCCCAAACCCCAAACCCCAAACCCCCCCAAAATCCCAAACCCCAACCCCCCCAACCCCCAACCCCCAACCCCAAATCCCAAATCCCAAATCCCAAACCCCAAACCCCAAATCCAAAATCCCAAATCCCAAATCCCAAACCCCAAATCCCAAACCCCAAATCCCAAACCCCAAAAACAAACCCCAGACCCCAAACCCCAATTCCCAAACCCCAAACCCTAAACCCCAAACTCCAAACCCCAAACCCCAAATCCCAAACCCCAAACCCTAAACCCGAAACCCGAAACCCCAAACTCCAAACCCCAAACCCCAAATCCCAAACCCCAAACCCCAAACCCTAAACCCTAAACCCCAAGCTCCAAACCCCAAACCCTCAGCCCCTAAAGGCAGCTCCGAGGTGGCGTTGGCTGCTTTTGTGAGGAGTTAGGAGTTAGCATTTGAGCTTCCAGGGTGATGCGATTGCGGCTCCGTTGGGTGAAGTGTTATCCTTGTGCGCGCACACACACACCCACACCGACACACCCACAGTCACAGTCACAGTCACACCCACACCCACACCCACACCCACACCCACACCCACACCCACACCCACACCCACACCCACACGCACAGGCACACGCACAGAATGACACCGAAACGCCACCCAAACCTCGCACCCTCGACCCTGAACTTTGAACCCTCAACCCTTAAACCCTAAAGCCTCAACCCTCAACCCTTAACTACCCCTTAGCCCTCAACCCTTTTATCACAGAGGACCTGGTGCGACGCAAGCCGCAGCGCACGCTGCAGTGGGCGTCGAGGCGGCACAGGCTTAAGGGGCGGCAACAGGCGGGGTTCTGGCCTAGAAGGTTCAGGGTTGAGGTCTTGGGGTCAAGGGTTTAGGGTTCAGGGTTTAAGGTTTAAGGGTTTAAGGTTTAAGGGGTTTCTCAACCGCTTACAGGCCTTCAACCCTGCGGCCTTAAACCCAATGCCATATTCCCTGAACCGAACACTTGACCTCTTCAAGCAGCTACCCTGAACGCTACACTACACCCTAAGCCGTAAGCCCTGAACCGCATGTGTCTTTGTATGTGTTGAACCCCGAACCCTAAACCCTAAACCCCAAACCCTAAACCCTAAGCCCTAAACCTTAAACCCTAACCCTAAACCCTAAACCCTAAATCCTAAGCCCTAAACCCTAAACCCTAAACCCTAAACCCTAAGCACAGCTCTCAGTTCAAAACCATGAAATGCGTGAAGCCGATCGCGCCGCTGCCCTTCAAACATCGTCCCAAACAACTCCCCCCTCCACTCGGCCACTCGGGCTAAAGCACCGGCCAGTTACGGCAAGGGGCTCATGGCATGTAGGGTCTTGGGTTTAGGGTTTAGGGTTTAGGGTTTAGGGTTTGGGGTGTAGGGTTTAGGGTTTAGGGTTTGGGGTTTAGGGTTTAAGCTTTAGGCTTTAGGGTTTTGGGGGTTACGAGTTCATGCTCGGGGTTAGACCGAGGTGCAGTCGGCCGTGCAGGACATCAAAAGCGGCCAGACGCTGGCCCACCTTTCTCAGGAAAGAATTGGGGTACTTATTAACCAATTATAACTGTACTTATAACCATATTAGGGCAGTTAAGGGGTTTATAAGTGGGTTACAAGTACAGTTATGATTGGCCAATAGGTACCATGAACCTCCAAGAGGAGGGGAATTCGGGCACCGGCCGCCCTCCAACAAAACAGCGAACCCTAGAACCTCATCTCCGGACCCTGGAAACCCTACACCATTTGCTTAAGCCCTCCCAAAAAAAACAAAAAAAGACTCGTCCTTGTAAGGGTAATTGTAAACGCTTGCGCGCGCCGCCTCGGCAGCCGGGCCGTCCCAGGGCTCTAAAGGGGGGTATTAGGGAGGTCCCAGAGGGAGGTCCCAGAAAAATCCCAGGACGGGTCCCAGAAGTCCCGGGACCGCCCACAGCATCGGTTTTGCAGCTCCTCCAAGCGATGGGGGGAGGGTCCCACGGGGCGGGGGGGGGGGGGTCCTTCACAAAATTTTGTTGGGTTAGGGGGAAGGAGACCGAGGCGAATATAGGGATAATTATGTTTTTCGATTTTGTGGGTTCTGAAGCAAAGAGTAGCTCAAACCCTGAACCCTAAACCCTGAAGCCCGGGAAGCTTAGCTACCCTAGCCAGTGGCTTGCACTAGAAAAGGTGCACAGGGTTGCTTAAACAAAAACCCTGAAGCCACGAAGCTCTGAACCCCAAGCCCTGGCTCGCAGGAGATGCGGAACATGAACCTGTCCAGCTTCACGCACCAGGTGGCGCAGGTGCGCGACCAGGCGTGGCCCCCACCGCTGAACCCTAAACCCGAATGGCTTAGGGAGAGATTCGCTTTCAAGGCTCCTCTTTAAGGCGTTTTATTGGCGGTGCATATGTTCAAGGCCCCGCCCCTGTGTTGGATGCACGGCCGCGGTTTAGGGTTAAGGGTTTAGGGTTTAGAGTTTAGGGTTTAGGGTCATTAACCCGCGTTGCCAAAGCGACATGAGTGGGCGTCTGCTTAGCGATTGCCCGCTCCCGCACGACCGGATGTTATTGAAGACTCTGAATCCCTCCCTAATCCCTCCAACTAGCGACACAGAACCTGAAACACCCTGATCATCAGATCCCCGAACCTTGGACCCAAACCACTTACACCCCTTTTTCGCCTTGAACGAAGCCCTGCAACCCTTAGCAGCAAGACGAGCGCCTGATAGTTGCTAATGGAATCCCTTAGACAACCCCCTACACAGCCACGTCGTAATCGCAACTGCCCAGAATATACTAAGAGTTTAGGGTTTAGGGTTTGGGGTTTAGGGTTTTAGGCTATGAAAGTTGTTGTTTTAGAGGGTTCTGAAGGTAACTCTGGACCCTACAACCTGAACCCTAAACCCTAAATCCTAGTCTTTCTTCCGAAGAGTACCGGCGCAAGCAACGCAAGGGTCGCTCGATCACGTTGCCGATGCTTTGATGGTAGACCGATCTGAAGGGCATTTTGGTTTAGGGTTGCAGGGTTGAGGGGCTTAGGGTTTAGGGTTAAGGGGCTCAGGGGGGAAGTAAGCCCGCAAAGGGAAGCATTCGTGGTTGAGGCTGAGTTCTCTAAACTCTGACATGGGCACTTCCCCAAGAGGAGTCCTCCCAATATAACCCAGAAAGGTACAATCCACCCCCTCAAAACAGGGTAAAGTACCCCCATTGTCGAGTCGAACCCCCAACCCTGAACCCTAAACCCTGAACCCTCAACCCTAAAACCCTACAACCCTAAAACCCTAAGCCCCTCGGGTTTAGGGTTTAGGACGTTCGAGTTAAACAGGCTCTTGCTTGTATTCTACCCCGGGGCAGGTCGCTTCGGGCATGGCCGGGGCACCAGCATCCGAGCAGCGTGGACGCAGTTCTCCTCTTCTTTTCTGTGCCGGGCGGAGGGGGGGAGGGGGGGGGGGAAGGGTCTGAAACCCTGAGCCGCTAAACCCCTAATTGCAGGGGGGTGTAAGATGTCAAGGAAATGCCCTGAAGCCTGGGGGCCCTTTGAACGAAGTCGGGTGGTATTCTACTAGGTTGGGTTTTGGAGATTTGAGATTTTCACTATTTGGGTTTATAAGGAGCCCTAGATATATGAATAAATAAATAAGTAAGTAAATATATAGATATATATATATATATATAGATTACCGATATATATATATATATATTACTTCTTTATTTCTTTCTTTCTTTATTATTTACGTAGTTAGTTATTCATTATTTATTTATTTTATTTACATGTATATTGTTCACAAACTGACACGCCCGAAAGCTTTTTGTAACCCCCAGCTTCTTAGCCCAAAAACCCAACAACCGACACCCCCTAAATCCTAAACCCTAAACCCGAAAACCAGGAACCTGTCCGTGGATGGCTTCTGCATCCACACTCCTCTCCAGCTGCACGCCTTGTTCAGGGATATTAAGCCTGAGACCAAAAACTACTATCAGGGTTTAGGCTTCAGGGTTTGAGCTACTATTTGCTGAGTAACCTCCAAAAAAGCAAGGATAAAAACCCCCTATATTGCCCTGAGAATATTGTGGGTGGCTTCTTAAGCAATTTGCAGAAAAGTCTGAAGCTCTAAACCATACAAACCCTGTAGGCCTTAAGAGTCCAAGCTCTGTTTGATACCAGACGTGTGAAGCAAGCTCCAGTACTCTCACAAACCTGGTCATCCGCAGTTTGGCACAAGCACAAAACTTGCATTCATCCAGCGATCTTCCAGCTCAGCTATTTGGGGCTTTTTCATCATGGGTTCCCCTACTGCCCCCCTCTGGACTACCCCCCTCTATCCACCCCCCCCCCCCCCCCCCCCCCCCCCCCCCCCCACCCCCCCCCCCCCACCCCCCCCCCCCCCACCCCCCCCCCCCCCACCCCCCCCCCCCCACCCCCCCCTCCCCCCTGGTTGCCCCCCGTTATTAAGGCTCTTTGGGGATAATTGAGCCTAACTAAGGTTCTGTAAGGGGGAAGTCTGCTCAAGGGTTAAACAGCTTGCTGACACGGTGCTCAGATCCTACGCCGACATGGGTGTGTGGACAGGTGGTATATAGAACCCCCTGTAAGTACCCCCAAAAAGGGACTACATTACTTGAAGGTTCAGGGTACTTAGGGTACTTATTAACCCAATCACAACTCTACTTATGACCCAATTGTAACCCTATTAGGGCTTATACGTGGGTTATAAGAACAGTTATCCTACACCCTAAGCCCTAAGCCCTAAGCCCTAAGCCCTAAGCCCTAAACCCTAAACCTTAAACCCTAAACCCCTAATTGGTTAATAAGTACCATGAACCTCCAAGTAGAGTCTTCAGGTATAAACCCTGAACCTTAGAGCCCTATAGGCAGTGTCTGGCGGCCGGGGTTGAAGGAGTCGCCTTGGCGGAACACCTAAACCCTAAACCCTAAACCCTAAACCCTAAACCCTAAACCCTAAACCCTAAACCCTAAACCCTAAACCCTAAACCCTAAACCCTAAACCCTAAACCCTAAACCCTAAACCCTAAACCCTAAACCCTAAACCCCTAATTGGTTAATAAGTACCATGAACCTCCAAGTAGAGTCTTCAGGTATAAACCCTGAACCTTAGAGCCCTATAGGCAGTGTCTGGCGGTAAACCCTAAACCCTAAACCCTAAACCCTAAACCCTAAACCCTAAACCCTAAACCCTAAACCCTAAACCCTAAACCCTAAACCCTAAACCCTAAACCCCAAACCCCAAACCCTAAACCCTAAGCCCTCCTTTATCAAGGTTGCGCCTGCGGATGCACCAGCCCATGCGCGTGGTCACCGACTTGCTGGAGTTCAACCCTCCGATTTTGCTGGAGGCCGTTTTGTTAGCCCTAAACCCTCAACCCTAAACCCTAAGCCCTCAACCCTAAACCCTAAACGCTAAACGCTGAACCCTGAACCTTGAACCCTGAACCCTGCCTGTGGCGAGGGGGGGGGAGGAGGGCGGCGGAGGCTTTCTTATAGGCCTGCGGGTTTACCTGGAAGCCCTGTTGAATTCGTAAGTCTACTCGTACCCCCTAGAAAACCTCAAGATCATCCCCCAGAACCCAACTTGCCCTGCTTGCTAGGTCAAAAGGACTTCCAAGTTTAGGGTTTAGGGTTTAGGGTTTAGGGTTCAGGGTTTAGGGTTTAGGGTTTAGGGTTTTGGGTTTTGGGTTTTAGGGTTCAGGGTGTTGGGGAAGGCTTTAGGGGAGTTGGGGCGCGATAGGGCCCCCGACACCTTCTACTCCGATGATCAAGGGAGGTTCTTTGGATTATTTGGGGGCGACTTAGGTATATATGGACTATATAAGGTATATATAGGATTTCTATAGGGGAGTAAGATTTAATGTCCCTTCTAGGGTATACCCCTTAAGATGAACCCCATTTGCATCAAGCCGTTCACTCTCACCCCTGGGTTGTTTGCCTCAGCCCAGCCCCGCAGGCTACCGGTTCTAGGCCACCCCAACTGCCTAAAACCCCAAGCCTCTGAGCCCTAAACCCTGAATTCTAAACCCTAGCCCACCTGCCCTGAACTCCATAATCCCAAGCCCTTGAACCCCCTTAAACTCCGCAGGCGCTATAAGCCCTACCAGAAAACTGCGAGGCTCTAGAAGCTCTGAAGCTTTGCGGATCAAAGCCTTGAACCCTGAACCCGAACCTCTGAACCTAAAAAAACCTAAACCCTAAACCATCCCAAACCCATAAGGCTTGACCCTGAACCCTAAACCCTCAACCCTCAACCCTAAACCCCTAAACCCTAAACCCTAAACCCCTAACCCCTAAACCCTAAACCCTCAACCCTAAACCCCTAACCCCTAAACCCTAAACCCTCAACCCTAAACCCCTAAACCCTAAACCCCTAAACCCCCAAAACCCTAAACCCTAAACCCCTAAACCCTAACTTCCCCGCAACAGGCCGAGGATCTCCAGGACTTCTGCTCGCTTCTGGGCCTCTCGCCGGCCTCGGAGGCATGGGCCGAGGCGGGCGGGACGTCGAGGGTTTTTTAGGGTTTTTAGGGTTATAGGGTTTTAGGGTTTTGGGGTTTTGGAGTTTTAGGGTTTTAGGGTTTTAGGGTTTTTAGGGTTTTAGGGTTATGGGGTTTTAGGGTTTTGGAGTTTTAGGGTTTTAGGGTTTTAGGGTTCTTAGGGTTATAGGGTTATGGGGTTTTAGGGTTTTGGAGTTTTAGGGTTTTAGGGTTTTAGGGTTTTAGGGTTTTTAGGGTTATAGGGTTATGGGGTTTTAGGGTTTTGGAGTTTTAGGGTTTTAGGGTTTTAGGGTTTTAGGGTTTTTAGGGTTATAGGGTTATGGGGTTTTAGGGTTTTGGAGTTTTAGGGTTTTAGGGTTTTAGGGTTTTAGGGTTTTTAGGGTTATAGGGTTATGGGGTTTTAGGGTTTTGGAGTTTTAGGGTTTTAGGGTTTTAGGGTTTTAGGGTTTTTAGGGTTATAGGGTTATGGGGTTTTAGGGTTTTGGAGTTTTAGGGTTTTAGGGTTTTAGGGTTTTAGGGTTTTTAGGGTTATAGGGTTATGGGGTTTTAGGGTTTTGGAGTTTTAGGGTTTTAGGGTTTTAGGGTTTTAGGGTTTTTAGGGTTATAGGGTTATGGGGTTTTAGGGTTTTGGAGTTTTAGGGTTTTAGGGTTTTAGGGTTTTAGGGTTTTTAGGGTTATAGGGTTATGGGGTTTTAGGGTTTTGGAGTTTTAGGGTTTTAGGGTTTTAGGGTTTTAGGGTTTTTAGGGTTATAGGGTTATGGGGTTTTAGGGTTTTGGGTTTTAGGGTTTTAGGGTTTTAGGGTTTAGGGTTTTTAGGGTTTGGGTTTGAGAGTTTTAGGGCTTTAGGGTTTTGGGGTTTTGGGGTTCAGGGTTCGAAACCTTCAGTGGTGGGACTTTGGGAATTCGTATGTTTTGTGTCGAAAGGCTGGGCACTGGCTTCAAAGGTAGGATGGCTTGGGTCTCTGGGATTTTCCCTAAAACCCTGAACCCTAAACCCTAAAACCCCTAAACCCTGAACCCTAAACCCTAAACCCTAAACCCTAAACCCTAAACCCTACACCCTACACCCCAAACCCTAAACCCTAAACCCTCAACCCTAAACCCCCTCTCCCCCCTCCTTCTCCAGGTGATGGCGCTCTGCGGCGCTGCCAACCTCCTTTGTGGGGACCACACAGAGGCGCTGAGCATCACCGAGCCTTGGATTTAGGGTTTTTGGGGGTTGAGGCTGACGGGGGTTTAGGGTTTAGGGGGTTCAGGGTTTAGGGATTTAGGGATTTAGGGTTTAGGGTTTGGGGGTTGGGGTTTTAGGGATTTGAGGTTTGGTTTAGGGTTTGGGGTTTAGGGGTTAGGGGGTCTTGTTAGGGTCTTTAGGGTCTTTAGGGTCTTTTGGGTCTTTTGGGCTTTTTGGGGTCTTTAGGGTCTTCAGGGTCTTTAGGGTCTTTAGGGTCTTTAGGGTCTTTAGGGTCTTTAGGGTCTTCAGGGTCTTTAGGGTCTTTAGGGTCTTCAGGGTCTTTAGGGTCTTTAGGGTCTTCAGGGTCTTTAGGGTCTTTAGGGTCTTTAGGGTCTTTAGGGTCTTTTGGGGTCTTTAGGGTCTTTAGGGTCTTTAGGGTCTTTAGGGTCTTTAGGGTCTTTAGGGTCTTTAGGGTCTTTAGGGTCTTTAGGGTCTTTAGGGTCTTTAGGGGTTAAGGTTTAGGGTTTAGGGGCTTGGGGGTTCAGGGTTTAGGGGAGTTGGGGTTTAGGGGTTCAGGCAGTACGCTTTAAAACTTCTTGCGGTTGAGGGTTGAGGGTCCAGAGGTTTAGGGCAGTTTAGGGCAAGCCCTCGCGACGCCAAATGCTGAGCCCAACCAAGCTTGGGCACTGCAAGGCACGTGGAACCCTCAGACTGTTACATGAAAGCCATGTGCGCTGCAATTTAGAGCACATAGCTTGCCCAAAACCATTCTAAGCCCTTAAGCTACCCGCAGCAGTAACGATCGTTCCAAGCCGTCGGAGCTGCTTCCCCCCTAACGCTCCCACCCCTTCTCCTAAACCCTAAACCCTAAACCCTAAACCCTAAACCCTAAACCCTAAACCCTAAACCCTAAACCCTAAACCCTAAACCCTGATTCGGGATTGGGCCTTTAGGGTGCAAAGCCTCTAGGAATCCTTTATCGCTCTTTGGGGCCAGGGTTTAGGGTTTAGGGTTTGGGGTTTAGGGTTTAGGGTTTGGGGTTTGGGGTTTAGGGTTTGGGGTTTAGGGTTTAGGGGTTTAGGATGTAGGCTTTACGGTCCAACATCCAGGAGAAGCTGATGGTCAACGGCCACGCCAGTGCGTGGAAGCTGCTGGGCAGCAAAGATGTAAGACGCGGCTTCTGGGCGAATCTCCACACCCAAGCTCTCTCACCACACCTTTGCGTCCCTAAACCCTAGCCCTAAACCCTAAACCCTAAACCCCAAACCCCAAACCCCAAACCCCAAACCCCAAACCCCAAACCCCAAACCCCAAACCCTAAATCTAAATCCCTCTCAGAAGCCCCTCAGGCTCGCTCTGGCCCTGGTGGCTGCAGACGGCGGAGAGGCACCTTTCTGAGAATCTCAACCCTACTTGATGGTACTTATTAACCAATTATAACTGTACTTATAGCCCACTTATAAGCCCCCTAAGTGCCCTAAGATGGTTATAGTTGGGTTAGAGAAGTACAGCTATGATTGGGTTAAGTACCATGAACCTCCAAGTAAACTTGGAACCCCGTGTCAGGGTGGAGGGCCCAGGCTTGCCCTAAGCCCTAAACCTATGCACCCCAAACCCTAAGCCTTAAGCCCTTAACCCTTAACCCTACACCATAAACCCTAGACCCTAGATCCTAGACCCTAGACCCCGGCCCCAAATCCCTAGCCCTCAAGGGCTTGGGCTTTAGGGTCTTTTTGGCTTAGGGCTGTAAGGCTCAGGGCTTTTGGGACTTTGAGCTCCGAGTCTGCACCCCGTCCCCCCTAAAACCACAGCTTCACACCTGCGGTGTAGGGTTTAGGGTTTAGGGTTTAGGGTTTAGGGTTTAGGGTTTAGGGTTTCAGGGTTTAGGGTTTAGGGTTTAGGTTGTAGGGTTTAGGGTTTAGGGTTTGGGTTTCAGGGTTGAGGCTTCGGGGGTTCAGGGCTTCGGGTTCAAGGGTTTAGGGAATCCCGAAATCCCAACAGCACCCTTAACCTGGGTCATGGTTGAAAATCATCTTACATTCTTGTGAATACTCATAAACCCAACAATAAGGAACAAGCATGATCATGTTGAATAGTACCCCAACAATGGTGCCTCGTAACATGCTTTGAACGAGCACATACCCTAAACCCTAAACCCTCAGCACTAAACCCTAAACCCTAAACCCTAATCCCTAAACCCTAAACCCTGAACCCTAAACCCTAAACCCTAAACCCTAAACCCTAAACCCTAAACCCTAAACCCTAAACCGTAAACCGTAAACCGTAAACCCTAAACCCTAAACCCTAAACCCTAAACCCTAAACCCTAAACCCTAAACCCTAAACCCTAAACCCTAAACCCTAAACCCTAAACTCCCTAAACCCTAAACCAAGCCCCTTGAACTCCCTCAACAGCCCTATAACCCTCAGGGCACGTCCGCGCTGCTTGCCGATGCTGTCCGGGTCTGCCCCGACGAGGACCTGCCACGACTGCTCAGCCACTTCCAGCGCCTTCTTACGCACTTAGCTTCGTCGCGGTTTAGCGCAGCCTAAGAAGCCCCAAACCCTAAACCTCAAACCCTAAATCCTACAAACCCTACAAACCCTATAAACCCTATAAATCCTAGAAACCCAATAAACCCAATGAACCCTATCAACCCTACAAACCCTGCAAACCCTACAACCCCCATAAACCCTATAAACCCCATAAACTCTATAAACCCTATAATTCCTATAAATCCTATAAAACCTATAAACCCTAAACCCTAATCAAAACCCTAAACCCCTAAACCGTAAACCCTACCGCGCTTAAGGGCCGACAGGGTTTCAGTGCCTAAACGGTCTATAAGGCACTCGCCAATCCCTCGTTTTCGGGGATCGTTAAGATCTGGTTTAGGGTTCAGGGTTTAGGGTTTAGGTCTAGGTCTTAGCTAGTTTAGGTTTCAGAGTTTAGAGTATTCCATCTTAGGAAGCTGTTTGGGGGATTCTCGACCCGATGTCTGCCGTCTTGAGGTGTTAACCCCAGACCCCCTACAAACCGAAACCGTTGCTTGGCAACAGCAACGAGACAGAGATGACGCAAATGCCCAAGCGCTCCATGGGAGGGACGTATTCTTGAGAGAGGGCTTAGGGTGTCACAAGGCGCCTACTACCCTAACCCTAAACCCTAAACCCAAAACCCTAAACCCTAAACCCTAGACCCTAAACCCCAAACCCTAAACCCTAAACCCTAAACCCTAAACCCTAAACCCTAAACCCTATACCCTAAACCCTAAACCCTAAACCCTAAACCCTAAACCCGAAACCCTAAACCCTAGACCCCTAGACCCAAAACCCTAAACCGCCATACTACTACAAGCCCAAGAACCTGCCACTCCACCTGAGAAGGCTCTATGGGGCTCACGGTGACACTTGTGGCTCTCATCTTGTTTCTTTCCGTACTTGGAGGGTTTGGGGTTTAGGGTTTAGGGTTTAGGGTTTAGCACTTATTAACCAATGATAGTTATACTTTTGACCCACTTCGAAGCCCCTTAAGTGCCCTAATATCCAAGTAACTGGCCTTCGACAGAAGACTATAGGGGGCCTGGATGACTGATTCTAGTATATGTGTATATTTGTATAGGGGACCAGGAGGGAATACTACTAGTAAATTTTCCGACCCCTATATGCTACCCAGAATAACATTTTGGCAGGAGCCTTTTGTGCACCTTCGGGGAGCTGTGCGGTTTAGGGTCTCCGGTTTCGCCTCTCTACCCCTAAACCCGAAACCCTAAACCCTAAACCCGAAACCCTAAACCCTAAACCCTAAACCTTCCAAGCCCAGGCATGGCCCCGTGCCACAGCCGCGGCGATGTCCGGGCACAGTGGCCAGGGGCTACGCCCATGACGAGCGAGGCCCTGGAGTTTTGGTTTAGGGTTTAGGGTTTAGGGTTTAGGGTTTAGGGTTTAGGGTTTAGGGTTTAGGGTTTAGGGTTTAGGGTTTAGGGTTTAGGGTTTAGGGTTTAGGGTTACCCGGGTGCCCAGTAGTACCCTTATTCCCTTTTTTGGGGGTTTAGGTTCCCTTATAAACCCCTTTAAGCAAAAAAGGGGCACCCTTTTATGCCTAGGTTACTGGGCAGCCTAGTTTCTAGCTTCCTGCAGCTTGAAACCCTGAACCCCAACCCTAAAGCCTGGAAAAGGAACATCATGTACTGAGATCAGTCCCTCAACCCTGCACCCTACACCCTACATCCTACACCGTAAACCCCAAGCCTTAAACCCTAAACCCCAAACCCTAAAAACCCACCCCAAGAGCATCCGAAGCACCGAGAATCCATACGCCGCTCCGCTCGGCAGCCAGGGACCAACCCCTAACCCCTAAACCCTTAAACCCTAAACCCTAAACCCCAAACCCCAAACCCTAAACCCTAAACGGCCAGGGAGGAGCTTCCTGGCCCTGGAGCTGGAGAAGCAGCTTAGCGGCCCAGAGCCCGGGTGGACGGGCTTGCTTCTTGGCTCTTGAACTTTGGGGGTTCCGGGTTTAGGGTTTAGGATTTGGGGTTTCGGGTTTAGGGTTTGGGGTTTAGGGTTTAGGGTTTGGGGTTTAGGGTTTGGGGTTTAGGGTTTCAGAAACTCCATGCTACCAGGGCATCCCTTGGCCAGAGCACCATATGCCCGAAAGATGATAAAAGGCGGCCATGCCAGCTCAGTGGCACGCCTAAGCTCTCAAGATTGGAAGCCCTAAACCCTAAACCCTAAACCCTAAACCCTAAACCCTAAACCCTAAACCCTAAACCCTAAACCCTAAACCCTAAACCCTAAACCCTAAACCCTAAACCCTAAACCCGAAACCCCAAACCCTAAACCCTAAACCCTAATCCACTTCCCGCAGCGCAGAAACATCGAGGTTCTTAGTGTATATTGAAGAAAGAATGTCGTATGGCAATACCATGCTCCTCCACTTGTGACCAACAACAGATGCGGGCAAACCCTAAACTCTAAACCCTAAACCCCAAACCCTAAACTCTAAACCTAGGTGTTGGCTGGGGCAAGCTTCAAGGGGCTAAAGGAGTGAACCTGATGAGGGACCTTCGGGGTTTTTTTTGGGGTGTATTTAGGGGCCACTTAGGCATAATATAGGGGCTGTATAAGGTATACATAGGGTTTAGGGTGGTTTAGAGTTTAGGGTTTAGGGTTTAGGGTTTAGAGTTTAGGGTTTAGGGTTTAGGGTGTAAGATTCAGGGTCCCTTCTAGGGGGTCCCTCCTTCTACCACTTAAAAGCTTTCACATCGTGGGCGTGCTCGCGTCAAGGGGAGTTCTCCATAGCCTTTAGACCCTAAACCCTAAACCCTAAACCCCTAGACCCTAGACCCTAAACCGCATACCCTCAACTCTGACCCCTAAACCCTCAACCCCAAACCCTAAACCCTAAACCCTAAACCCTATTATAAACCCTAAACCCTAAACCCTGACCCCTAAACCCTAAACCCTAAACCCTAAACCCTAAACCCTAAACCCTAAACCCTAGACCTTCAACCCGAGTTTTGGGTCCCAGAGAAATTTTGCGGTTGCAAGCTCAGGTGAAGGGGGGTGGGGCATCTGTCTCACATCGACAAAGTTGAGCCCCAAAGCCTAAAGCCCAAACTCCCAAGCCCACCAAACCCTACACCCGCAAACCTCTAACACCCAAAACCCCCAAGCCTCTAACCCCAAGCCCCCCAAGCCCACCAAACCTCCCTAAACCCTACACCCTAAAACCCAAACCCTCACCCCAAAACCCAAAACCCAAAACCCAAAACCCAAAACCCAAAACCCAAAAACCCAAAACCCCAAACCCCAAACCCCAAACCCTGAAAAGCCGCCCCCATCCAGGGCCCTAGAGGAGCCAGCACCCAACCTGACGCCCAAAGAGCTCGAGGCCTCCCGGGGTTCAGGGTTCAGGGTTTAGGGTTTAGGGTTTAGGGTTTAGGGTTTAGGGTTTAGGGTTTAGGGTTTAGGGTTTGGGGTTGAGGGTTTAGGGGTCAGGGTTGAGGGTTTAGGGTTCAGGGTTTGGGGTTGAGGGTTTAGGGGTCAGGGTTGAGGGTATGCGGTTTAGGGTCTAGGGTCTAGGGGTTTAGGGTTTAGGGTTTCTCGTCGACCCTAAACGCCCGCAAAGAACTTCCAAAAAGACAACACCCTTTAGTTTTTGGCTGTGGGGCATAGTTTTTGGCTGTGGGGCATAGGGTGCCAAAACTCTTGAGGGTTGCAGGTTTTCAGGGTTTAGGGCTGCCAGGATCACGGGCTGAGATGGCCTCTGAAGTACCCTGGTTACGAATAGCAGGGTTTAGGTTTAGGGTTTAGGGTTTAGGGTTTAGGGTTTAGGGTTTAGGGTTCAGGGTTTAGGGTTTAGGGCTTAGTGTTTAGGGTTTCGGGTAGATTTTTTTGGGTCTGAGGTAACCTACGAAATTACGGCCAGCCGAACCTTGGACGCAAACCCGAAGCGCTTAACCCGATGCCCTCAAGACCCTAAACCCGAAACACTAAACAGTAAATTTAGGGTTTAGGGTTTAGGGCTTAGGGTTTAGGGTTTAGGGCTTAGGGTTTAGGGTTTAGGGCTTAGGGTTTAGGGTTTAGGGGTCCGGCGCCCTGGATTAGGTACTTCAGATACGCGGAGCCCTACAGTTATAGTTGTCTTTTCAGGGTTTTTCTTCCTTCATTCAGGCATAAGTAGGCCTTGATCCAGAAATAGGGCCCCTTAACATCTGGTACCCTAAACCCTAACACCCCAAGCCCTAAACCCCAAAACCCCGAGCCTTGCCCCCTAAACCCCAAGCACCAAGCCCTTAACCCAAAACCATGAAGGGGCATTCGGCCGAGTTAGTCAAGGCGTTGCGCAACCCCTTCCTTCACCCAGGCCCCGGAACCCTGAAAAAGGAGACTCGAGAAGCTTGCCTGAACCGTAAACCCTAAACCGATCCTAAGGCCAAAAACCCTAAACTCTAAACCCTATACCCCAAACCCCAAACCCTAAACCCTAAACCCTAAACCCAAAACCCTAAACCCCGAAGCCTGGCCCGCAAAAGCCTGCAAAGGTGCCAGATCCTCAAGAGTCAAGTGTTTCGTGTTTTGGGTGTAGGGTTTAGGCTTTAGGGTTTAGGGTTTAGGGTTTAGGATTTGGGGTTTTGGATTTGGGGTTTAGGGGTTTTTAGGACCCCGACACTTCATCCCAAACCCGCCGCCAAGAGGCGTGGGCTCTCGACACGCTGAGTTCGGCCCCGTGGGCGCAGTAGAGAGGCTTTGTGTTTTGTTTTGTCTGGTGTGTCCCTAAACCCGAAACCTTAAACCCCAAACCTGAGTCCTTTTCTTCCTGACTCAAGTAGGCTGGCGGTCTAGAGTAAGGAAACGGGTACAGGCTTCCTGACAACCCCAAACCCCAAACCCCAAACCCCAAACCCCAAACCCCAAACCCCAAACCCCAAACCCCAAACCCCAAACCCCAAACCCCAAACCCCAAACCCCAAAACCCAAACCCCAAACCCCAAACACCAAACCCCAAACCCCAAACCCCAAACCCAAACCCAAACCCCAACCCCAAAACCCCAAACCCCAAACCCCAAACCCCAAACCCCAACCCCAAACCCCAAACCCAAACCCAAACCCAAAACCCCAAACCCCAACCCCAAACCCCAAACCCCAAACCCCAAACCCCAAACCCCCAAACACAACCCCAAACCCCCCCCAAACCCCAAACCCCAAACCCCAAACCCCAAACCCCAACCCCAAACCCCAAAACCCCCAAACAAACCCAAACCCCACCCAAACCCAAAACCCCAAACCCAAACCCCAACCCAAACCCCAAACCCAAAAACCAAACCCCAAACCCCAAACCCCAAACCCCAAACCCCAAACCCCCCCAAACCCCAAACCCAAACCCCAAACCCCAAACCCCAAACCCCAAACCCCAAACCCCAAACCCCAAACCCCAAACCCAAACCCCAAACCCCAAACCCAAACCCCCCCAAACCCCAAACCCCAAACCCCAAACCCCAAACCCAACCCCCAAACCCCAACCCCAAACCCCAAACCCCAAACCCAAAAACCCCAAACCCCAAACCCCAAACCCCAAACCCCAAACCCCAACCCCAAACCCCCAAAACCCAAACCCAAACCCCAAACCCAAACCCCAAACCCCCCAAAACCCCAAACCCCCAAACCCCCAAACCCCAAACCCCAAAACCCCAACCCAAAACCCAAACCCCCAACAAACCCAAACCCCCCCAAACCCCAAACCCCCAACCCCCAACCCCCAACCCCCAACCCCCAACCCCAAACCCCAAACCCCAAACCCCAAATCAAACCCCAAACCCCAAACCCTAAACCCTAAACCCTATATCCTAAATCCTAGAAACCCTAAACCACGTTGCGTTGCATCCTGAAAAGCCCACAACGCCCGAATTCGCAAACCCTAACCCCTAAACCCTGAACTTTAACGCACGAGCTGCAGCAACGATATCTGAACCCTACTTGGAGGTTCAGGGTACTGACTCACCCAATAGCAACTGTACTTACAACCCAATTCTGCCCATAGTAGGGCACTTAAGGGGCTTTTCAGTGGGTTATACCTACAGTCATGATTGGTTAAGAAGTAGCCTGAACCTCCAAGTACACTTTCAGCTCCTGAGCATTTGGGTTCAGGGTTTGGTTAGGGTGTATGGGGCTTAGGGTTCAGGCCCCAAATCCCAAAACACACCGAAACCGCAACCCTAAGCCCTAAGCCCTAAGCCCTAAACCCTAAACCCTAAACCCTAAACCCTAAACCCTAAACCCTAAACCCTAAACCCTAAACCCTAAACCCTAAACCCTAAACCCTAAACCCTAAACCCTAAACCCTAAACCCTAAACCCTAAACCCTCAGGATCGTGACCTGGCCTTCGCCCTCTTCCACTGCGCGGGGATCCCGCCTCCAGAGGGCGGTGAAGAGTCGGACGGCCTCTTGGGAGAGTTTAGGGTTTAGGGTTTAGGGTTTAGGGTTTAGGGTTTAGGGTTTAGGGTTTAGGGTTTAGGGTTTAGGGTTTAGGGTTAGTTTAGGGTTTAGGGTTTGGGGTTTAGGGTTTAGGGTTTGGTGTTTAGGGTTTGGGGTTTGGGGCTTAGGGTTTAGGGCATTTAGGGTTGAGGGTTAGTGTCCGCTTTGGAAGAAAACCTTAAAACCTCTAAGCCCAAGCTGCCAAAACGGTAGATTGGGGGTTTGGGGCTTAGCCCCTAATCCCTATAAACCCTATAAACCCAAAAACCCTACAAACCCTAGAAACCCTGAAACCCTAGAAACCCTAGAAAATCTAGAAACCCTAGAAAGCCTAGAAACCCTAGAAACCCTAGAAACCCTAGAAACCCTAGAAACCCTAGAAACCCTAGAAACCCTAGAAACCCTAGAAACCCTAGAAACCCTCTGCCAGGGTCGAGGCACCCTCACCGTCACTCATGGTTTACTGATGTTTTTTTTTTTTTGGGTGGCTCGGGGGGAAAGGCGGGTGGCTACCATAATAACAGCCTGGGGTTTTAGGGTCGCTCGTCAGGTAAAATGGTAAAATGGGGTCGCTGCTTTCAGGGGTTGTAAAAAACATGCGAAGTAGGGTTCATATTTCTTGTACCCCCCAAAAGGACACTCAAGGTATACACTCACCAATATGAAAAAGGAACCTAGTAGTATAAACCCTGCTTCATGTCGGGTAAAACTGGGTCGCTGCAGAGTTACATGTCAGAACCCTGTGTCGAGTAAACTTGGGGCGCTCACAGCAGTACGGATGATAACTTGCGTCGCGGTTCGAGGATCATTTCGGGTCGAGTTTTGGTAAAACCGGGTGGTTCGCAACCACCTTGGAAAACTAGGTCGCGGAAGATTCGGGTGAATATATGAACGAATTTAATGAACGAGCGAACGAAATAAAGTCCTTTCACCTCATGCGTTTGATGGTTTTTTTTTCTGTGCTCGCTCATGTATTACCGGGAGCTTGTGAACCCCGAAAAGTCCCCGATAAACCCTAGAAACCCCAGAAACTAGACAACTGCAGGCCTGTTTCAGAAAAGCCTTGCGCGCTTGGGGGGCTGAGGCTACGTGGAATGTAAGGTTGGGATCCTTAGCGCGCGTGGATTGATGGGATCCTGGGTTTAGCCTTTTTTTTGGGTTCCCAGATTAATAGGGTTTAGGGTTTAGGGTTACTGTAGGCCGAAAGATGATGTTAGCGCTTAAAGCAAGGAAAACGACCAGACGAAACGCACGTGCCCACTCCGGCCCAGGGAGGCTAGCAGGAAAGCGCTAGCCCCATCCAGCGCGGACGCGACTGCATTAAGGGCTGCAGGCCATGAAACCCTAAACCCTGAACCCTAAACCTAAGCCCTAAGCCCTAAATCCTAAACCCGAGCAAGGCAAGATAAGGCATTGGTCCGGGTGCAGGGCGTCGTTTGAGCTATGTGTGGTAGGGCCCGCAGTAAGGGACCCTAAGACCCTAATTTTGACGCTACGCGACCCGCCTCGGCCCGGCCCAGCGCATCCGCGTGAGCATGGTGGTTCCGCAGCGCCCAAGTCGCTGGACCCCAAGCAATAAGGGTTGGGTTTAGGGTTTAGGGTTCCGGGTTTATGGTTTTTGGTTTGGGGTTTAGGGTTGAGGGTTAGTTTAGGATTGAGGGCTTAGGGCTCAAGGTTCACGCTTTGGGGTTTAGGGTTTTTTTGGGTTGAGGGTTCGGCTTGGAGTGATCGTAGGGTTGAGCCAGGCCCTTCAGGGGGGGGGTAGGGGGGGGTGGGGGGGAAGGGGGGCAGCGGGGAAGAGGGGGGGGCGGGTTTGTTGAAGGTTGAGGCTTCAGGTTTCAGGAAGCTCGTGTAAAAATGGCTTTGAGTGTGGGTGCCTGTTCTCACAACCTATACACCTCCGGCCCGAGGCCTCGGCGGATTAAACCCCATACCCCAACCCTAGACCCCAAACCCCAAGCCCCAAACCCTAAACCCCAAACCCTAAACCCTAAACCCTAAATCCTAAACCCTAAACCCCCGAAACCCTAAACCCTAAACCCTAAACCCTAAACCTTAAACCCTGAACCCTAAACCCTAAACCCTGAACCCTTAACCCTAAACCCTTCAAACAAGTACCATGGCAGTGGTCTCAGCCCAGGAATTGGTCGGCAACCACCCGCGCCCAGCGAGGGCGCAGAATCCGTCAACAACCCTGAGGAGGCTCGGCCACTTCGGGGAGGGTTTAGGGTTTAGGGTTTAGGGTTTAGGGTTTAGGGTTTAGGGTTTCGGGTTTCGGGTTTAGGGTTTAGGGTTTAGGGTTTTAGGGTTTAGGGTTTAGGATTGAGGGTTCTGTGTTTGCGGTTCAGGGTTTCGGGTTTCGGGTTTGGGGTTTAATAGGTGCTTCATGGGTAGATACAAGTGGGGTTGTAAGTAGGATAGCTACTAAGTATAGTACTTGTCACCTGAGGTATAGCTACCCATGAGCCTTCGAGTCGGGTTGAGGGTTCAAGGGTGTTCGCGTTTTGGGGCTTCAAGGGCTTTCGGGTTTGGGGTTTCAGGGTTTAGGGTATTTAAGGCTTTAGGGTTTGTGACTTTTACAGGTCTAGGGCTTGAGCGCCGGGGTTTAAGGGTTAAGGGTGGAGGGTTTAGGGCCTAAAGGTTCCTGGTCCGAGGTGGTCGCCATCAGAAGAGTTTTCACCTCAGTGGTGGTAAACATAGTAACAACAGCAATGACGATGCTGCTGGTTCAGCTGCTTCTGCTGATGGGGATAGTGAAGTTCATGACGATGATGACGATGACGACGACGACGACGACGATGACGATGACGATGACGATGACCATGACGATGACGATGACGACGATGATGATGATGATAACGATGATGATGATCACGATGATGATGATGATGATGATGATGATGATGATGATGATGATGATGATGATGATGATGATGATGATGATGAACCACGATGGGTTCAGCGTCTAGGATTTGCGTTTCAATTCGTTCTTTCCGGTGCTGCAAGCCCCAAAGCCGTTGTAGTCAACACATCTGTCGTATCATTTCTTGGAATGATACATCAAGGCATGGAATAGCCCCGGCCCCCCCTACCAAAAAAAATCGAAACGATGATACATGAAGGCATGAAATAAGCCTGTTGCTCCACGTTGTGGGCTTCTAACCGAGGCTTGCAAAGTTGTCTCGCTGCATTTTGGGGACCTGCTGACAACAAATTGGGGAGGGTCCTGCAGCTCTAATTAAGCCGAAACCCGCGATCTCGAAACCTTTCCGACACCCTAAGCCTCCCTGAACTAAACTCGAAACCCATAAACCGTAACCGTAAGCCCTAAACCCTAAACCCTACCCCTAAACCTCAAACCCCAATCCCTAAACCCTAAACCCTAAACCTCAAACCCCAATCCCTAAACCCTAAACCCTAAACCCTAAACCCTAAACCCTAAACCCTAAACCCTAAACCCTAAACCCTAAACCCTAAACCCTAAACCCTAAACCCTCCCTGTGCTCCAAGCAAACAGAGGCCTGGCAGGAGCCAGATGTGACCGCTGCCGCCGGCATCCTGGTAGCGGCCCCGGCGTTTCCCTTTCATCAGGCTTTTGGGGCTCAGCGTTTCAGGGTTTAGGGTTTTAGGGTTTAGGGTGTAGGGTGTAGGGTTTAGGGTTTAGGGCTCAGGCTTCAGGGCCTGTTTGCTTTTCTGCAGATGTAGTCTGTTATGTATGGTTTTTTGTCATGTTTCCAGTATTTGTTATGTTGTAGTATATACTTTTTACAGCCAGTAGCTGTTGTATAACTTTACACCATATATTACATACAATAAATAATGCTATTATATATCTGTATCGCTATACAACTATACAACCATTTAGCTATGCAACTATATACTGTACAGTAATCTATGCTTCTATGCACAGATAGATATATACGCATAGCACAGTATCTCCCGGAGGGTCCATTTGTAGTACCATTATGGAGGTAGATTTCCCAGAACCCTACTTAGTATGGTTTTTGGGTTTAGGGTGTAGAGGTTAGGGGCTAGGGTTTCGGGGTTAGGGTTTAGGGTTTAGGGTTCAGGGTTCAGGGTTAAGGGTAACCATGGTGCTACACATGGACGCTCGGGGTGTTTGAATCCCAGGACAGTGTTGCCCAACCAATGAAGCTGGCCACACGTTCCGAGGAATCTAGGAGGTGAGCAAGGCAAGAACCCCCCAGTTTTGCGCCAGGCAAATGCAAGCTGGTGGGGTTTAGGGTTTAGGGTTTAGGGTTCAGGGTTTAGGGTTCAGGGTTTAGGGTTTAGGGTTTAGCGTTTGGGGTAATCGGGTAACCACGCCAACAGAGCCACATGAGCCACAGGAGCTCTGTTGGTTCAGTCTCTGGGGCTCGCAACCCTTCTCATAAGGATCGATGATCTTCGAGATATTTCGAGCTTCCTCTTTCGTAGAAGCGCATTGGCCCGTGCTCTCCGAGCCCATCAGCTCCCTAAGCCCTAAACCCGAAACCCTGAAACCCTGAAACCCTGAAACCCTGAAACCCTGAAACCCTGAAACCCTGAAACCCTGAAACCCTGAAACCCTGAAACCCTAAGCCCTAAACCCTAAACCCTAAACCCAAACCCTAAACCCTAAACCCTAAACTCTAAACTCTAAACCCTATACCCTAAACCCTAAACCCTAAACCCTAAACCCTAAGCCCTAAGCCCTAAACCCTAAACCCTAAACCCTAAACTACCCTTAACCCCAGACCCTCGAACCCGTGAGCTGCAGGGAGACATCGCCCTGGCCACTCGCAGCCTCCAAGAGGCCCTGCGTGAGTCTAAAGTCCTGTTAACGCCCCTTCTGGAGACCCTGAAAACCCAGGTTTAGGGTTTAGGGTTTAGGGTTTAGGGTTTAGGGTTTATGGTTTAGGGTTTAGGGTTTAGGGTCTAGGGTTTAGGGTTTAGGGTTTAGGGTCTCGGGCTTAGGGCTCCCTGATCTGAGCCGAAGCATGGTTTAAGGCTTGGAGTTTAGGGTGTAGGGTTCAGGGTTTAGGATGTATGGTTTAGGGTTTAGGGTTTAGGGTTCAGGGTTTAGGGTTTAGGGTGCAGGGTTTAGGGTTCAGGGTGTAGGGTGTATGGTTTGGGGGGTTTGTGCATAGAGAGCCGAACTACACATCGCATTTGGGGGGTTTGTGCCGTTGGGGTTTGGGGCCCAAGCTGAGGTTGAGGTTGGAGGGCTACTTGGGGTTTTTCAAATGATGCTCCCCTTTTTTTGGAGTGCCTTTCATACTACGGAACCCCAAGGCGCCTAAACCCGAAACCCGAAACCCCAAACCCCAAACCCTAAACCCTAAACCCTAAACCCGAAACAGCTGCCCCCACGGTCCTGTTTGAACCTGGGTTGCGGCTGCTGTAGAGGATTGCCTTGGTAGCCCAGTGGTAAACCCTAAGCCCTTTGCCCTAAGCCCGAAGCCCTAAGCCCTAAGCCCTAAGCCCTAAGCCCTAAGCCCTAAGCCCTAAGCCCTAAGCCCTAAGCCCTAAGCCCTAAGCCCTAAACCCTAAACCCTAAACCCTAAACCCTAAACCCTAAACACTAAACCCTAAACCCTAAACCCCAACAAAGGGTGCCCTTGTTATAAGATGGTTACTGGGCGACCAAGTTGCTGCAAGCTCGACTCGAGAGGTCACTGAGCTCCTGAGACCGAGCCCTTGCCCGACCCTGGGTTTAGGGTTTAGGGTTTCGGGTTTAGTTTAGGGTTTAGGGTTTCGGGTTTAGGGTTTCGGGTTTGGGGTTTCGGGTTTAGGGTTTAGGGTTTCGGGTTTGGGGTTTCGGTGTTAAGGTTCAGGGTTTAGGATTTCAGCGTAGGGTCGAGGATTCCGCCTGACTCGCGTGGTGATTTTTTGAAGGGCCGCCCCCTCCCACCAAGACCCTACAACCCTAACCCCTAAACCCTAAATCCTAAACCCTAAGCCCGAAACCCTGCGTTCACCGAAGGTAGTACAGAGTTTAGGGATGTTCTAAGGGTATTTTCATGGGGCCCTTAATTTTAACGCTACGCGACCCGCCTCGGCCCGGCCCAGCGCATCCGCTTGAGCATGGTGATTCCGCAGCGCCCAAGTTGCTGGGCCCCAAGCAATAACGGTTGGGTTTAGGGTTTAGGGTTTAGGGTTTAGGGTTTAGGGTTCCGGGTTTATGGCTTATGGTTTGGGGTTTAGGGTTGAGGGTTAGTTTAGGATTGAGGGCTTAGGGCTCAAGGTTCACGCTTTGGGGTTTAGGGTTTTTTGGGTGTGGGGTTCAAGAATCGTAGGGTGGAGCCAGCCCATCAGGGGTAGGGGGGGTGGGGGGGGAAGGGGGGGCAGGGGGAGGGTGGGAGGGGGGGGGTTTGTTGAAGGTTTGAGGGTTGAGTGCTTCGGTTAAGGTTTAGGGTTTCGGTTCAAGCTTAGATTCTTCGGCTCGTGTAATGCATCCCAGGCCGTGCTCACAGCAGTTGAGCCTCACCAATGTTCTGTAGTGGTTTTGGAAAGGGGAGGGGGGTTGTGGGGGGGGGGGGGGGGGGGAGGGGGGGGAAAAAGGGGGCCCCTGCTGGGAAGGGCTGCAACTGCCTCTGGTCCTGGCGAACCATCCGCTGGTGGCCCCTGCTCTCCTAGGGGGGGTACCCATTTTTGGCAAAAAAAGGGTCCGAAAAGTGGCTTTCGGCTTGAGGGGAGTTCTGACAACCTCTACACCTTCGGCCCGAGGCCTCGGCGGATTTGGGTCCCTCGCCTCCTCGAAGGGTTCTGATGCATGGGTCCTGAGGGTTTAGGGTTTAGGGTGTAGGGTTCAGGGTTTAGGGTTTAGGGTTTAGGGTATGTAAGGGGTTTCCTTTTAAGGGCTCAGATTCAGGGAGCAGGAAGCTGCCCTTAGGGATGCTCAGGGTCTACGGTTAAATCCCCCAAGCTCTGAGTTTTAGGGTTTAGGGTTTAGGGTTTGGGGTTTAGAAAGATCAAACCCACCCCCTCCTCCGAAAGCTGGCAGGAAGCGGCTGTGCAGGCGGCAGCTAGGATATGCAGGTTGCAGGGTCTGAGGGTCAGGGTTTAGGGTTTAGGGTTTCGGGTTTCGGGTTTCGGGTTGAGGGTTGAGGGTTGAGGGTTGAGGGTTTAGGGTTTAGGGTTTAGGGTTGAGGGCTAGGGCGGTCGTTGGGCTTGCGGCTGCTATAGGGGGATGCCGGTTTGGACACCCTAAACTCTGAGCCGTCAAGCCTCGAATCCCCGAAGTTCGGCACACACACCTCCGCGGGGTGGTTTCGGTGGTAGGTGCCAGACACGTCCTGGTCGTGTGTACACTGTGACGCTTTCAACCTCCAAAGCCCCAAACCTAAACCCTAAACCCTAACCCTAGCCCTAAGCCCTAAGCCCTAACCCTAAGCCCTAAGCCCTAACCCATAAGCCCTAATCCGCTAAGGGGCCGGGCTAAGCCCTAAGTCCCTAAACCCTAAACCCTAGACCCCACACCACACCCTAAACCCTACACCCTGAACCCTAACCCCTAAACCGTAACCCACACCTACGGAGCCCTACACCCTACAACCCTACCCCTAAACCCTGAACCCTGAACCTGAAACCCCTCACCCTCACCCTAAAGCCTAACCCACACCTGAGAAAAACGAAACTGTTATTAACCCTTGGCCATGGAGTTGGCACTGAGGGATGCCTACTCATTCAATGTCGCCGGCAGCACTGATGAACGCACTCGTGCACATGTAACACATCCCTGCTGTTCCTGGGTAGGGTCCTATTTTCAGGGTTTAGGGTGTTCGGGGTTAGGGTTTTAGGGTTTCGGGCATAGGGCTTCAGGGTCTAGGACTTCGGGGGGGAGGCTGACTGGTTTGACCTTAAAAGCTTGTGAGCACTCCTCGGGCGCGGCTCCTCACGCCCCCCTGTCCAGACGCTGCCTTTCCTTGCTAAGCGGCCCTAAGAGTTTTAGGGTGAGGGTTTAGGGTTTAGGTTTAGGATTTTGGGTTTAGGATTAGGGGTTTTAGGTTTTAGGGTTTAGGGTTTAGGGTTTAGGATGCCCTGGATCCGGTTTCAGGGCTTCCGGGTTTGCCCCGAAACCCTAACCCTGAACCCTCTACCCGCTAACCTCAGAGAGCCCTAAAACGCCACGCCCTGCGCGCTGAGCCCAGCCCTCAACCCAGGATCCCGCCCCTGAGTTGAGTTTGGGTTTTTTGGGTTTTTAGGGGTTTAAGGGCTTGAGGTTGAGGGTTTGAGGGTTCTGGTTTTAGGGCTTTTAGGGTTTAGGATGTAGGAATTCAGGTTTACGGCTAAGGCTTCGGTTTAGGGTTTGCTTCGATTCCGCCCCACCCACTCAGGCCCCAGAGCGTTCGCCTGGCCGAGTCGCCGCCCTTTGGAATGCTCCTATGTGAAGCTTAGGTTTAGGGTTTAAGGTTGGGAGATTTAGGGTCTTGGGTTTGTTCGGGCTGGGTTCACCCCCAGAGCCTGAGCCCTCACCCGGTCGTTTCGGGTTGAGGGTTTCGGGTCTAGGGTTTCAGGGCTTTAGGGTTCAGGCTTTAGGGTTATTTTTGATTTCTGAGGACATGCACCGGATGCGGGCCGGAACGACCGGGGTCGGCTTGTTCCGTCGCAGTCCGCGCCTAAAGCCCTAAAGCCGAAAAAGCCCTGAAACCCTTATACCCTCAAACGCTACAACCCGGTGTACCTCAAACCCTAATACCCTCAAGACTTACAACTCCAAGCCCCAAATCCTCAGTTTGTGGTACCGAAACACGCTGAACCCCTAACCCTAACCCTAAACCCTGGAACCCCCAAACCCTAAACCCGAACCTAAACCCTAACACTAGATTGGTTCCAGGCTGAGTGCTTTCACGGGTTTCCTGTGCAGTATCTGACCTGGCCGGCGAGTTCGACGCAAGCCAGCTCGGCGGATCCTGCCGAAGGGGACGGTCATCAGGAACCTTGTTTGCCGAGGTTTTTTTTTTAGTTGGTTTTCGGGTTTTTTTTTTTGTTTCGTTTCGGATCGAATTAGGGTTAAGGTTGAGTAGGGCGAGCCCTAAACCCTAACCTCCAACCCGGCAGACGCGAAACCCTTGAGCCCCTAGAGGGTTCCCGTCTTATTGTTTTTTGTGGTGTTCCTTATAGGAATTTTTATAAGGTTTTTTAATGGGTTCGATTTGGTGCTTTCTGTGGTTTTGTGGGGTTCTATGGTGGGGGTAGGGTTTTTTGCAAGGATTATTTGTCCGTAACCACAAGTATCGGGCAGGTGTTTCGTAGCAGCGAACGAGCTGGACCGTTCTTCAAGGACTGAATCTGTAGGCGTATAGGGTTTAGGGCTTCCCCACTTAAACCCTACACCCTAAACGCTAGACCGAATAGGGCTTGCAGGTGTGGTTGCGCCTCATTTTTCGGGTTCAGGTGCAGTCAGGGCTCGCGCTGATCCTACTTAAAATCAAATAAAAAAACTCCCTACAATTCTTGAACCCGCGGACCTCTAGCAGCACCTCGCCCCTAAACGCACTGAAGCTCCTAACCCTGGCCCCCCCACCCGCCTCAAGTCGCTCACCGTTTCTGAAAATCTCCTCCTGGTTTTCCTCCGAGTTTTGCCCGAAAGTGATACCCTCCACAGCTTCGAGAAGAGTTGACCCCTAAACCCTAAACCCTAAACCCTAACCCCTAAAATCCTGAAACCCTGACCCTGCAACCTGAACCCTGAACCTAAACCCTAAACCTAAACCCTAAACCCGAAACCCTAAACCCTAAACCCTAAACCCTAAACCCTAACCCTAAACCCCGAACCCCGAAACCCCTGAAACCCTAACCTAAACCCTAAACCCTAAACCACTAAACCCTAAACCCCTAAAACCCTAAACCCTAAACCCTAAACCTAAACCCTAAACCCTACCCTAAACCTAAACCCTAACCTCAACCTAAACCCTAACCCCTAAACCCTAGTCCTCGTGTGGAACTCCAGCTTCTGTTCAATCGTCCGATGTGTCTGTTGGCTCTCGTCAAGACGATCCATATTCACTCGACTTTGGGTGCAATCGAAGGTGACGAGAGTTAGGGTTTAGGGTTTAGGGTTTAGGTTTAGGGTTTAGGGTTTAGGGTTTAGGGTTTAGGGTTTAGGGTTTAGGGTTCAGGGTTCAGGGTTTAGGGTTTAGGGTTTAGGGTTTAGGCGAAGGTGAGGGGCTACATGCAACCCCATAGAACCTATAAAACCCCATAAAACCCTATGACATCCTATAAGGAACCCGACAAAAAACAAAATCACAGGAGCCCTCTAGGGTCTCAAGGGTTTCGGGTTCAACTCGCCATGGATGCCCATGATGTGGACGTCAGATCTATCACCATACTTGACAAAGGCTGCTGCGTCAGGAATGGCTGTTGGAATCACACCCTCCGAGCGCTACGCACTGGATCCTGTGAGTGGGGTCAACTTTACCATGCAGACTGTCTGCAAACATGAGTCGGACAGCTTCAATGCTGGGGTTCCAAGTTCAGTATAGAACCCCAAACTCCCTAATTAAACCCTAACCCCAAACCCTAAACCCCAAACCCTACTCCCTAAACCCAAACCCCAAACTCCCTGAACCCCAAACCCCAAACTCCCCAAACCCTATACCCCAACTCCCTAAACCCCTAAACCCCAAGCTCCCTAAACCCTAAACCCCAAACCCCCCAAACCCTAAACCCTAAACCCTAAACCCTAAACCCTAAACCCCAAACTCCCTAAACCCCAAAACCCAAACCCTTCATACAGTATACTCATCCACATCCCCCTACAGGTATGTTAAAGGGATTCCCAGCTCTAATCATCCTTGGACCATGTTCCAATTCTGGAGTTTACTGTAAACCCCAAACTCCCTAAACCCTAAACCCTAAACCCCAAACCCCAAACCCCAAACTCCCCAAACCCTGCTCCCAGGAGTCGCCAGCAGCCGCCCCCAATGTCTGGAGCCCTCGCGGCCGTCTACCAGATCCTGGGCCTTAGGGTTTAGGGTTTCGGATTTAGGGTTTAGGGTTTAGGGTTTAAGGTTTAGGGTTTAGGGTTTAGGGTGTAGGGTTTAGGGCTACCAGATCCTGGGCCTTGCTTGAAGGGCTTCACGGGCCATTGTAAGTAGGGTTTAGGGTTTAGGGTTTAAGGTTTAGGGTTTAGGGTTTGCAGTTAGGGGGTTTAAGGTTAGGGTTTAGGGTTTAGGACGAGTTACACTCTCCCCCAAGCAAAGATACAACCGGTTAGAACTGTAGCTATCCTGCGTGCAAGCCACGGCTATAAGTACTCTAGTGGCCTTAATGATTAGAATAGGGTTTTGGGGTTATTATAGGATATTTTTAAAGGAACACTGCTAGTAAGTAATCCGACCCATCTGTGAATGTTGGTTTTCTTCGGCATTTGCTGTCAAAAGGCTGCTCATAATTATAAGCGTTTGGGGGAGTTTTGGCTTTAGAGTTTAGAGATGTAAGGTTAGTCCTTCAGGAGTGATAGGGTGTAGATAGGGCTTTTTGGTATACTTTTCGAACTTCGGAAGCATGAACCGTAATTCTCCTTGAACCCTACACCTTCGCCCTCAAACCGCGCAGCCCTGAAACTTGACGACTAAGCCATCCGCCCCCCTTCCCCCGCCTAAACCCTGAACCCTACACCCGAAACCCTAAACCCTAAACCCCAAACCCTAAACCCTAAACCCTAAACCCTAAACCCCAAACCCTAAACCCTAAACCCTAGACTGAGCCTTTCCCCCGAACCCCTCTGACACCTTGAGCCTCATGCCATGGACGCCCCAGGATGTGTCCCGCCTCGGCAAGTGCGCCGCCCGAGGAGTTGGCGGGAGAGGCCCAGAAGTTACACTGGAGCTCAGTGTTTTGGGCTGGTAGGGTTTGGGGTTTGGGGTCTAGGGTTTAGGAAATTACACTGGCGCTCAGAGTTTTGGGCTTATAGGGTTTAGGGTTTAGGGTTTAGGGTCT
This sequence comes from Symbiodinium natans, assembly GCA_905221605.1. Lineage (NCBI taxonomy): Eukaryota > Dinophyceae > Suessiales > Symbiodiniaceae > Symbiodinium > Symbiodinium natans. Next base: position 124,225 of record CAJNDS010002502.1, on the reverse strand, counting down.
AGTGTGTTGCGTGTATAGGGATTAGGGTTCAGGGAGCAAGTTGGGTATCTTCCCAACATAGGGTACCCTAAAAATATCTCCCCCAAAAAACACACATAACATATTTTTAGAACCCAGGGTATCCCTCTTTTGGGAAATCCTCATTCTAGGCTCCCAGAGTGCCTGGAGTTCTTACATCGTGCAAAGTGCCATGGTAAAGAGGCGAGGGCAGAACAATTTTGCCGAAACGGCAAGCACCTTTTCTCCTGCATCACTTCGACTCTGCGGTTTTCTAGGCAGACCTTGGGGATATCTTCTACTTTCCCGTATTGGGCTGAAGAGGATCAAATTCAGGAATGTGTTTCTAAGGGCTGCTTAAGGGGCATCCTAATCTTTGCTTCCTACGCGCAAGTAGCTGGAGCTCGAAGAGCCCTCAGGTTACGGGGGAGGGGCGGTTCATAGGAGGTAGGTACCTAGGGAACCTGAGGGAAGCTTAGGGAGCCTTAGAGAGTAGTGGGGAGTAGTAGGAAACCTTGCGTTACATAACCCTAAACCCTAAACCCTAAACCCTAAACCCTAAACCCTAAACCCTAAACCCTAAACCCTAAACCCTAAACCCTAAACCCTAAACCCTAACCTAAACCCTAAACCCTAAACCCTAAACCCTAAACCCTAAACCCTAAACCCTAAACCCTAAACCCTAAACCCTAAACCCTAAATCCAAACCCTAAACCCTAGACCCTAAACCCTCAGCCCTAAACCCCCCTTGAACCACCTCCCTTAAGGACCCTATAACCAGGTCCTGAGGAAGGCAAGCGCAAGCTCGCCCTCGGAAGCGCTACGAGATTCGGTCCCGATTGTGGTGCTTGGGGTTCAGGGTTCAGGGTCCAGGTCCAGGGTTCAGAGTTTAGGGTTTAGGGTGTAGGGTTTAGGGTTTAGGGTAAAGTAGTGGTTTTCTCAACAAGCACCTCCCCAACTGTAGTCGCCAGCCGCAAGTAGGGTTCTTCCAAGTAAAGGGCCCTTGGGGTGCGGGTTGTTGGGGGACGTACTTAGTGCTTTTTTGCATTCTAGGGGCTTCCCGGTGCGGTTCTGAGGCTTTTAGGGTGTAGGGTTTGAGGTCTACGGTTTAGGGTTTGGGGGTTAGGATTCAGGGTTTCGGGTTTTGGGGGGCCTTGCAACCCCTGAACCCTAAACCCTAAACCTTAAACCCTAAACACTAAACCCTAAACCCTGAACCCTGAACCCTAAACCCTAAACCCTAAACCCTAAAAAGATTTTCCTGTAAACCCTAAACCCTGAACCCTAAACCCTGAACCCTAAACCCTAAACCCTAAACCCTAAACCCTACACCCTACACCCTACACCCTACACCCAATCCTCATCCCAGGGTTGGTCCGCGCAGTCGCGGGGGTGCCTGAGCTGAACTCGCAGGGCGCGACTCCCTCGGAGCTTGCGCTCAGGCGCCGCCCGGTTTAGGACTTAGGGTTTAGGGTTTAGGGTTAGGGTTTAGGGTTTAGGGTTTAGGGTTTAGGGTTTAGGGTTTAGGGTTTAGGGTTTAGGGTTTAGGGTTTAGGGTTTAGGGTTTGGGGTTTAGGGGTTCGGCCAGCCACATCAGAACCCCAGGTTCAGGGTTTAGGGTTAGGGGGTTTAGGTTTGTAGGGTTCAGGGTTCATGTTCTGATGGATCTTGTTTTGTGCTACATGAAGAAGGCCTGATGCATGTAGGGCATCTAGATTTTACAGTTTCCCCTCTGTGTACTTAGCTGTCATGGTAGAGCTAAGGAAAGATGCTCTCGGGCGACTTATGAACAGTTGGAAAGTGTGTTAACAATCCTCCCCAAGTTACCCTAAACCCTAAACCCTAAACCCGAAACCCTAAACCCTAAACCCTAAACCCTAAACCCCCAAGCACCTACTACATAAGTGACTCGAACCCCAAATACCCTCGCTTTTAAGTGACTGGGATCCCTGGGATGCATGGCACGCAACAACCTGTGGTCAGTTCTCTAGATTATGGTCCCCACCAAAAAGCCTCAAACCCCTAAACCCTTAACCCTAAACCCTAAACCCTGAACCCTAAACCCTAAACCCTAAGCCCTAAGCCCTAAACCCTAAACCCTAAAATTACGGAATTTACCTTAGATCATCATAAGGATCCCTGTAAGAAACTAAGGTGTGTTCCTTAATTAAGGGGTAAATTGGGCCCTCTGGGCCTTTTGGGGTTACGATGACAAGGCGGCCCAGAAATATTGAGGGCACCTCGAAAGGGACCACAAGAGGGTTTAGGGTTTAGGGTTTAGTGTTTAGGGTCTAGGGTTTAGGGTTTAGGATTTCGAGAACGGACCATGTGATGCGAAGTGTTGTCATTCCGCAAGCTCACCCTTATACTAGCACTCCTTAATCTACCCCCGATTATAATCCCTAGTGAGGACTGTTAGTATAAGGGGAGCATCCCAGGATTTAAGATTCAGAGTCTAGAGCTTTTGCGGGTTTGCAAGTCGGAGTCCAGGGACCTGAGCCCCAGGGGGGGTTGATAGGTTTAGGGTTTAGGGTTTAGGGTTTAGGGTTTAGGGTTTAGGGTTTAGGGTTTAGGGTTTAGGGTTTAGGGTTTAGGGTTTAGGGTTGGTGTAGGTTTCTGAAGCACTGGCTCCGTTGCCTTGGTTCGGCCAGTGGCCCAAAGCCCCAGGAGAATTCGGGGTCAGATGCGACGGATGACGTGAAGAAGAACCGAACAGTGCGTCAGCGGTTTAGGGTTTAGGGTTTAGGGTTTAGGGTTTAGGGCTTAGGGTCGCGTGCAGACCAAGTTGGATCCGTTGGCCCGAGTCTGAGGAAGTAGCTTTGCAGGGAGCGAAGGAGTCAGGGAACGGCTGCGCCCTCGAAGTTGCCGACCGCTGCATTGAGCTTCTTTCTCTTGACGGAGCACGCTTTCTTCTTCATGCGTGACATGTAAACTTTTGCGTGCCAGTGCTCTGTGCATTAAATCAGTCACTGCGTAGGGAGAGAGAGAGAGAGAGAGAGTGAGTGCCTGAGTGAGTGAGAGAGGGAGGGAGAGAGAGAGAGAGAGAGATCGAGAGAGCTTGCGCTGAGGCTCAAAGCTTTAGGGTCCCTAACCCCTAGTCCAACCCTACACCTCAAGATGCTAGATGCTGGGAGTTTCTATAGAAGCCTGTTTATGACTGCCCCAAAGAGAACTAAACCCTAAAACCTAAATCCCTTAAACCCTAAACCGAAACCCTAAACCCCAAACCCTAAGCCCCAAACCCCAAACCCTAAACCCTAAACCCTAAACCCTAAACCCCAAACCCTAAACCGTAAACCCTAAACCCCAAACCCTAAACCCCAAACCCCAAACAGGGCCTCTCTGGCTGCGATCCGGGCCGGCCGCCCCGTGCAGGACATGCTCGAGACGGCTGAACATTTGGGGGCCCACGATGGGATTCCGGGATGGGTTTAGGGTTCAGTGTTTAGGGTTTCAGGATTTGGGTGTTTAGGATTTTGGGTTTTCGGGATGTAGGGTTTAGGGTCAGGGTTTTGGGGTTGAGGATTTCGGTTTAAGGGTTTAGGGTTTAGGGCGTATCAGTGTTCGTGCGCTCGCTTACCTAGTATTCCACCCCCCAGTCCCCCCACCCCAACTATTCTGTTTTCGGGTTTAGTGTTCTACCCCCCCAACACCCCCCAACACCCCCCTTTCAAGCAAGCCTTCCTTGCTTTCATTCAATCACTTTCCAAATCTGCACTAATTATGGGCTTTCTGGGAGGCCCCCACAGTCTGAAACACGGCCCTACATGAATTGAGGAATATTCCTTCATTAAGGGGTATTGGGCTCTCTGGGGCCGGGCGTAGCAGAGGCCTCCCCTTGTGGGGGTTGAGGGTCCTGGGGGGGTCCCAGAGAGGGTTGCCGGTCGTGGGTTTCAGGGGGTTAAAGAGCCCACAAGTCAGGTTCGGGTTGGGGGGGCGGCCTTAGCAAAAGGAGAGGGGTATACCAAGAGCTAAACTCCAGAGTAGACCGGGGTCGCTAGAGGGGCCCCGTAGGGAGGCTGGACCAGAGACACGCCCGTTTTTTACAGGGTATTTTTGAACAGGGCAGGATGAAAGAGCCCCCCTCCAAACATCCCTGCCAGCGCCCTTTCATGTTTCCAGGACGTGGCCGTAATTCTGCTCTGGCTTTCTGCGCCCGACGCTGCGTCTCGGCAGATGATGCAGGGTTTAGGGTTTAGGGTTCAGGGTTAGGGTTTAGGGTTGAGGGTTGAGAGTTGAGGGTTTAGGGTTTAGGGTTTAGGGTTTAGCGACAACGCCCTCTGCATTCCGCAAACTTGCAAAAGCATGTGCTGCTCAAGCCTTTTCTAGCAAGCCCTCTTACCAAACCCCAAACCCTCAACCCTTAACCTCAAACCCTTAGTGGGTCTTTGGGCTTCAGGGTTTCACAGCTTCTGGGCTTGGGGCAATTTCGGGTTTCAGGGTCTTCAGGTTTAGAATTTCCTATCAGCCCTAGACCCTGGACCCTAGGGTTTAGGGTTTAGGGTTTGAGTTTAGGGTTTAGGGTTTAGGGTTTAGAGTTCAGGGTTCAGGGTTTAGGGTTTAGGGTTTAGGGTTTAGGGTTTAGGGTTTAGGGTTTAGGGTTTAGGGTTCAGGAAGACTCAAAAACCCTAAACCCTGAGAGCCCTACAAGCCCTCAACCAGGTGCGGCTGCTGGAGTCCGTCATGGAGGACTCCTCCAGAAGCCGCTGTTTGGAGGTCGGCCCACACCCCGTAGCTCCCACTGCTGCCTTCTGGGTTTCCGAAATTCGGGGCTTTTTAGGGTTTAGGGTTTAGGGTTTCGGGTTTAGGGTTTAGGGTTTCTTGGGGTCCTTCTTATAAGGAACCCTACGACCTGGGGACTATATGAGGGCCCCCTTATTTTCGTACACCCCGTAAGGGTGTTATATTCGAACCCCAACACCCTAAAACCCACAACCCCAAAACCCTAAAGCCCCGAAAACCTACAACCCTAGAACCCTAAAACCCTAAAACGCTAACCCCCTAAAATCCCCAAAAACATCTAAAACCCCCCCAAACCCCCCAAACCGCCCAAACTGCCCAAATCCTAAAACCCTAAAACCCTAAACCCCTAACCCCCTAAATCCTAAGCCTGAGTTGGGGGTTTACGAAAACAAGGGACCCTACTATAGACCCAAATAGTTGGATTCCCTGATAATAAGGACCCCAATAGGGTACCCTTAAGCACGAAACCCTAAACCCTAAGCCCTAGCCCCTAAACCCTAAGCCCCAAACTCTAAACCCCAAACCCCAAACCCTAAACCCTAAACCCTAAACCCTAAACCCTAAACCCTAAACCCTAAACCCTAAACCCTTAACCCTTAACCCTAAACCCCCATGAATGGAGGTCATCGCGCACCTCCGGACGCAGAGCGCCGAGAGCAAAGGGCCCGCCGAGGCGCAGCTGGCCGAGGTGCTGCGCCAGGCGCGGGGGATTCGGGGGTTTAGGGTTTAGGGTTTAGGGTTTAGGGTTTAGGGTTTAGGGTTGAGGGTTTAGGGTTTAGGGCTCAGGGGGTTCGGAGGGGTGTAGGGCTGTAGGTGGGGTTTAGGGTTTAGGGTTTGGGGTTTGCGGTTTGGGGTTTGGGGTTTGGGGGTTTGGGGTTTGGGGTTTAGGGTTTAGGGTTAGGGGTTTAGGGTTTAGGGCTTAGGGTTTAGGGTTTAGGGGCGGGGGGGGGTTAGGTTTTAGGGTTTAGGGTTTAGGGTTTGGGGCTTAGGGCTTAGGTGTTTCGGGGTTAGGGTTTAGGGTTTAGGGTTTGGGGTTTGGGGTTAGGGTTTAGGGTTTGGGTTTAGGGTCTGGGGCTTGGGGTTTAGGGTTTAGGGTTTGGGGGTATGGGGGGTTGCGGGTTTAGGGGTTTAGGATTTTGTGTTTGGGGGTTTAGGGATTTAGGGGTTTAGGGGGTTAAGGGGTTCAGGGTTTAGTGTTTAGGGGTTTAAGCCCTAAGCCCTAAGCCCTAAACCCTAAAACCCTGAACCCTAAACCCTAAACCCTTAATTGTTTCGGGTTGTAGGGTTATTGGGTTTGGGGTTTAGGTTTTAGGGTTTGGGGGTTTGGGGGTTTGGGGGGGTTTAGGGGTTTAGGGTTTAGTGTTTATAGGGGTTCACGCCCTAAGCCCTAAACCCTAAAACCTAAACCCTAAACCCCAAATTGTTACGGGGTTGTAGGGTTATTTGCTGCGCCTGGCGCAGGGTTTCGGGCAGTTTTGGTAGGCTTGTTGCCGGATTATAGAGGGTTTCGGGGTTTAGGGGTTTGGGGAAAGGCTTTTGAGGGTTATTTGCTTTTTTGGTGTTTTGGGGGGCTTATTGGGGTTCATAGGATTGTTTGTTTAGGTTGCTTGTTGCTAAAGACCCTAAACCTTCAGGCTTACCCTCGAACACCCCTTCAGGGTTTGGGGCTTATCCGAAGCCTTAAGTACCTGGGTATCACAGGGGTTAGGGGTTAGGGGTTCCAAAAAGGGTTTAGGGCTTGGGATGTAGGGCTGAGGGGTTTCATGGACAGTGTTTTTTTTTTTCAAGGGTTTTTGGTAGGCTTTAGGCTTCGAAGCCTGCAGTGACCTGTCTGTTACTTGTCTGGGCTTGGAGGGGGGGGGGTTGCAGCGTCTTTTTTGCATTCCAGCCGGTGTGGGGCCCAGGAGCCCCAAAAACACTCTAAACCCTAACCCCTAAACCCTGAACCCTATGAACCCTATCAGCCCTACTTGGAAGCCCTCTTGACTTGCAAGTCTACTTAGTATCCCCCCAGAAACCCCAACATCTAACCCTGCTTACTAAGTCAAAGTGCTTTCAAGTACACCGAACGCACAGGCCGAAGCACTGATCTTGCTGAAGACCCTGGCGGAGGGCGGCAACGGGGAGGAACAGCCGACGCGCCAAACGCTCTCGGCTCTGTGGAGGGCTTTCAAGTTTTGGGTATTCAGACCCTGAACCCTAAGCCCTAAACCCGAAACCCCAAACCCTAAACCCTAAACCCTAGACCCGAAACCCCTACACCCTAAACCCTAAACCCATGAGGGCTCAGGGTTCAGGGTTCTCATTGCAATGCAGAACCTTTTGTATCGGGGTACCGGGCAAAAAGTAGGCTTGGGTTTTGTGAAGGGTTTAGGGTTGAGGGTTGAGGGTTTAGGGTTTGGGGGGTTTGTGTAGGGTTTTGGGGCGGAAATCCCTTGGTGTCGGCAGAACGGGTTCAGGATGCAGCCTCAACCTAAGAGTCTTGCATGGGTTTGGGGTTTAGGGTTTGTCTACCTACTGGCTCAAATGCGTATTGAAGTGCCACAATGGGGACCCGAAACCTCTTCATCAGGAACGCCCCGTAGGTTAGACACATACCCTTATATTTAAGCCCCACCTGCCCAAGACGAAATCCTTAGTTAAACAGGGCTGGGCGCAGGTTTAGGGTTTAGGGTTTAGTGTTTGAGGGTTTCAGGGTTGTCGGGCTTTTGGGTTTCAGGGTTTCAGGGTTTTAGTGTTTTAGGGTTTTAGTGTTTTAGGGTTAGGTCCTTAGGAGTAGCTGCTCTACAGGAGCACTTCCCACTGCGCCTTCTGCCGGGGAGCCGTGCTCAGCAGTCTGAACACTCCTGGTAGGGTTTGGGGTTCAGGGTTTAGGAACCCTAAACCCTAAAAACCCCCAACCCCCCCCCCCCCCCCCCCCCCCCAAAAAAAAAAAAAAAAAAAAGAGCAAAAAACCCAGAAGCCCTAAACCCTAAACCCAAGAAGTCGAGTGGGAAGGGTTTTCCCCGTTTCAAAGGAACTCTGATCCCATGGTCGATCCCTTTCACGAACCTCCAGAAGGGTTTAGGCTGTCGGGTTTAGGGTTTAGGGTTTGGGGTTTAGGGTTTGGGGTTTAGGGTTTGGGGTTTAGGCTTTAGGGTGTAGGGTTTAGGGCTTAGGGCAACGTAGGCAACACCCAAATGGAGCTTTGAAGGCCTTTTTACTCGACCGCTTGACGACTGACCAGGCACCACAAGAAGCAGGATGAGAAGACGAAGAATGGCAATAGTAGTAAGCAGGCAAATGAAAAAGCCAAACAGTAAGAAAGAGGAGCAATACAAAGGACAAGAAGCGGGAAGACTAACGTCAGCATCGGCAAACTCCTGACCCCTGCAGCTTCTGAGAAGGATCCAGCGGTATGTAAGGGAGACAGGGAGTCAAAGACCCCAAACCCTGAACCCTTAACCCTAAAGCCTGTTAAGAGGGCTTAGTTTGGTCTTATGAAGTTCTCCTGTGGGGAATCTGGTCCCAAGAGCCCTCAACCTGCGAGGTTCCACCTGCCTGCCCCGCGCAACGCCTGCAACCCCATCGGCCCTGCAAATTGCACACGCCCTGAACCCTGGGCCATAAACCCCCGACGCAAAACAAACCCTATAACACCAAACCCTATAAGCCTTAAACAACACCCTAAGCCCTATATACCCCCAAATAAACCCTAAACTCTTTGCCCTAAACCCTACCATCCCTATAAACCCCATCAACCCTACAAACCCGACAAACCCTACAAACCCTACAAACCCTACAACCTCTACAAGCCCTGAAAACCCTAAACCCCAAACCCCAAACCCCAAACCCCAAACCCCTAAACCCTAAACTCCAAACCCCCAACCCTAAACTCTAAACTCTAAACTCTAAACTCTAAACTCTAAACCCCAAACCCCAAACCCCAAACCCCAAACCCCAAACCCCAAACCCCCAACCCTAAACCCCCTCATTCCCAGCATTTCGAGGCGGAGCCTCGCCGATGCGGTGGCGGCCTGGCGCGCGGAGCTGGCGTCGCTGCCCGCCGCGGTGCGCGAGGCGGAAGAGGGGGCTAGGGGGTTAGGAGGGCTTCATAGCGTTTACTGCAGGGGTTTAGGGTTTAGGGTAAGCCCGAAACCTGGAAACTTCAGGACTTATGGCCAATTATAACCCAGACTATTTTTCGGGCACTTAAGATTATTCGAGGGCCCGATTCAGGGTAAACCCGAAACCCTAAATCCTAAACCCAAGTTGCACTTGTAGCCCAATTATAACCCAGACTATGTTCCACTGGGGCACTTAACATTAATTGGGGGCCTTAAGGGGCTTTTGGTACAGATAAAATTAGATCGTAAGTACCATGAACCCAAGTAGGCTTTATGTCAGGGTTCACTGTATGGGTTTAGAGTTTATGTAGGGTTCAGAGGGTTTCATGGTTTGTAGGCTTAGACGGTTTAGGGGTTTAGGGATTCAGGGGGCTTGGCCGGGGTTGTTATTTGAATTAAGCTTCATGTTCTGTGGGCCTTAGCTCCCTATCTGCCCTGGCTAATACTCGGAGCATCGGAGGCTTTGGCTCGGTTGGCTGTCCAGGGAGCCATGATTTCCTCCACTCCTTGGAAGCCGCTTAAGGCAGTCGCGCTTGTGATGCCGGATGAAGTGAGTGCCCAGGTTGCCCAGAGACAGGCCAACAGGTGAGGATCAGCCGCCAAAAAAGAGGTCGGAAGGCCAAGGGGCCTCCCAAGATTGGGGCTGCCTCTTCAGGCTCCCCTGTCCCCGGACCTCATCCAGGTCCCTGCTGGAGTCTGTTCTGAGGGTCGTTCACTTGCGCAGCTTCCTCTGGCGTCCATCGGTCTGTGAGGGCTGAGTGCTTGTCACTCCTGCCCAGGCTGAGCCTTACTTGGGGTCATCGTTTGGGGGTTTTTAGGGTATTGGGTTCGCAGGCTTCAGGGGTTCAAGGTTCCAGGGTAGGCTTAGGGTCCCTAAACCGTGCACCCGAAACCCTAAGAGAGAGAGAGAGAGAGAGAGAGACGGAGAGCGAGCGAGTAGAGGGCCTCTTCGCTGAGTAGAAGAAGAAGAAGAACCAAGCTGTAACTGGGTCTTGGAGTACTATACCTTAATACTTTTTTTGGGTCTTGGGCTCCTACTATAGCTAATGATACCTAAAAAGTATATACTTTTTTTTCCAGGGTCTACTCCAAAGCTAAGGTAAACCTCCCTGCATCCCAATCGGTCCCCTGGTCCCCAGGCCCCTAAGACCCCTGTAGGCCCCGAAGACCCTCAAGCCCTAAACCCCCCAAGCTCCGAAACCCGAAACCCGAAACCCGAAACCCTAAACCCTAAACCCTAAACCCTAAACCCGAAACCCTAAACCCCAAACCCTTCAATGCCTAAACCCTAAACCCCGAACCCCAGCTTGATGCTGAGCTCCAACTGCAGCCTACCACCCTAAACCCTAAAGCCTAAACCCTAAACCCTAAACCTTAAACCCTAAACCCTAAACCCTAGACCCTAAACCCTAAACCCTAAACCCTAACCCCTACCACAAACCCCAAACCGAAGCCGCCTAGGCTGCCACGGCGCTGTTGGATACGGGCTTCGATGCAGGCGGTTTGAAGTAGCTTGCGGCGTTTTCACCCACCATAAGTACCCCAAACCCTCAAACCCCAATCCTAAACCCTAGACCCGTAGAGCCCTAACCCCAAACCCGAAGCAAACACCCTCAACCCTTATCCCTAAATCCTATAGACCCTAAACCCTAAACCCTGCAAACCCCATACTGCCCTAGGTGCGGGGGCGAATAGCGTCGGGGTGCCACGGTTTTCCTACACAGCAACCCTATAGTTTAGGGTAAAGGATTGACAAGGTTTAGAGTTTAGTGTTTAGGGTTTGTGGGTTTTAGGCTTAGGTTTCGCCCTTCTCCTCCTCCTTCTCCTCCTCCTTCTCCTCCTCCTTCTCCTCCTCCTTCTCCTCCTCCTTCTCCTCCTCCTCCTCCTTCTCCTCCTCCTTCTCCTCCTCCTTCTCCTCCTCCTCCTCCTCCTCCTCCTCGTCCTCCTCCTCCTGTTGCCTGGCCAGGCTGACTGCCTGCTCGGCGTCTGCGAGAGAAGCTGGCGTTTCGGGATTTGGGGCTTTCACCAACCCTCAACCCAAACAACCGAAACCTTTAAACCCTAAACCCTAAACCTTTAAACCCCAAACCCTGAACCCTAAATGCGAAGACCCTTTTAACATACTACACCCCCCTCCCCAAAGTTCCAGAGACTCGAGCACCGCGCGCGTCATCTCTTCATGAAAGAAAAGGCAGAGAAGCGTCCAAGAGCCAGCTTGTTGGCTTTGTACCCTAAGCCCTCAACCCTTGCACCCCCCTAAACCCTACACCCTACACCCTAAACCCTAAACCCTAAACCCTCAACCCCAAACCCTAAACTCTAGGCCCTAAGCTTAATAATCCTAAGCCCCTAAACCCTAGGCCCTGAACCCCAATCCCCTTAAACCCTAAACCCAAGAAGCACTAAAACGTCAGCCCAGAAACCCTAAATCTCCTTGAGCTAAAACCCCTTCAATCCCTAAACCCCAAGCCTTAAACCCCTAATTAATTCAAACCCTAAGCGAAAGCCTGAAACCCCCTAGAACTCTAAATCCTAAACACCCTTCAGCACCAACCCCAAACCCCAAGCCGTAAACCCCTAAAGCCTTAGGCCAAAGGGCTTTCCACGTTCGGGGTTTGGGGTTTCGGGTTCAGGGTATTTAGAGGGTTTCGGGTGTAGGGTTCAGGGTTTAGGGGCAGCAGGGCTTGGAATTATAGAGTTTTGAGGGTTTGGGGTTTGCAGCTCAGCGGTGTTGGGGTGTAGGGCTTACGTTTAAGGCGTTTTGGGTTTCGGGTCTAGGGCTTTGGGGTTTTCGGCTCTAGGTTGGTCGAGGTTTAGCGTTCAGGGTTGAGAGTCTCGGGTTCGGGCTTGGGGGTGCTTGAAGGGGTTTAGCGGGTTGGGGGCGCAGGGTTTAGGGTTTAGGGTTTAGGGTTTAGGATTTAGGGTTTAGGGTTCAGGGTTTAGGGTTTAGGGTTTAGGGTTAGGGAGCTTGGGTAGTTTAAGGTTTGGCAGGCCTTTCGTCCCGTTAGGATCTCTGTGCCAGGTACGATCGCGCTCAGGCACACCTGGAGGCGTTTTACGTGGAGGTGGGGGGATCGCAGTGTTCGGAGGCCCTGCTTGGCTAGGTAGGGTTTAGGGTTTAGGGTTTAGGGTTTAGGGTTTAGGGTTTAGGGTTTAGGGTTTAGGGTTTAGGGTTTACCTATGGCCCTGACGACCTTTCGTGCTTTGCCAACAAAGGGGTTTTGAGGGAATGCTCTTCAGGAGGATTCTGGGAGGCTTATTTTAGGGGCACAAAGGGCTGTAAGTGTGAGAGCAGTCTCTAGTGCTGGAGCAGAGCCTAGTCAATTAGGGTTTGGGGCTTGGGGTTTAGGGTTTAGGGTTTAGGGTTTTAGTGCTGCCCACTCAGGAAAAGATTCAAAAGCTGGCTTTCGGCGGAGTGATTCCGGCACTAAGGAACTTTCGGCAGGGCGTTTGCTAAGGATCATTTTGTGTTCTGGGGCACAGTATCAGCTGAGGAGTGACAGGTACAAAAGAAGGGAAGCCAGCTCCGGGGAAGTCAACTAAGGCGCTTTCAGGCACCCAACTGGAAGCTGCAGGTCTCCAACTAAGGGATCACTCAGGTGCCCAAGATACCGGGCCTCTCCACGCAGGAACCCACTAAGGAAAGTTTCAGGTACCACGAAGTGGCAGGTACAGAAGACGGAAGCAGCTGCTTCGTAACAGGTGCCAAACGGACTAAGGACTATTCAGGTACCCAAGCTACAAAGGCCCAGATATCAAGGACCCGCCAAGGAATCGGCTAAGGAAAGTTTCAGGTACCATGAAGTGGCAGGTGCTCCAGGGAAGCAGTCCGTCAGACGCCCAACTGTTTTCAGGCACCCAAGCAACAAAGTGCAGACAGCAGGACGATTGCAGAAAGCAACTAAGGAAAGTTTCAGGTACCATGAAGTGGCAGGTACAGAAGACGGAATGGCAACTAAGGATGGACACTCCCGAGGGTGGGGGGCCGGGGGGGGGGGGGATCGGGTTTAGGGCCAAAACCCGAAACCCTAAACCCCTAAGCCCTAAATCCTCAACCCTAAACCCTATGAATCCTGTACCCTAGGGTCCTGTAAGGCAGGCGTACAGTCAGAGCCTCAGCGTTTTAGGCACGAAGCGCAAGACAACCACGCTGAGATCTTATTTCCCCCCCACTCCCTGTACTGACAGGTGCAGGTTGCTGTTTCGCCCCACGTGAGGTGTTTCTGGAATTGGCCAACTATGGGGAGATTGAGGAACATCACTGCCCAGATGCTGCCGCAAACTGCCCAGGTTTCGAGGTTGCGGATTGTTGGGAAGCCCGAAACCCTAAATCTTAAGGGTTGAGGGTTTAGGGTTTAGGGTACTTTATAAACAGTACTTTTAGCCCAAACTGTGTAATTTTTGGGGAGGAGTACGTGGGTTTAGGGTGAAGGGTGTAGGGTTTAAGGTTGCTACGCTTATAGATAGCTTGTACAAGTATCCAGAACCTCGCAGCGCAGTCTGAGGCGCCATTCCTGAAGCGTAGAGAAGCCAGGGGTGTGATCGCAGGTCGAACGTAGTAGTCGTAGTAATTACCAAAAGAGCAACATCTGCTCGACATGCTACCTATGACCCTATAACCCGATATGACCCCATAACCCTATAAGACCCTATAAGATCCTATAACCCTGTGTGACCCTAGAACCCTGTGTGACCCTAGAACCCTATGTGACCCTAGAACCCTATAAACTCTAAACCCAAAACCCGGCAGTACAGGCAGCTAGGACACAATTCTCATAGAGTTCACGGTGGGCACCCTGACCCAGCACACTGCACAGTTCAGCAACATGGGCATTTCCCAAAATAGGGGTACCCCTTATAAGGGCGTTGCCGATAGGCAGGCTTGGTTTCGAGGCCCTATACCCGAAACAGAAATGTAAAAGCCCCAAAAGCCCCAAAAGCCCTAAAAGCCCCAAAAAACCCAAGACCCCAAGAAACCTCAACCTGAAACCCGAAACCCTAAACCCTAAACCTCAGAACGTGCGGCGGTGCGTTCCGTGCCAGGTCCTGTTCCCACTTGTTGAGTCCAAGGGGGCTGATCCATTCATGGGCCCTTCCGGGTTGAATTTGAAGCAATGTGGAGTTCCCGAACTTTCCCTAAGTTGGGATATCGGGTTTAGGGCGTAGGGTTTAGGGTTTAGGGCTTAGGGGATTTGGGTTGAGGGTTTTGGGTGTAGGCGTTGGGCTTATGGTTCCTGTTTGGGTGTCTGCCTGCAATACAGGCGACTTACATGTTCGATGCCCCAAAGCCTATTCCATATGGTTTCACTCTAAAGGGCCAGAGTTTGAATCAGCCCCCCCCCCCCCCACCAACCCCTCGCCAGTGCTTGCATGTCCACTGCAGAGCCTAGGTACCTCCTGCTTGGAAGCTCTTTTGACTTAGAAAGAAGGGTTAGTAAGGTGGGTTATGGGGAGTATAATAGGGGTTTTAGGGGTTACTAAGGAACTTACTGAGTCAAAAGAGCTTCTAAGTGCTAGGAAGTTTCAGGCGGCTGCAAGGATGGTTTCAGGATCTTCCCTCGCGAGGACTTGGTGGTGGTAGATAACCTATGCGACCACATGATCGGAAACGTCTATGCGGGCGCTGGCACGCTTTGCCGGTCTTCTTCCTTTTCGGAGGGGTTTCTTCGACGTCTAGTAGTTAACCCTAAACCCTAAACCCCAAACCCTAAACCCTAAACCCTAAACCCTAATTCTAAACCCTAAACCCCAAAAGGGTGAAAAGTGGATGTTAAGGGCTTGAAGTGCAATTACTCCCCACTCTTTCATTAGGATCCCTCAGCCTGGCTGAACACAACTGGGTTTGGGGTTTAGGGTCTAGGGTTTAGGGTTTAAGTTGGGGTTTAGGATTTAGGGTTTAGGGTTTGGGGTTTAGGGTTCAGGGTTTATAAGGTTTGTTCCCCTCTTTTTCCTCAACCCAATTCTCAGCCTTTTTAAATAGCCTGACATGGGAATAGTTGGGTGAAGAATCAGTACTTGGAAGCCCTTCTGACTTCGTAAGTAGGGTAAGGTGGGTTATGGGGATTCTGATCGGGCCTCTAGGCCATACCAAGTAGACTGACTCAGTCAGAAGAGCTTCTAAGTACCAGGAACCTCTAAACCCCAAGCCCTAAACCCTAAACCCTAGACCCTAAACCCTAAACCCTAAACCATAATTGTTGAAGTCTGGGAGGTAAGCACCCCAGCGCGATTCGGCAGGGAAGCTGTTGAGTTGGGAGGGTTTAGGGTTGAGGGTTTAGGGTTTAGGGTTTAGGCTTCTTTTTGTTCGGGGGATTTCGGGTCCTCGCGCGGCGTTTTCGGGAGTTGCATTCTTTTTCGGGGGGAGGAACGGGGGCTGCTAAACCCTAAACCCCAAATCCTAAAACCTAAACCCTAAACCCTAAATCCTAAACCCTGAGGTCTTAGGAGCTTCGGGGCTTAGGGGCCTCTGGGTATCCGAGGATGAATCCTAAAGCCGCAGCCGGTCTACACACTTTCAGAGCCAGTTCAAGGGTTTAGGGTTTAGGGTTCCGGAGTCCAGGTTTAGAGTGTAGGGTTTAGGATTTAGGGTATAGGGTTTAGGATTTAGGGCTTAGGGTTTAGGGTTTAGGGTTCAGGATTACCTGAACAGTTCGCAATAGTACATCCTTGGACTTACGCGAGTCCGGCACCTTTCGGTTGGAATGTCTAATCAAGCACTTTTCCCTAAACCCTAAACCCTAAACCCAAACCCTAAACCCTAAATCCCATCTTAAGTTGATTTTGGAATTCTGAACTCTGTGAAAACAGGAGGATTTTTACAAAGTCTGTCCTTTCGGTGGATCCTTCTTCGCGTACTGGTTTCAGAGAGTTTCTGGATGTTTGGTGCGCGTGGGCCATCGCTTGCCGCGCGTGTTGGCAATGTAAATTGACGACTTGATTATGTGGCAGGCCACAGGTAAAGTGCCTCTCAGTGCATGTCTCCTGCTGTCATTTGCGCAGGTTTTTGGCTATCCGTTGTCTTGGCACAAAGTCCAGATAGGACCTTCCATAGCCTGGACTGGTTGGGAGCTGAACTTCGCGGCGGGGGCCTTTTCTTTGCCAGAGGCCAACATACTCAAATTTGCGCACAGGCCTTGCACCCTTTTAGGGTTTAGGAAGTCCCCTAAGCTCAAGGGACTAACGGAGGAACCCTTATAAGGGACCTTAGGGTTTATGCAGGGGTTATGTAGGCGCTACTCAGGTACAGGTTACAGGGATATACAGGGGTCATATGGGGGAATAAGATTAAGGGTCCCTGCTGACCCCTCCTTTTGCCACTTAATAAGCCTTAAACCCTAAAAACCCCACTTAATAAGCCTTAAACCCTGTAAACCCCTAATTGCACTCAGGGCTCATGGTTTAGGGTTTAGGGTTCAGGGGTTTATAGGGTTTAGGGTTTAGGTCCCCTAACCCCGCAACTCACAGTGCCCCAACGCCAGGTGAAGTACTACCACGAAGAGGACGCCGAGAGGGCCCTGATGAAACTCACAGGTCGCTTGGCCACGAAATTGTGTTTAGGGTTTAGGGTTTAGGGTTTGGCTGGGGGGGGGGGGGGGGAAGGGGGGGGGGTGTGGAAGGGGGGGGTACAAGGGGTGCTATAAGTTCAGCGTTACTTGAGTCTTGGGTTCAAGGTTTAGGGTTTAGGGTTTGGGGGTGATCTGGGCACGGGGGTACGGGCTGCTGGGTTCGGGGTTTGGGGTTCTGTAAGGCGAGAGGCCGGCGAATTTCGCAGAGAATCCCTCATAGCACTTCACTTCCGGGCCTAGGCTTTTAGGGTTTAGGGTTTCGGGTTTAGGGTTTAGGGTTTAGGGTTCAGGGCCTTATCACAAGATTCATCATGAAAAATCATGTTGCGCCTTCCAATCGGCTAGTTCCTTCAATATGGGGCTGCACTTTGAGCTGCAGTATATCGTTTGCAACACTTGCTTCCGCCTCTGAGAAAGGAAGGGAGGCGCCACAATGATGTCATAGATGAATAGTAGGGTTTAGGGTTTAGGGTTTAGGGGTTTAGGGTTTATCTAAGAAATATTCAACATACCCCTTGGGCATACCCTTAAAGCACATTAGGGGGTATGGCAAAATCCTCCCTTAGACTCCCTTATATTCTCCTTTTCTGGGATAAGGGGTGTGTTTGGGGTGTGGTGAATTCCCTAAACCCTAAACCCTAAACCCTAAACCCTAAACCCTAAACCCTAAACCCTAAACCCTAAACCCTAAACCCTAAACCCTAAACCCTAAACCCTAAACCCTAAACAATCATAGAGTTTAGGGTTTAGGGGTATTCGCTTCTCAGCATGAGCTCACACCATGCCATGCCCCAAAGCCCTTCTAGGGTTTAGGGTTTAGGGTTTAGGGTTTAGGGTTTAGGGTTTAGGGTGCCGCCCTCCACCGCCACCTGGGGCGAAGGTCGTTTCTACAGTGGAAAGCTCATCCAGGCCAGCACCTGCGCACCTGTTAGGGTTTAGGGTTTAGGGTTTAGGGTTTAGGGTTTAGGGTTTAGGGTTTAGGGTTTAGGGTTTAGGGTTTAGGGTTTAGGGTTTCAGGTTTAGGCTCGTAGGGACTCGGGGTGGGTGGCTTGGGAACTGCACTGCATCCCCAGCCCTAACCTGAAGCGCCTAAAGCCCCCAAGGCCCTAAACCCTAAACCCTAAACCCTAAACCCTAAACCCTAAACCCTAAACCCTAAACCCTAAACCCTAAACCCTAAACCCTAAACCCTAACTCCTAAAAAGCCCTTGATCTCCTACTTGAGAATTTTTTCCTTAAAACTAACAGTCCGTCAGTAGGGAGGGTAGGATCCCCGATTATAATCCCTATTAAGGACTGTTCGTGCAAGCAAGAAACATCTCTCAACCCCAAGCTCTACTTAGAAGCTCTGTTGACTGAGGAAGTCTACTTAGTACCCTGAAAACCCTATTGTAATCCCCCTAAGCCTGAAAACCCTATTGTAATCCCCCTAAGCCACCTTCCTAACCCTACTTACTGAGTCAAAAGAGCTTCCAAGCAGCCCTAGCAACATCCCAATCTCCTACAGTGAAGGCCGAATACACCACGGTCTCCGACTTCCGTGAGGCCCGCTGCCGGGCGTGCGGGCCCTAAGCTTCTTTCTCATTATCCACGGTAGTGAGGGGTTTAGGGTTTAGGGGCTCAGTGAGGGATAAACCCCAAACCCCAAAGCCCAAACAAACCCTCAACCCCAAACCCCAAACCCTAAACCCCGCAACTCCATCTCCATCCTGGGTTTTGGTGTGTTATACTTTAATTCATTTTTTGATTCTGGGTTCCTATTATAGCTGCTTATGGCATCTGACGTGCGACTACCACCCCCAAGGTTCCACGAGACGCGCTGCAACCGCGGAGCTTACTGCACCTCGGAGTCCCCCTTTGGTGGCTCAGGGCTTTGGGGCGTAGGGTTTGGGGTTTAGGGTTTGGGGTTGAGGGTTTAGGGTTTGGGGTTTAGGGTTTAGGGTTTAAGGTAATCATGGCCCTACCTTGGTGTTTAGGGTTTAGGGTTGAGGGTTTGGGGTTTGGGGTTTATGGGTTAAGGTTTGGGTTTTAGGGTTTGGGGTTTGGAGTTTTAGGAGGGGCCCTACCGAGCTAAGGGGTGTTGGTGAGAGCTGGAGCAAGGGGGGGAGTGTTTCGGGTTTCGGGTTTAGGATTTAGGGTTTAGAGTTGAGGGGTGCTGAACGTCTTTGTGAAGAGATGTTGGGGGTACGAGGGGTTTGGGGCTTTGTTTCGGCTTTCGGGCTTAGTGTTCCCCACTCCCCCTGCTGTTGTGGGAAGGCGCCCCATGTGGAGCAGTACGGCAGCGGATCAATGCCAGTAGTTGCGTTCTTTCATTTGGGGTTTACGACAGTAAGGGACCCCTAATATAGACCCAAAATAGTAGGATCCCCTTATAGTACGGACCCCAATAAGGTACCTCTAATATCGTAATCCGAGCTCCTGTTTAATTGGTGGGGGGCCCCCCCCCCCCCCCCCCCCCCCCCGCCACAATAAGGAAAGCAGGGTTCCGCAATAGTTGGACTATGGCCCCGTATGGTTTCTCTATTAAAAAACAATAAGAACGTAGGGCGAGAGGTGCAGCCTTAGCAGAAGAAAAAAAGCTTTCCGAAAGGCAGAGTTTCAAAATTTGACAACCCCCCCCCAAAAAAATTTCTTTCAATGTGGAGGGTTTGGCCCATACGAAATCCATCGTAATGGAAAGTAGTCTTCCGGCGGGAATCCGGGCAAAAAAAATTTCTTTAAATATGGGGGGTTAAATTAAACAGGAGCTCGGATTAAGCCCCCCTTTAGAGTACGTATTACAGCCATGGACTCCTGAAACCCGAAGTCGGCCCC
>CAJNDS010002502.1:0-102500 GCA_905221605.1 Symbiodinium natans | reverse complement strand
CTGGGGTTGAGGGTTGTTGGGGTTGAGGGTTGTTGGGGTTGAGGGTTTAGGGTTTAGGATTTAGGGTTTAGGGTTTAGGGTTTAGGGCTTTGGGTGTTGGGGTTTAAGTTTAGGGTTTAGGGTTAGCAGGGGTTTAGGGTTTAGGGGTTTTGTTTTTTTGGGGCAGGTTTAGGGGTTCATGGGGTGTTGTGGTGAGGGTTTAGGGTTTAGTGGGGTTGAGAGAGTAGGGTTCAGGGTCTTGAGTTTGATCTTCAGGGTTGCTGGTTTTGACGCCAGGGCTTGGGGGCTTACTTGCGGGTTGGCGTGGAAGGGCTGTAGGAAACTTCGAGCCCTCATCTTGAACATGTTGTGTGCCGGGAGGTTACGACCCAACTCTATTCCTTGACACCTTTTCAGCCTTGAAGCCTTGAAGCCTTAAAGCCTTAAAACCTAAACCCTAAACCCTAAACCCTAAACCCTAAACCCTAAACCCTAAAATTTGAGCCCCTAATGACCGAAGCCCCCGTGAAAGCCCCCAGAAAGCCCCCATGCTGCATGGCAGGCTTTAGGGTTTATTCAGGGGTATAGTAAGGAGGGACCCCTAGAAGGGACCCTTAATGATATTCCCCGAATATAGCCCCTACCTAAGTAGCCCCCAAAATAACCCCCTATGTAACCCCTAAATACCTGAATATATAACCCCTAAGTAACCCCCAAGGTCCCGTTTAGTCCCTTGAGTTTAGGGCGAACCTTCAAAGCTGAGGTTCCCACGAAGAAGGCCAAGGCAGATGCAGCTGTTGCTTCGCAGTGGAACGGGGACAGCGATTCCCAAGCAAAAAAACTCGGGAGGTGGATCGGGTGGGTGGACCGGCTTAGGGTTTAGGGTTTAGGGTTTAGGGTTTAGGGTTTAGGGTTTAGGGTGTAGGGTTTAGGGTTTAGGGTTTAGGGTTTAGGGTTTAGGGTTTAGGGTGGGTGGACCGGCTCCTTCGTCCTCCTTCGTCGAGTATGAGTATGAAAGCAGCCAGTGGATCTGGGACGAATGCAGTCCAGGAGTCCTGCCTGAGGATGAAGACCAGGGAGGCGGAACAAGCTGCACGTGGAGAGATGGCTCCAGTGACGCCACCCAGGCCCAAGACGACCATCGAGACTCCACCAAAGACAGCGCCAACGACGCCTCCAAAGGAGCCAACAGTTCCAGCAGCAGATCCCCCAGCCTGGCCCAAAGATTTGCCAAAGGCGCCTACCTTGCAGGTGCCTCCGGTTCCGCCAAGTCTGCCAACCATGCTGTGGACGCCAGTTCCGGGACTTCATGGTGGAACGACATGGGTTCCAACGGACTTCCGCCTTTGCCTCCACCCACGACACCACCGCCGGGTGGACCATCATTTGGAGTTGGAGTTCCCATGACACCTCAGGCCCTCGACCCCGCCTCAACCCTGAACCTAAGCCCTAAACCCTAAACCCTAAACCCTAAACCCTGAACCCTGAACCCTGAACCCTGTACCCTGGACCCTGGACCCTGAACCCTGAACCCTGAACCCTGAACCCTCAACCCTCAACCCTCAACCCTCAACCCTAAACCCTAACCCTAAACCCTAAACCCGAAACCCTAAACCCCCCCTTGCCAAGGCGGCTCCTCCAGCCCGCCAGACATCTGAGGAGCGTTACGGCCCCAGGTTTTGGTGTTTAGGGTTTTGGTTCAGGGTTAGGACTTTTGGTTCCCGGGGCCTGAATGTGGCCCCTTACCCTCGTTCAAGCCTTCTCACGTATGTGCCCTTTGGGTTCTTTTGGTTACAAGATCTGCCCTAAACCCTCAACCCTAAACCCGAAACCCTAAACCCTAAACCCTAAACCCTAAAACCCCTTAACCCTAAACCCTGGGTTTACGGGTTTAGGGTCTGTGCGAGGGTTTAGGGGTTAGGGTTTGGGTGTAGGGTATGGATCCCACTGCTTCGGCCAGGAATGTCTTAGCCCCCGGCTTACTGGGGAGCCTAGCTGTTGACACCCTGCCCCAAACCCTTTTCGGGTTTAGGGTTTAGGTCTAGGCTTCAATATATCCAGAAGCCCCTAGACCCCACGCCTGCCACCCTTAAACCCTTACCCTGATACCCTTTGACCCGCAAACCCCGAGCACTGTTGACCTAAACCCCAAACCCTAAACCCTAAACCCTAAACTGTAAACCCTAAACTGTAAACCCTAAACCCCAAACCCCAAACCCCAAACCCCAAACCCCAAACCCCAAACCCCAAACCCCAAACCCCAAACCCCAAACCCCAAACCCCAAACCCTAAACCCTAAACCCTAAACCCTAAACCCTAAACCCTAAACACCAAGGTAGGGCCATGATTGCGTCTTGGAACGCCGAGAAGGAGGGCGGCGTCGTTGCCTGAGGCTCCCTTTCGTGTGGCGCTGGGTGCTTCCCAGCCCGAACGCTGGACCCTAGACCCTGAACCCAAATCCTTCGGCCCCAGACCTTAGACCCTAAAACCCTAAACCCTAATCCCTAAACCCTAAACCCTAAACCCTAAACCCTAAACCCTAAACCCTAAACCCTAAACCCTCTGCCCTCTAGACCCTAAACGCCGTAAACCCTAAACCTTGGGCCCTAAATCCAAGCCCTAAACCAAACCCGAAACACCTCCCAGCAGAGGAGCATCGAGGCCTTCTCTGATCCGCTGGCTCGAAAAGGAGTGCTCAAGTCGAGCACGTAAACCCTACAGCCCCCCAAAACACGCCTAAATCTGGGGCCTCAGTGTTCCTTAAGCCCTAAACCCTAAGCCCTAGCCCTAAACCCTAAACCCCAGACCCCTAGACTCTAAACCCTAAACCCTAAACCCTGAACCCTGGGGGCTATTTTGTGTTTCTCCAAGGGGCACTGAAGGGGTCGAGGTCAACCCCAGAGCCTCTGAGCAATGGCTGCCATCGGCCTGCAGCCCAGTTTGTGGCAGCGACGCCGGGGGCGACTTGGCTCTAAACCCTAAACCCTAAACCCTAAAACCTAAACCCTATGATGAAAGGTGTGGAATGAGACGCACCCGTGGCTTTGGCTTTTGTGGTTCCAGGACATGCCGTAGGCATCGGAACACAAGCAGAAGCAGCACAGACATGCAGGCAACAGGTCGCATGTGTCTCTCTTTGTGCCTTTGTGCGTGTTGTTGTGTGGTCGCCTTTCCGTGGTAGAGGTAGGACCGCCCGACTGGCCGATGGACTTCGGTGCTGCAGTGTGAGGAAAAGTGGCCTCTGGTGGTGAAGCGGTGTTCGTACCAGGAGTACAAGCCGAGCCAGAGCCAAGCACAAGCCTCCAAGCTGCCATGTCGTTTGCTGGACCTCAAGAGCCCCGCGCTCTTGAGGTTATGAGCCCAAGCGGCCTGGGCGCAACCGCTGGATTGTTGAGTTCCCCTACGCTGGTTGGTGAGACAGCTGGGCCGAACTACGGATCTTTGACAGTTGGTGCTGGTACAGATAGTACTGGTGCAGTTGGTGCTGGTACAGATGGTGCTGGTGCAATTGGAACTGGTGCAGTTGTTGTGGGACCGGTTCAGGGTGGAGACCTGAGTACACCTGCTGTTGCCGATGGGCAGACAAATAGTGGTGTGCTGGGCAGTGGAGACCCTGGTGTTACTGGTGGCCTGGAAATGGAGCAGGTCAACGACAACTGGCCAGTGGTGGAGCAACCTAGGGTTTTGGAGTCCAGCAATGGTGGCTTGGAGACTGCAGTGGCAGCCGAAAGATTTGGTGCAGTGCAGATGGTGCAGACAGCCATGGAAGGCACTGCAAATGCTGGTTCGCCGACAGCTGCGTCGCGTACAACTGGGCTGGAAATGAGGTATGTCCAGACTGGAACGGGCGCGTATGGATGGATGACAAGGCTGACGGACTTTCTGCGAGCGACGACGACTGGTGGTGGTGGTTTAGGGGATAGGATGTTAGGGTCTTTAGGACTAACACCCAATCAGGCCCCGGGAACGCCCCGCAGCCACAGCAGCAGAGCAGCAGCCGCAGCAGCAACACCGCAGTCGGCAGCCAGGCAATCGCCTTGGAATTTCTCCCCGCCGGAAGAGCTCCAGGTGATGACCCAGCACGTGGAAGGTGGGGGTCACTCAGCGTTGTTCGACCAGAGGGCGGTGGAAAGAATGAACAGTTGGCCTTCTCGTGGACCTCTACTTCATGGAGAGCAAACGTCGCAAGGGTCTACGGGATCGTCAGAAATTCGGGTTGAAGTGCAACGTCAGCTGGGACAGTACATGAGGGATCGCAGAGACCAGGTGCAGACCGAGGTGGTGGCTTTGCGACGACAGGTACAAGAGCTGATGAATGCTGGTTTTGGGAGACAGTCTGGGGGCGAGGCCGAGCCGGGAGTTGGTCGAGTTCCAGGAGGTCCTCAGGTGCCAGGGGATGATCCACTTCACGGAGTACCTCATGGAGGAGGTAGCTCACTTCACGGGACATCTCGAGCACAAGGTGGTCTTTCTGGAGCTGGCGTTCCTCAAGTTCCTCAAGGTCCTCAGCTACATGGAGTTTCGGGAGGTTCACAAGGGCCTCAGCTTCTTGGTGGTTTGGGAGGTCCTCCTCAGCTACCTGGTGTTTCGGGAGGTCTGCAAGGTCCTCAGCTTCCTGGTGGTTCGGGAGGTCCACAAGGTCCTCAGCTACCTGGTGTTTCGGGAGGTCTACAAGGGCCTCAGCTACATGGTGGTTCGGGAGGTCTACAAGGTCCTCAGCTACCTGGCGTTACGGGAGGTCCACGTGGTCCACATGGTCCTCAGCTACCTGGCGTTCCTCAAGTTCCACAAGGTTTTCAGCTACCTGGAGGGCACCAGCAGATTGGAAGTGGTGGTGTGTCGGGAGTTGGCCAAGTTCCTGGAGCTCCTCAAGCACCTGGAGGTCCTCAAGCGTATGGAGGTGGACCGCAAAGTGCAGGGGAGTTGCCAAGGAGTGCAACTCGTGGCCCGAACCAGTCGGCTGGTTCTGGGGCTGGAAATGTGGGCGGTTCCTCATTTGGTGGAGGGATTGGAGATCAGCCGGGACTGGTTGGAATGCTGGCCGCAGGTATCCAGCAGCTCCAGCAGGCACAGCTGAACATGATGAACCAGAAGGTGGGTCAGCCGGAGCAGGTGAAGCCTGGGATTGCAGCTTTGCCGGCATTGGATCCTCCTGGCGCTGAGGATAGCCCGGTCGTCATTCAAGACTGGATGGAGCTGATTGACGGGCCGATGCGAGACCTCAGTGATGGAAGTGGTGCTTGGTGGGAGGCCGTCAAGAGTGAGGTCTCGTTGCACTACGCGAAGTGGGTGGCAAGTACGCCCTACCAGAGGTTGGCTATGCAAGGGCCCTCTGGAATGGATTTGGACGACGGGCGGTACGCTCGTGTCAATGCCCGAGCTGCTGGGATGTTGCTGGCAGCATTGGCACCGGAAGTCCGGAGGGACTTGGTGGCGAGGCAGTGCACTCGCAGTGCGGTGAAGATCGTCTACCGGCTGTATGTTCAGTACTGCCCGGGGGGTGAGTCGGAGAAGCTGCACCTCCTGAAGTCGTTGACGGAGACTACCAAGGCAGCAGATGCAGAGCAGGCAGTGCGGGCCTTGCGTCAGTGGGAGAGATGGATGCAGCGAGCTCAAGGTATCGCTGTCACTTGCCCAGATCCGATGATCTTGGCTAGAGGGCTGTCGGTGATCGTGGCGGGCGTGCTGCAGAAGAATGCAGACGCTGCTTTCAGGACATCCCTGGTCAAGAACACGTTGATGGTCGACACGTCGCCGACGTTGGCCACCGTCATGCAGTACCAGCAGCACCTCAAGGCGGAGATGGAGACGCTGGCGGGTGTGATGGTGATGGGAAGCAGTCGTGGTGCAGAGCCTAAGGCCAAGCCTATGCAGGTGGAGGATGGGGCTACAGACCGCGACAAGGACAAGGATCGGGACAAGGGCAAGGGCAAGGACAGAGAGCGAGACAAAGGAAAGGGCAAGGGAAAAGAAGCCTTTGGAAAAGGAAAGGACGGCGAGCAGAAGATCTGTCCGTGGTTCGCCAAAAGTCCTGAAGGATGTCGCCGAGGGAAAACGTGTCGCTTCAAGCACTCCTTCGAAGGGATCTCCAAGCGTGGGCGGTGCCTTGAATGTGGAGGTGAAGGACACATAGCGGCGGATTGTCCAACGAAGGCCTTGGCGTCGAGACCTTCGAGTTCTACTGGTGGAAAGGGCGGTGGTGGAGGCCACAGCCAACAGAGCCGGGCGAAGGAGGAGCCTGCAGCTAGAAGCATGGTGTCGGAACCTGAACCACAGCCGACATCACCGGTGTCCACGACAACCTCAGCGTCGAGTCCCCACCCTGAGCTCCAGTCTGCGATGACTGATGCAGTGCAAGCTCTGAGGTCTTTGGTGGGAGAAGGAGCTGGAGGTGGACATCCAGGATTGGCATCGATCCAGAGGCAGCTGGATGAGCTTCGGTTGAGAGCCTTGAGGGTTGAAGACGTGGTGGTGCGACCTCGTGGAGGAGATCCTCGGATGTTCAAGGCAGAGCTGGATGTGCCAACGGTGCTCATTGATTCTGGGGCTACGAACATTCTTCGACAACCTCGAGATCCTCATGAGCTTCAGGATGCAAACCAGGTGAGTGTGGTGCTGGCCAACAACGAGAGGACTCAGCTCTACCAGACGCCAGCGGGATCTATACTCACACCGTCTACAACGACTCAGCCTTTGTTGCCCATGGGAGACCTCGTTCGTGCTGGTTGCGAGATATCTTGGGGACGAAAGGGCTTGAAGATTGTGCACCCAACACTTGGGGTGCTGCGAACCAGCGTGAAGGCTGGATGTCCGGAGCTCACCATGGCAGAGGCGGACAAGATCATTGAGCAGGTGGAAAACGCCAAGCTTCAAGAGTTTCGGGATGAGGTGCAAACCTTGCAGATGAAGTTGGAGGCCCTGAAGGTGGGCGCTAACACTGCACCGTGGACTACGCATCTCGACGACTACGTGGCTTCAGGATCGAGGAATGCTCTCTGGAAGGCGTTGATGGGGCCTGTGTTTGGGGAGCTACCTGAGGCTTTGAGGACAAGGCTGTGTGTGGAGCTGAACCTAGCAAAAGGCTGGGACTACCTGAAGGCTCTTCCACTTCCTCGACGAGTCAAGAAGTCCTTCTTGCAGGCGCCCGAGTGGATCCTGCATCTTCCTGCCCATGAGAACGAGGATGGCTTCCTGAAGGTCTTGGAGCAGGAGGGACGTATGGTGTTGAAGGTGGCTGGTAACATTGAGCAGGATGTCTACCAGGCCTTGCTATGGGCTGCGGTCAAGGGCAAGCTGAAATGCATTGTGGCCGGTGGGGCACATGGGCCTGCTCAGGATGAGGCCGTCTTCGTGAAGTCTGCCCAGGTGAAGTTGCTGTACTGCTTGGCGAGGCTAGCGTCGAAGCACCCTGAGGAGAAGACTGGTTTTGTGTGGTCGGGACCAGAGCGAAACCTGAACTGGGGTGAGTACAGCTATGGGCAGCAGCAAGTGAGGTTGGGGGAAAGGTTCTTGGTGGCGACTGCAATGGACCGGGTGCTTTGTGATCAAGGAGCACTTGGATTGGCAGTGACGAGGTCTACCGAGATCATCACCAACTACAACATGGAGGTCTTGAAGGACAAGCGGGTGCAACCTGGGGAGCCAATGGGAAGAGAAGTCTCAGATGGTGGTTTGGCCTCAGGATTGAAGCGAGTGGTGTTGGAGGTGGTATCCCGGGGTGACTTTGTCGTGGACCCTGCGACCCTCAGAGCAATGTCGCAGGAGCAGTGGCGAGACCACGTCAAAGCGGGTCACTACCCGGCACGAAGAGACTGCTTGCAACGCACCACGTACGGTGCGACAGGACATCAGCACCGGCGAGTATCCCACCCGAGTTTGTTTGTCCTGAACATCGATATCGCTGGCCCCTTCCGCACCTTGGGGGTAAACCCACATGGAAGGGGGCGCCAAGAGCGAAACCGCAATCTTCGCTACATGCTGGTCGCGAAGTACACTCTGCCGGAGTCCTACATCACCAACGAGCTGGAGGAGACTGCGGATGACCCTGAGGTGGAGATGCCTGAGGGTGAAGCAGATCCGTTTGCCGAAGACGAAGGAGGTGGTGTTGGTTTGGTCGAAGAGGAGGGGATCGACTGGGATGACTACGAGCCGGATCTTCCTGATGATGATGGTCCTGTACCTGATCCAGAGCAGGCTGAAGACCCTGATAAGGAGATAGTGGTTGGGACCAGGCCAAGGGAAATTCCGGAGGATGTGAAGGCGCCGAAGGCAGCCAATCTCTTGTTTGCACATGGACTGGCCGACATCAAAGGAAGCACTGTGGCCAGCATGGTGCAGGGAATTGTCCTCTACCTCAGGAACCTGAACCTTCCTGTTCTTCGTTTCCACTCGGACAAGGCAGCACAGTTCACCAACAAGGGCTTGGTGCAATGGCTGCATGGTCAAGCGATTCGGGTGACTACAAGTGTGCCCGGAATACCTCAGGGAAATGGTGGCGCTGAGGCAGCCATCAAGACAATCAAGCAGAGAGCTAGGACAGCCTTGGCATCGGCGAGGTTGGACCTGAAGTTCTGGCCATGTGCAGCTGAAGCGGTGGCAGCACAACAAAGGGCCAAAGCGTTGTCCCAGGTGTCAAAGCTGGCAACGACGTTTGGAGCTAAGGTGATGGTGAAGCGGAGAGCTTTCGCCTCAGGAGGAAAAACGGTTCGAAGGGAGTTTGAGCCTCGATGGGTCGAGGGAGTGTACCTGGGCTTGAGCAACTCGGTGGACGATGGTCACCTGGTGTATGCAGAGGACTCGTTTTTGCATACCAAGAACGTGAAGCCCAAGGCAGCCCTTGTGGATCCGGGACCTCCTGAAGTTGAACCTGGAGATGGTGTCTTCGAGTCTTTAGCGCCCCATGAAGGGGATGAGCCGAGCCGAGGAGGGGACGGTTCTGTGAGACGTCGCCTGACTGGAAAGGGTCCACCGCGTATGGCCCGTGCAGTGTCTGGCGAGTTGAAAGAAGTAGAGCAGCATGGTGGCGATGCTGTTTCGGAGGCTGAAGCGTTTGCTCGCGAGGTCTTGTACGAGGAGTGGGAGATCACGTCGGAGATCGTTGAGGAGCTGTTCGAGCTACTTCCAGGAGATCCTCCACCTCGAAAGTGCGAAGAAAGGCCAGGTGAGGATATGGAGGAAGAGAAGGCCTGGTCGTCGGGGGCGTTCATCCGGGGGGGCATTGGTGGTCTTCGAGCCAACACCCGGAAGTTCCCGTATGTCACCAGGGTGATCAATCGCTTCATCGAGAACCACACTGCTCACTTGGACAGCAGGTGGAATTCCTTCGTGATCTTCAAGAACTCGAAGACGGTGATGCATCGGGATTCCCACAATTCCAAGTATCAGCCATCGTACCTGGTGCCAATTTCTCAGTTCACAAAGGGAGGTTTGTGGGTTGAAGGAGTGCCCGAAGGTGAAACCCCAGTGAAGCTGAAGGAGAAGTTGGGCCACATCAAGGAGTTTGTGGACGATGGTGGTGGGAGACAACCAATTGTGTTTCTTCCGAGGAAGTGGCACGCTACCCAGGAGTGGGAAGGCAATCGGCTAGTGGTGGCAGCATACTCCATCAGGGACTTTCACCGAGTGAAGAGTGAGGAGCAGGAGGTGCTGAATGATTTGGGCTTCGTCACCGCGGAGGAAGTCCTGGATGAGGAGACGACTGGCGATTCGGGAGATCAACGTGGCTTCCAAGTACCTCAACATGCTACTGGGTCTGGTGGTGACGGGCAGCAGCAGGTTCGGTTGAGACCAATGCGAATGACTACTGACGTCAACGTCCTGGCAGCGTACTTGGAAGGGCATGAGGTTGAGCCGTTCACGGTGAATTGGCGAATGGACTCATTGCCGACTGAAAGGCAAGTGTTCCAGGCTGCTAGGAAGGAGGATCTGGCCTATCAGTTCTGGAAGCAAAAGGATCGCTTGGAGCTCATCTTGTCGGAGGATTCTGAGCCGGTGCTGGAGAGGAGAGTCACCGAGCAGGTGATTGGATCACCTCGGTATCGGTTGATCTACATGGCGACGGTCACCATGGTGTGGAATGGCCCCGGTGGTACTTCGGCAATCTTTGGGTACTATGTGGAGTCTAGGCGAGACACCAAGTATCTCTACGTGAGCTGGGTTGAGGCCACGCGGGAGGAGTACATCCACGAGACCGAGATGACTCGAGCGTTGCAAGAACTGCCACCACGGGGGGCAGCTTCTACGGTTCCTGCAGGTCCAGCGAGAGCAGGAGCAGTCATGTCCAACAATACCACCTTCACGGTGAATCCAAGGGAGAGGTCTAGATCGAGAGATCAGGAACCGAGAGATCCCAGCAGTTCGGTTCGCTTGAACAAGTTCACGGGACCGAATCCTCACGCCTTACCACTTCAGCCGGTGAATCGAAGAATGGAACTGATCACCAGGTTTGTGAGGCTTCAAGAGGATGAGTACGAACGATGGGAAGCGGACGTTCACAGCGGGCAAGAGGTGATTGACGCCTTTCGCGGACAGTGGAGAGAGATTTTGCCCGTGGATGACACCGTAGATGAGGTGGTGCCAATGTTGGTGTACAACAGCATGGAAGATTGGGAGACTGAGCCTGAGGTCTACATGGTCACGGAGGACGGATTCCGAAGGCACTTGGTCACCATCATGGATGTGCAGGAGTTTCCGGTGGTGGACCCCACGCCTGAGAACACGTTGGACTGGGAGGAGCTGGTGGTCGTCCAGGTGTACAACATGTTCCTTGGAAGGGTGGAGTATCTCCTGGTGGTGGAAGAGGCACCATTGCCGGCGTTGCCATGGATGGGACGTAGGGACCCTCCTGGACAAGATGATCGTGAACCTCGCTTGGCACCAATGAGGGTGGAAACTGCGAGGGAGAACAAGCTCATCGTCGACGACATGATGTTGTTTG
This sequence comes from Symbiodinium natans, assembly GCA_905221605.1. Classification (NCBI taxonomy): domain Eukaryota; class Dinophyceae; order Suessiales; family Symbiodiniaceae; genus Symbiodinium; species Symbiodinium natans. Next base: position 91,585 of record CAJNDS010002502.1, on the reverse strand, counting down.
AGGAGGTTGAGTTTGAGGAGCTGGGCGAGCCAGAGGAATCCTGGATGGAGCCTATGCTTAGGAAGGCTACCTCTGAAGGCCTTTACACCCCAGGGATTGAAGCGTTGCTGAACGACTTGAAGGAGGACGAGGTGCTTCAGGTTGTGCACACCGTTGACCCGAAGGAGGCAAGTGAGGCGATTGAAAAGTGGAAGAAGCCTATGGCCAAGGAGGTCGACTCGATGGTGGGCATGAACGCTATCCACAAGATTTGGGGTGAAGATGCGAGACGTTTCCGGGCCGATCCAAACTCAGTGGGTGGTGCCGTCCAAACTCGTGTACACAGTGAAGCCTCCCACAAGGCCTGAGGAGGGGAAGTACCGACGACGAGTGAGGGCGGTGGCTTGTGGAAACTTCGCCAATGAGGGCCTGGAGGTGGGCGATCTTTATGCAGCAGGAGCTACAATCGATGGAGTTCGAATTGTGGTCGCTGAAGCCAGTGCCAACAAGTGGAGCATTGGGACGGATGACGTGAAGAACGCCTTCTTGGCTGCACCACTACCAGCGGGTCGTGGGTATGCAATGGAGCCTCCCCGGGCAGCGATCAGAGCTGGCCTGGCCGAGGAGGGGGAGCTGTGGGTCGTGGACGCTGCAGTCTATGGTTTCAAGAAATCGCCAAAGTGGTGGACGGACCATCGCAACTCAAAGGCAAGGCTTGCGAAGTGGAAGGACGATGATGGGAAGCCGGTGAAGTTGGAAGGCTGCTTGACGGACGTCAACCTCTACAAGGTCCTGAAGGAAGAGAAGCCTGGAACGTGGACTTTGACGGGCTTGGTGGTCTTCTATGTGGACGACGTCTTGGCGGCTGGGCCGGATTCCATCTTGCGAGGGTTCTTCGGATGGTTGGGCAGTCAATGGGAGACCAATGGCTGTGAGATGGTGGAGCGAGGAAAACCACCTGTCCGGTTTCTGGGCCTGGAGATTAGCATGCTGGACGATGGGACCTACTGTGTGGGTCAGCAGGGCTACCTTCAGGAGTTGGTTCGAAGCCGGGAAGTCAAGTCCTTCAGCAAGCTGCCAATGGCGAGGGAAATCCCAGAAGGGGGCGCTACGGATGAGCAGGATCCGAGCATGGTGAAAGAGGCACAGCAGCGGTGTGGAGAGCTGTTGTGGGCTTCCCAACGTGGGCGGCCGGATTTGGCATTCCCAATGGCAGTGATGTCCTCGTTGGTCACGAGAAATGCAAGGGAGGCTGTGAAAATGGGCAAAAAGATGGTGGCCTATCTCAACAGCACCATCGACAAGAAGTTCTTCTTGCCGGGCCCGGACCACGAGCATGCCAACGACTTGGTCCTGTTCACGGACGCCAGCTTCGCTCCCACTGCTGCTCAAAGTTACTCAGGGGCTGTTGTCTTTTGGAGGGGTCATCCGATCCTTTGGAAGGCAATCACTGACCGCTTTGTCGAGTGCCGAGGCGGAGGTGATCGCGGTGTCCGATGGGGTGGCTTTGCTTCGAGCGGTGAGGTCGGTGTTGGAAGACTTGGGACTGAAGCCAGCACGGACCGTAGTGAAGGTGGATTCCACAGCTGCGATTGGAGTTCTGACTGGGGAGGGATCGTGGAGGACGAGACACCTCAAACTCCGACATCACTGGATCCGGGAGATGATTGCCACGGGCCAGATCGAGTTGGAGCACCAGCCAGGACAAGGACAGCTCGCAGATGTTTTGACAAAACAAGTGCCCCAGGCGAGGCTTCAGGAGGTCTTCGACGAGTGGAGTTTGCGAGATGGGCCCCCTGAACTTCGGGTACTACGTGGACAGAAGCAGGTCAAGTTCGAAACCACGGCAGTCGACAGCAGTGTTGAAGCAGCAGAGGTCAACAGCAGTCGTGAACCCACAGCAGCAGTCAGCAGTAGCAACAGCAGGACGCTAGAAGCAGGGGTGAAGTTCCAGGCTGATTGGGCGTTGAAGTTAGCTACGATGTGCTCTATGGTGTGTGGGGTTAAGGGTGACGCGACGACTTCTGTGCAGCTGAAAGAAGCTCTGGCTTCAGACTGGGAGATGTGGCTGGTGGTCTTGATACTGGTTATAGCTCTGGTGGCTAAATGGGAATGCTTGAAGGGTTCTACGAAGAAAGTCGTGAGCTTGAAGGCGATGAAATCGGGAGAAAAGGCCGAACACCGTGAAGTGTTGGCGTTGCTGGCCAAAGCGAGGAGCCTGGAAGAAGAAGAGAGGCTTCGTCATTTGGCTGCGAAGTATTTTCCAGAGCGTCGTGAAGCTGGACCCGCTACATCAGTGCAGGTGAGAGATGGGGTGACCTCAGTGCGTGTGGGTGGTTTGGGCGAACCTGGTGGAGTTGGACCGAGGGCAAGCAGTGCTCCGGCCAATCGAGTGGTTGCCTTGGATCCTACAGCCCTATTTCCTGAACGTCCTGTACGAAGAGACATTGGGGTTCAGACGCATGAGATGCTACCGGCTTCGACACCGACGGTGGTGCAGGTTCCGTTCGATGGGGTCCTGTACCATGGTCCTGGAGGAGATTGCTACCACTGGCATCGTGGATGTTGGGGTCTTCGCAATGTGGACCAGGTGTCGCAGAGGACGCTGTGCAGATGCTGTCGAGAAGCCGGTGGACAGTCGCTATATGGGAATGGTGGGCAACAGCGAAGCTTGAGACCTACCAGAACGGGCTGAATGGGCTTGCGAGAAGAGCGAGCTTGTTGGGCCGCGGCGTGGAAGTTGGACGTTGGCCGTGTGAGAAAGGAGGCCAAAGGTTCGACAGAAGATGGTGTATAGGGCCATTGGCCAGTCTTGAGGACCCACCGCTTGGAGAGCATGGGTACCTATGGCAGTCAGTTGGATTGCCAAAACGCCTTGTGAGCCTACCTTGACAGGTGGCTCAAGGAGGGGTGATGAAAGGTGTGGAATGAGACGCACCCGTGGCTTTGGCTTTTGTGGTTCCAGGACATGCCGTAGGCATCGGAACACAAGCAGAAGCAGCACAGACATGCAGGCAACAGGTCGCATGTGTCTCTCTTTGTGCCTTTGTGCGTGTTGTTGTGTGGTCGCCTTTCCGTGGTAGAGGTAGGACCGCCCGACTGGCCGATGGACTTCGGTGCTGCAGTGTGAGGAAAAGTGGCCTCTGGTGGTGAAGCGGTGTTCGTACCAGGAGTACAAGCCGAGCCAGAGCCAAGCACAAGCCTCCAAGCTGCCATGTCGTTTGCTGGACCTCAAGAGCCCCGCGCTCTTGACCCTAAACCCTAAACCTTAAACCCTAAACCCTAAATCCTAAACCCGAGTTCGGTTGCAGGGATTTGGAGCTTAGGGTTTAGCGTTTAGGGTTTAGGGTTTAGGATGTTTCGGCTGTAGGGCCTCATGGTACTTAGGATTTCGAGTTTAGGGTTTAGGGTTTAGGGTTTAGAGTTTGAGGTTTTGGCCTCAGGGTTTCAAGGTACGGGAGGGACCCTCACAAGGGACGCTAGAGGTTCTTTAAGCGATATTTTATAAGGGTGTTATAGGGGAATAAGATTAAGGGTTCCTTCTAGGGTTCCCTATTCCCTATTCCCTAAACCCTAAACCCTAAACCCTAAACCCTAAACCCTAAACCCTAAAGCCTAAACCCTAAACCCTAAACCCTAAAAGGGTTCCTCCTTATGCCCCTGAAGGGTTTGGGGTTTGGGGGTCTAGGCCTGAGGGACCTTTCTTAGGGGAGCAAGGCCCAGACCTCAAGGGCTCGATAGGGCTTAGGGTTTGGGGTTTAGGGTTGAGGGTTGAGGGTTTTGGGTTGCGAGTTTAGGGTTTAGGGCTTCGGGCGTAGGGCCTTCTAGGGCTTAGGGTTTAGGATGAACTACGGCATGGCGAAGTGCTTGTACCTTCTAGCCTGTGCTACATGGGAAGTTTCATGTATTTTATACCAGTTAGTCCAGTACTAGTTGAATTCAGATAAGGTCTGGAATGCCGAAGGCTATCTGTCTCTCACTGGGCAACAAATGCTGCTCTTTGCGCTGCACAAGCAGACCCGAATCGATGACCGAAGGATGTGCCAATTGCAAGTGGCAATCTGGCCACGACCTTGCTCTCAGACGTATTCCAAGAGTTTGACGTTCCCATGACTGGTGGCACTGTGGACCACTGCATTGTGACTGTCAGGGTTCGGCACCGAGCCCCATCTGGCCCCACAGTCCAGATGCCACAGTCCTCAGTCCTGCAGTCCAGTACTGCTGCGACATCATCGGAGAACCCCCCAAGAGAGGACCACAATTTAGAGGGCGCCTCCCCCCCCCCCCTCCCCAAAACCTAAACCCAAAAAAACCCTAGACCCTAAACCCAAAGCCCAAAACCCTGTATGGGACAGGCCTCAGAGAAATCAGTTCCGGACCCTAAGTCGCCTATCAGACCAGCATGCCCCGCCAGCTTGCAGCCTTAGACCACTGCAGCCCGAACCCAAAACATGCAGAACCCTAAGCCCCAAACCCTAAACCCGTAGGGGTTAAGTTTCGGGTTTAGCGTGTAGGGTTTAGTAACCTCGACCCTGAACTTGTGAACCCCTAAGCCAAGATTCCGTCAACCCGAAGCCTTCGGGGCTAAGGAAAGAGAACCTGCCACTGCACCCCGGCAACGCACGTGTGTGTGTGAGAGAGGGGATTGGTTACGGTTTAGGGTTTAGGGTTTAGAGTTTAGGGCCGAGGGTTAGAGTTTTGGGGGACCCTGCCCTACCCTGAACAAGATCGCCTCAAGATCTAGGAGGCCCGAACCCTGCAAGTGGTCATGGATCGGGTGTTCGTGCTCTGCTTCTGAGGGCTTAAAGCTAAAATCCCTCTATACTGCGGGGTAACCTGGGGCATTGTGGGGGTGTTAGGCTACCCCCACTACCCCACCCCATACCCCCTGCATGAGACGATACCGCGGTACATGGCTTAGGGTTTAGGGCTTTTTGGGGTTTAAGGTCTTGGCGGGGGCGCGGGGGGCGGGGGGGCGGGGGGGCGGGGGGGGGGGGGGGCAGCTGGTAGGGTTTCGATGACTTCTAGATTTCTTCGGTTTTGGAATTTTTTTAAGGGAATGTGGGGTGCAGGGTTTTTAGGGTTTGGGGGGGTTTAGGGTTTGGGGGATTAGGGTTTTGGGTTTAGGGCTGGTCGGGTTTGTGGTTTGGTGGGGTGTCGGAGCGGACTACATGCCAAGGACCTGTCGAAAGGAGGTGCCCGAGAACTGCGCCGATGTGATGCAGCACCTCGTCGAAGAAACCGGTGGCTCATCACCCAAAGCCCTATCATGGGGTTCCCACCTCATACCTCTGTGGTGCTTTACTGTAACTTTAGACCCTTAGCCTTTTTGGGTTTATTGGGTTTCTTAGTAAGGCAGCTAAAAATTACGTTTATAGCTACCCTGCTAAGTGCAGGCAAGATACTACCCCCCGGCACCCCCCCAGGTTAAGTAAGTTTAAGCAGGCTTAGTTATCCCTAAATGGCCCGAATTATGGGGGGAACCTAGGGCGGGGGGTAGTATAGAGGGGGGCAGTAGTGGAGCCTAGGCCCTCAAACCCTAAACCCCCAAACCTTAAAGCGCACGCAAGCCACCAAGCCACAATCAAAACCGTTGATGAAGTTGCCGCGGCGTCAGTCGATTTCCAGGACTCCACTACCCCTTACCCTTGGGATGTTCCGCCTTTAAACTAACAGTCCTTAATAGGGAGTATACTAGGGGTTACTCCCTATCCAGGACTGTCAGAAAAAAAAACATCCCAAATCTACCCCTGACTGTAATCAACCCCAACATGCAACAACCTTTATAAACCCTGCGCCTAAGCCTCCTGATATGTTTCAAGGCATGAAGGAGGTGTTGCAGTGCCACAAGGGTTGGGGTTAGGGTTTAGGGCTTAGGGTTTAGGGTTTGGGGTTTGGGGTTTTGGGGTTTTGAGGCTGTGAAGGTGTTACCTTTAAGGCGGGAGAGGCGTTGCTGTCTGCCTTTATGTTGCTTCTTGCTTGCTGAGGGTGATCTATGCTTCCGCTTTGCAGCCCTATAGGGTACGAGATGAGCCCCCGTTGTTTTGGAACCAAGCTAAACTAAACCCTCTAATTCCTACACTCCAAAAACCCTAAACCCCTCAACCCTAAACCCCTCAACCCAAAACCCCTACACCCTAAACCCTAAACCCCTAAACCCCTAATTAAACCCTAAAACCCTAAACCCTAAAACCCTAAACCCTAAAACCCTAAACCCTAAACCCCTAAACCCCAAAGACCCTGCGAGGGGGTCGGGGCGGGCATGCCAGGAACTATGCTGTTCTCCAGCTGATCGGGCGCGGTGCGACTGGCAAGGCGGCTGTCAACCCTAAACCCTAAACCCTAAACCCTAAACCCTAAACCCTAAACCCTAAACCCTAAACCCTAAACCCTAAACCCTAAACCCTAAACCCGGGATGTTCCCCCTTATACTAGCTGTCCTTGATGGGGGTTATCATAGGGGGTGCTATATCATCCCTATTAAGGACTCTTAAGGCCCCTTCCTTAGTTGGGTTTTGGGTCTTGGGTTTGGGGTTTAGGGGTTTAGGGGTTTAGGGGTTTAGGGGTTTAGGGGGTTTTAGGGGTTTAAGGGGTTTCAAAGGGTTTAAGGCGTTTAAGGGGTTTCAAAGGGTTTAAGGGGTTTAGGGTTCAGGTTGTACATGGTTGAAGGCGCCACCGTTGTTTCAGTTTATCTGCACTCCCGGGTCGTCGTCTGAACACCAGCACCTTACGGTGCACTCAAGCCCGACACCTCAAAACCCGAGCCCTGAACCTGAAACCTTTAACTCCATTGTATAATCTTCAAGCATATCTACAGACACACGCACATGCACGTACGCGCACGCACGTGCACGCGCGCGCACGCACGCGCACGCACGCTCGCACGCCCGCGTGCGCGCCTGCACGCCCACGCACCCACCCTGGCTTTGGGATTTTGTTAAACCCCAAACCCTAAACCCGAAACCCTAAGCCCGACACCCTAAACCTAAAACCACAAATCCTAAACCCTAAACCCTAAACCCCAAATCCTAAACCCGAACATCTGCGAGGTCTTTCGGGCCCGGCGGCACTCTGATAACAAGGCAGCACCGGGATTTAAGGGCTCGAGGGCTTTGCTGACCCCGTGAAAGCCCTTCTAGTGAAGGCCTCAACCCTCAGCCCTAAACCCTAAACCCTCAACGCCTCAACGCCTCAACCCCTCAACGCCTCAACCCCTCAACGCCTCAACGCCTCGACGCCTCGACGCCTCAACGCCTCAAAGCCCTAAACCCGAATCCCTAAACCCAACCCTCAACCCTCAACCCTGAACCCTCATGCATCAACCCGAAACCCTAAACTCTAAACCCTAAACCCTAAACCCCAAACCCCAAACCCCAAACCCTGAACAACCTCAGACTCCCCAAGCCCTCACCTCGTTTAGGTCTTGATGGGCAAGGCGAGAGCTACTAGTTGCTTAAGAACCCCCAAAAAGTGGGGTTTAGGGGTTCAGGGGTTCAGGGGTTTAGGGGTTTGGGGGTTTAGGGGTTTAGGGGTTTAGGGGTTTAGGGGTTTAGGGGTTTAGGGGTTTAGGGGTTTAGGGGTTAAGGGGTTTAGGGGTTAAGGGGTTTAGGGGTTTAGGGGTTTTGGGGTTTTGGGGTTTTGGGGTTTAGGGGTTTAGGGGTTTTGGGGTTGAGGGTTTAGGGCTCAGGCCCTTCGGGCTTTTCGATTAAGATTTCGGGCCTCCAGTCCCAGAATCCACATTACCCCCTCTCCCAGTGCCGCGAAAGACAACCCAAGACCGACAGACACGAAGACACCGCCCTGAAAGACAACTCAAGACCTAAACCCTAAACCCTAAACCCTAAACCCTAAACCCTAAACCCTAAACCCTAAACCCTAAACCCTAAACCCTAAACCCTAAACCCTAAACCCTAAACCCTAAACCCTAAGCCCTAAACCCGATAGGGTGCCTGAGAGCGATGCTGAGGTTTGTAAGACCATGTGGCCCTCCACTCGGCTTCCCTTTTTTTTGAGGCTCAGGGTTTGCTGTTTGGGGCCTTTGGGTTGAGGGTACCCGAAGCCCTAAAGCCTGAACCCTAAGCAAAGCCCTAAACCCTAAGCCCTAAGCCCTAAGCCCTAAACCCTAAACCCTAAACCCTAAACCCTAAACCCTAAACCCTAAACCCTAAACCCTAAACCCTAAACCCTAAACCCTAAACCCTAAACCCTAAACCCTGAACCTAAACCGGCCGCAGATGGTTGCCCTCAAGCTCATGGCGGCAATGGATGACGACATGCTGAATTGCCGGCGACAGGCGGAACGTTGTGTTCAGGGTACAGGGTCTTAGGTCTTAGGGTTTAGGGTTTCGGGTTTAGGGTTTAGGGTTTAGGGTTTTGGGTTTTGGGTTCAGGGTTCAGGATTTTTTTCAACATGTAGGTTCTATCTGTGGGACCCCAGTACAGCCACGCAGCAGGCTCGTACCAATGCGATGCGCGAGCCCTTAAGGGTACCAGCTTCGCCGACCCTAACCCCTACACCCTACCCTAAACCCTAAACCCTAAACCCTAAACCCTAAACCCTAAACCCTAAACCCTAAACCCTAAACCCTAAACCCTAAACCCTAAACCCTAAACCCTAAACCCTAAACCCTAAACACGAAAAATACCTGAACTGTTTAGGCTCAAGAGCTTCAGGAGATGCAGGGTCCTGATTGAGGTTGGCAGTTGGGGTTGCGGGTTTGAAGGCTTGGGGGGATTTAGTTGTAAAGTTCGGTTCAGGGATGTCTGGGCTTCTGGTCTAAAAACCCTAAACCCTGCAATATCGGGGTCGGAATTAGTCCCTTTATACTTGTACTTATAATAGCCCCCCCGAAACCCTATTCTAATTCTTAAGGCCCCTAAACCCTAAACCCTAAGCTCTAAACCCTAAACCCTAACCCTAAACCCAAAATCCTAAACCCTAAACCCTAAACCCTAAACCCTATATTAAACCCTTCAGGCTGTAGGGTCAGGGGGCGTATGGGTTGAAGGGGTGGCTTCGAGTTCGACTGGGGCCACCTTAAGCCCTAATAAACCCTAAACCCTAAACCCTAAACCCTAAACCCTAAACCCTAAACCCTAAACCCCAAACCCGAAACCCTAAACCCTGAACCCTAAGCCCTCAACCCTAAACCCTAAACCCCAAACCCTGAACCCTAAACCCTGAACCCTGAACCTTGTGCCTACCTCCGTGCACCGGAGGAGTTCGAGGTCCTCCGCGGGCTGAGCCATCCGAACATTGTGCAAGGCGCTGGGGTCTTCAGGTCTGCTTAGGGTTTAGGGTTTAGGGTTTAGGGTTTAGGGTTTAGGGTTTAGGGTTTAGGGTTTAGGGTTTAGGGTTTAGGGTTTAGGGTTTAGGGTTTAGGGTTTAGGGTTTAGGGTTTAGGCAAGCCTTGTCTGCGTGGATTCAGGATTTAGGATTTAGGGTTTAGGGTTTAGGGTTAATTAGGGGGTTTAGGGTTTCGGAGTTAGGATTTAGGATTTAGGGGGGGTAAGGGGGGCTTAGGGGGGTTTTGGTGGGTTTTGGGGTTTGGGGGGGTTTAGGGGGGGCTTACGGGAGTTTAGGGGGATTTATGACACTTTATCAATCTCAGCAGCCACTCCCCTCCGAATTCCCACTTCACGATCTAGGGTTTAGGGTCTAGGGTCTAGGGTTTAGGGTTCAGGGTTTAACGGTTTAGGGTTCACGGCAAAGTGGAGGATTGGAGTTCTTCTGCTTCGCTGGTGCTGCTGCGGTGGTGCTGAGCTAATTGGCGCATGGCACCGTTTCTGTTGTTCTGCATTCCTCGTAAAACAAAGAAGGGAACAACATGGCTGTCAGCCACGACCCCAGGGCGTCGGGGCGGGCGTCTTCTTACAACATCTAGGGCTTCACCTACTATATTGCTACATACCGACTCTGTACCTACCATACACCTGCTATATCTACTCTGTGCCTAGGTACCTGGTAATCTAATGTGGCATTCGCTTTAGTATCCAGGGGCCCCCCCTCCCCCCCCCTCCCCCCCCCAAGCATGTTTGGGGGGTTTTTTGCTCACCCTCAAGAAGCGGGAACGGGTGCCGGGGGGCAGGGTGGTTAGGTGTCGAGGGTTGAGGGGAAGGTTGTGTCGAGGGCTGAGGGGAAGCCTTGAAGCTTGAGGGTCTAAGCTTTCCAGGCTTTTTTTTTGGCTCCCTGGCCAGAGGGGCTGCGGATTAACGCGGGTAGCCGAAACAATTTACTGAAGCAGATGAGGGCAGCTCGTGGGTTACTCTCTTGGACAATTGTTTGGGGGCCCGTTTCGCAATGAAATTTAAAAACGGAATGTAAATAAAGCTGGACTGCAGAAAAAACCCGGCGTTTCTTATTCAATATTTTTTTTGGTAACCCTTGTCAATAGGGGTACTCTCTATAACTTTCCTGAGCTTCGCATCTTTCCCTGGGGTTTGACTTGCTCATCCCAGGCTACCATGCTGGTGGCACTCTAAGCAGCGCTGTCTGCGGAGCAGAAGGCTACTTGTCTGGCATGGTCACCTCTCGAATTATCGTCCCTTTGCCTAAACCCTAAACCCTAAACCCTAAACCCTAAACCCCAAACCCCAAACCCCAAACCCTCAACCCTATAAACCCTATAAACATAAACCCTATAAACCCTATAAACCCTATTAACCCTATTAACCCTATAAACCTTTTAAACCCTATAAACCCTATAAACCCTATTAACCCTATAAACCTTCTAAACCCTATAAACCCTATAAACCCTATAAACCCTATAAACCCTATAAACCCTATAAACCCTATAAACCCTATAAACCCTATAAACCCTATAAACCCTATAAACCCTATAAACCCTATAAACCCTAAACCCTAGACCCTAAACCCCAAACCCTAAGCCCGTAATATTTATCGTACCCAAATAGGGGCCAGAACTCAGAGAACTGAACATGTAGAGTTTAGGCTTCCGGGTTGAAGGTTTAGGGTTTGCAGGGTTTAGGAGATTTCGTGTTTGGGTGTTCAGCAGCTTCTTTGGGTGTGTCTGGTTTAGGGTTTATGGTTTAGGGTGGCTTGTGTGTAAAAGCTCTTGGCGAAAGTTTGATGTACGTGTTGGCGGCTGCACGTGTTACCACAACGGGGTGTGCCTCTCAACATGAAGCCTGAAGCCCTTAAGCCCAAAAAACACAACCCCTGAAACCCCCTTACCCAACCCCCTAAGACCCTAAAACCCCAAAGCCACAAGCCCTCAAACCCTCAAAGCCCCAAGTACTGCCCTGCAGACGCCCGAAGCCCTAAACCGATCCAGAGACCCCGGTCTCTGCTCTCTGTCCCAAACAACCAGCTGAAGCAACCAAGAAGACCCTAAACCCCAAACCGCAAATCCTAAACCCTATAGGGTTTATTCGGGTTTAGGATTTAGGGTTCAGGGTTTAGGGTTTAGGGCTTAGGGTTTAGGGCGTAGGGTTTAGGGGAAAGGGTATAAACCCTAAACCCGAAACCCTCAATGCTACGCCAACGAGCACGCGGAAGGCTCCTGTTTGCCAGAGACTTGACTGCAAGTGGGTGGGAAGAGCAGGGGTTTGTGACGCTGGGACAGTTGGGTTTAGGGTTTAGGGTTTAGGGTTTAGGGTTAGGGTTTAGGGTTTAAGGTTTAGGGTTTAGGGTTTTGAGGATTCAGGCTTAGGATTTAGGGCGGAGCGTTTGGGCTTTAATTAGGGTTAGAGGTGTCGGGTTGAGGGTGATTGGGGACGAGTGTCTAGGGTAGGGAATCGAGTGCTCTCAGCACTCTGTCGGGTTTAGTGCTGGGGTTGCTGGGTGCTCCGTGCTTTTGGGGCTTGGCGCGTTTAGGGGCTTAGGGTTTTGGGGCCCTATAATAGGCGTTCAGGGCGCGCGCGCGCGCGCGCGCCTACGTCTCACGCCGCAAGCAAGGAACGGCTGGCGCAGCCCCTCTTCTGCAAGCTCATGTCTGCCATCGGCTACCTGCACCAACACGAGATCGTCCATCGGGATGTGAAGAGCGCGGCTTGGGCCGTTTAAGGTTTAGGCCTTGGCCTAAACCCTAAACCCTATAGGACCCTAAACCCTAAACCCTAAACCCTAAACCCTAAACCCTAAACCCTAAACCCTAAACCCTAAACCCCAAAACCCTAAACCCCTAAACCCCCTAAACCTAAACCAACGAACTTGCGGCCCTTTTGACTCTCAGCCCTAGTGTGTTTTAGCTGGTACCTTGGTTTACGGCTTAGGGTTCAGGGTTAGGGTTTAAGGGTTTAGGGTTCAGGGTTTAGGGCCTTATCTCCCCCAATCTAGCGCTTTAAGACTTTGTATAGGAAGGCTTCTGTAGTTCGGAACTACGAACTGAGACTGGTGAAACAACCTCAGAACAGTTGAGGGGCCTCTGGGTCTTTTGGAGGTTTAGGGTCTAGGGTTCAGCACTTATAAGGTGTAGGGTTTACGATTTTTTTTTATGGATTTGGGCTTCTTGAGGTGGGGGGAGTCGGGGGTATGGGCTCAGGACAACGTGCTGGTGTCAGAAGATCTGCTCGACTTGCACCTCGCAGACTTCAGCACTGCGAGATTGGCGTCTGCAGGAGAGCCGGCAGAGAAATCTAAGGGAGGCTTCATGGGTTCCCTTATATATGTTCCGTTAGTTGCCCTCTTCAAAGGGTTCTGAAGGTACGGGCCCTTGGGTGTGTAGGGTATAAAAGGCGGGTGGGCGCCCAAGAAATCTAGAACGGTGCCCCTGACCGTATCACAACTGTTCCATGCCATCAGACGCGAGGGTACAGATGGTTGGCGGCATACCCTGTAAAACCGCAAACCCCAAACCCTAAAACCATCAAACTCTGAAACCCTAAACCCTAAACCCTAAAAAACCCCAAAGCCTCAAAGCCTCAAAGCCTCAAAGCCTCAAAGCCTCAAAGCCTCAAAGCCTCAAACCCTCAAACCCTCAAACCCTCAAACCCTCAAACCCTCAAACCCTCAAACCCTCAAACCCTATTGTCATCGGGTTTTACCCCTTGGTCCATTCTTCCTGCTAGGGTTTAAGGTTGAGGGCTCCCATAATCACCCCAAAGCCCATAATCACCCCAAACCCTGCACTCAACCTAAACCCTAAACCCCTAAACCCTGAACCCTAAACCCTATAACCCTAAATCCTGAACCTAAACCATAAACCCTAAACCCTAAAACCAAACCTCAAGCTCTAGAGAGCAGTGCCATGCATGGCAGGAGGATCCTTGACCATGACCGGCACCCTGGAATGGTCCTGTCCCGAGGTCGTTGACTGGGAGGCACTGTGGGCTTAGGGGGTTTAGGGTTTAGGGTTGAGGGTTTAGGGGCTTATGGTTTAGGGGCTTAGGGGTTTAAGGGCCTAGGGGTTTAGTAGGGTTTAGGGTTTACGGGTTTGGGTCAGGGGTCTTCATGGAATGCTTAGACTCCCGAGATCTCAGCAAAACCCTCGAAACCTATGTGGCTATTTCCCAAAATAGGGTTACCCCTTATAAACCCTCAATTACTGTAATCCTTACGATTTGTACCCCCAAAAAGGGTACCTCTGTTTTCGTAAACCCCCATGTGTATACATGCAGCATGCTGTGTGAGATTCTAGGTCCTGAAACGCCACGCCGGAGCTTCAGAAACGTGCACCTCCAACCAGTTCGATACCACAAACAAGTATGTGTACATATGTATATATATATATATGTCTCTCTCTCTATATATATATATATATGTCTAGACATATATATATATATGTATCTATATATATATATACACATACGTGCATACACATATATACACATGTTGTTTATGTGTTTATACCTTTGCACATATACGCACACGTAAGGACTATATACATATATACATGTTTATATGCAGATATAGGCCAGATATAGAAGGTATTGCGCTCGAAAGCTCAGTTCGGCTTTCGTTTTCTTCGCCTCAGGTTCTTGGGGGTTTCTAGGGCTTAGAGGCATAGGGGCCCGAACCAAAACCCGAAACTCCCAAACCTGAGCCCTCTCTAGAGCCCAAGCCCTAAACCCTAAACCCTAAACCCTAAACCCTAAACCCTAAACCCTAAACGCTAAACCCTAAACCCTAAACCCTAAACCCTAATAAGCCCTAAACCCTACTAAACCCTAAACCCTAAACCCTAAACCCTAAACCCGACGCTGGAAGAACACGCCGGACGACAAGAACGACATTTGGGGCGCTGGGCTTTGCCTTCACTTTATGCTTGCTGGAGAGTTGCCTCGCCGGGCTGCTGGGATTGAGTTTAGGGTTTAGGGTTTATGGTTTAGGGTTTAGGGTTTATGTTAGCTTTGCTTAAGGGAAGCATTGGTTGAGGGCGTAGGGGTTAGAGGATTTCGGGTGCATCCAAGCTCAAGACAGTCTTTTTCCATATTTCTGACATGTTTGGCAGGGTTTTGTATACTATAGGGGTCAGAATAATCACTAACAGTATTCCCTTTATGGCACTTTATAGTCATAGGGTAATAACCCCCCCCCCAAAAAAAAACCCTACGTATTAAAATTATTTAGGCCCCTGTATTAGGGTGTATGGGGCATATAGGGCTTGTAGGGCGGGTGGGGCTTATAGTTTTTATTGGCTTGTAGGGCTCATGTCATCGGCTTGGGGCTTGTAGGGTTTGTAGGATTTCGGGCGTTATAAGCTGTAGGTCGTTTAGGGTGGGTTTTGGGGGCGGCGAGGGAGGGCATGGGGAGTCCAGAAATTGGATTGTTTCTTTTGGCTCTCGTAGTAGGCGTTGTGGTATTGGGGGGGGGTCTAATTATTACTTGGAAGATCTGTCGACTTTGCAAGTCTACCAAGTACTTTCTAGAAACCGGTTCATGGTTTTGGGTTTGCAGTGGTTTATGTCTGATCTAGAAAATATGCTCAAAATTTCTCCGCTCGCTTTGAAACCTTACTATGGACCCTTGTACCCAAAGCCCCAAACCCCTAAACAGACCGAACACCCCGAAACTACCCCGAAGCCCCGAAGCCGAAGCCCCGAAACCCCGAAACCCCGAAACCACCCCGAAACCCCGAAACCGCGAAACCCCGAAAGCCCCGAAACCCCGAAACCCCGAAGCCCCGAAACCCCGAAGCCCAAAACCCTGAGACCCGAAACCCTAAACCCCAGATGCTGAACGGCGCTGAACCCTAACCCCAAACCCTAAACCCTAAACCCTAAACCCTAAACCCTAAACCCTAAACCCTAAACCCTAAACCCTAAACCCGAAACCTAGATGGTGAACTTCTCCTCCGCGCGCGCGTTTGCTGATGCTGTGCGCCGCCAGCCCGCCAGCCTGACAGGCCGAAGTTCCCCCAATAACCTGCAATGTTTAGGGTTTAGGGTTTGGGGTTTAGGGTGGGATTGTCCCCCCCTAATATAATCCCAATTCAGAATGCCTATTCAGGACTTTTAGTATAAGGGGGAACATCCCAATGTTTAGGGTTCAAATTTCCTGAGGTTAGTAACTTGCAGTACTTGAGTTTTAGGGCTTTTGGGGTTTATAGGACACACTGGCGAATTTTGTCACAGAGAAGTGCACAATAAGGATCCTTGCACGTGGCAACATCAAGGAAAAAGACGTCCGAGACAAGCTACATAGCCCAGCCAGGGTATGGATCACTCACCGTGCCAGAATACAACCCCAAAACGTACCCCAAACCCCAAGAAATCCTAGTAAAACCCCAAAACCCCAAAACCCCAAAACCCCAAAACCCCAAAACCCAAAAACCCCAAAACCCCAAAACCCCAAAACCCCAAAACCCCAAAACCCCAAAACCCCAGAACCCCAAAACCCCAAAACCCCAAAACCCCAAAACCCCAAAACCCCAAAACCCCAAAACCCCAAAACCCCAAAACCCCAAAACCCCAAAACCCCAAGACGCCGTGTGCGTCTCTGTGCACGCCTGTGTGTGTGCACCCCGAAAGCGAGAGAGTGTGTGTGTGTGTGTGTGTGTGTGTGTATAATAGCTGTACTTATCACCCAATTCCAACCATGTTTGGGCACTTGAGGCGCTTATAAGTGGAGTTATAATTGGTTAATAAGTACCATCAACCGAGAGAATTCTTCAGCGCTAAGGGAAGTTACATGGTCCCTTGATTTAGTTCCTCACCTTCTTCAAAGGGTTCTGAAGTAGGGGCCCTTGCGTTTTGCAGGGTATACAATGCGCCATATATGGTGTTTCCCCACTTGCCTCCACCCTAAACCCTAAACCCTAAACTCTAAACCCAAACCCCAAACCCCAAACCCCAAACCCCAAACCCCAAACCCCAAACCCCAAACCCCAAACCCCAGACCCCAAACCCCAAACCCTAAGGGCCCAGATTAAGGAACTCTGTAGCCTCAAACCCTAAACCCTAAACCCTAAACCCTAAACCCTAAACCCTAAACCCTAAACCCTAAACCCTAAACCCTAAACCCCAACATGCACCAGGCAGCAAGTGGAGTTGCACGAGTGCGGAATGCAAGGCTACAGTTCTGCCCCTCGGCTTGAGGTTTAGGGTTTTGGGTTTAGGGTTTCGGGTTTCGGGTTTAGGGTTTAGGGTTTAGGGCTTAGGGTTTAGGGTTTAGGATTTAGGGTTTCGGGTTAGGGTTTAGGGTCTAGGGCTATTAGGGTCGCATCCTTGGCACCCCTCCTTCGTACGCCTTTTTTTTCCCTGGCTTCTCTCGCCCTAAACTCTAATCCAACAAGCATTAATTATAGTAGGGCTCTTGAGGGAGGGGGGGGGGTTGCTGGGGGTTAGGTACCTAGGGAACCTTAAAGAAGCTTGTGGAGCCTTAGGGAGTAGTGGGGAGTAGTAGGGCACCTTAGGTTACATACGCCTCCTTGAACCCTAAGCCCTAAGCCCGAAGCCCCAAACCCCAAACCCTAAACCCTAACCCTACACACCCTAACCCTAAACCCTGTGAACCCTAAACCCTAAACTTAAGGAACCTGAAAGATGTTGAGTGCCCCAGAGAAATTCAAAGTTCGCGTAAACCCTAAACCCTAAACTTAAACCCTAAACCCTAAACCTTAAACCCTAAACCCCAAACCCTAAACCCTAAACCCCAAACCCTAAACCCTAAACCCTAAACCCTAAACCCTAGACCCTAAACCCTAAACCCTAAACCCTAAACCCTAAACCCTGAACCCTGAACCCTTGAAACCCTTGGATGAAGTAGCAGAGCTGTCCCTCTAGTTCGAGCTTCTCAGGTGGCCCTAAGATTTCCTTTGGCCTAGGGTTTGAAGGGTTTCAGAGGTTTAGGGTTTAGGGTTTAGGGTTTAGGGTTTAGGGTTTAGGGTTTAGGGTTTAGGGTTTAGGGTTTAGGGTTTGCGGTTTAGGTTTCTGCCACCAAGGCGGTGTCTGGCATCTTCAAGGGATGACCGACCGACAGCAGACGCAATTCTGGGTTCGGCCTTTTGCTCGATAGAGGCCTAAACCCCAAACCCTAAACCCCAAACCCTAAACCCCAAAGTTCTAAATCCTAAACCCTAAACCCTAAACCCCAAACCCTAAACCCTAAACCTAAACTCCCAGTGACCCAGTGACACAGTAACGGCCGTGGCCGCAAACAGAGTGAACTCGCATCTGCGATGCGAGTTCGTTGCGTGGCTCCTTGTTATGGTCCCCCTTGGCTTCAGGAGGGTTCCAAGGTCTACTAACTCCCTCAACCCTGAACCCTAAACCCTACACCCTAAGCCCTAGACCCTTAAGGGTATATGAGGGGATACAGAACGGGAGAAGCAAGGGCCCATACGAAGGGCCCATGTAACGACCCTGAGCCAGTCACTGCGGAATTCAGCCGTGCAGAGTGCGAGGGACGAGTATGAACTCCCTAAGCCCTATATCCGAAACCCTAGGCCCTAAACCCTACAAACCCTACAAACCCTACAAACCCTACAAACCCTACAAACCCTACAAACCCTACAAACCCTACAAACCCTACAAACCCTACAAACCCTACAAACCCTACAAACCCTACAAACCCTACAAACCCTACAAACCCTACAAACCCAAAACCCTACACCCTAAAAACCCTGCAAACCCTACGAACCCTAAACCGTACAAACCCTAAACCCCATGTTCCTGGCCCATGGTTTGTAAGGATCCGCTGTTTGGGGTTGTTCAGGGTTTAGTATTTATTGGCACCCGGCTCTTGGGGCTAAGCCTCAGTCACTAAACCGTGAACCCGAAACCCTAAACCCTCAAGCCTAAACCCTTCAAAACCCTACGACCCACCTGCATTCCAGGCTGTAAGGTTTCTCGACTGGGGGCGGTGTGAACGCGGAAACTTTTCGGGCATAGAAGATTACTTGTCGAATTTAGGATTCAGGGCATAGGGCTTATGCCCCTAAACCCAAAACTCTAAACCCTAACCCTCTCACCTCAACCCTCCCCTGCGTCACGGAGCAATCGCTGCTGACTTCTTCGGTTTTTTTTTTTTTGCCAGCCTTCTCAAAGCAACAAAACTTGGTGGCCCAGTGGTATCCTTCTGCCCTTTCTGGGTTCAAGTTTGCCATATGAAGTAACCAACCCCGAAATGGGCCCTCTTTATCTCTATTGGGTTACTGGGCTACCAGGAAAGTGAGTGGGATGGCCGGTGCGCTTTTGGTGCACCATGCTAGCCGCAAGCTCTCAGAATCTGACACGAAGGCTCTTCGGCCTGGCTCAACCTGAAGGAATTCCGAGCATGACTGTCAACACTGTGGGCTTGGGTTTTAGGTTTTAGGTTTTAGGGTTTAGGGTTTAGGGTTTAGGGTTTAGGGTTTAGGGTTTAGGATACTTTGCCAAAGTTTCTTCCTTCTAGGGCAGCCTTGATCATAACAAAGTTGCGTGTGATTGCTTATCTGCAAGAAAGACGGCCATGTTGGTTTCCTAACGAAAGTCGCTAGCTGGTGAAGCTAATGTCTTCATCAAAGTGCCATGTAGGGTTCCAGGCGGTTTAGGGTTTAGGGTTTAGGGTTTAGGGTTTAGGGTTTAGGGTTTAGGGTTTAGGGTTTAGGGTTTAGGGTTTAAGGCTCAGGGTTTAGGGTTTAAGGCTTAGGGTTTAGGGTCCCTAAACCCTAAACCCTAAACCCTAAACCCTAAACCCTAAACCCTAAACCCTAAACCCTAAACCCTAAACCCTAAACCCTAAACTAAACCCTAAACCCTAAACCCTAAACCCTAAACCCTAAACCCTAAACCCTAAACCCTAAACCCTAAACCCTAAACCCTAAACCCTAAACCCTAGACCCTTACCCCTAAACCCTCAGGGAAATTTTCACATGCTCTCCTGGCCGGAGATTCGTGGGCACTTTTGGGGGACTTGCCGGCTGGCCCCTCTAAGAGGGTCTAGGGTTTAGGGTTTAGGGTTTAGGGTTTAGGATTGAGGGGCTAGCAAATCCAGCAGTGGCAAGCAGCCAAGGCCACGTGGGCGTGTTCGAAGGGAGATGCAAGGAAGGCGGAACCTTGCAAACTACTCCGCTGCTTGCCGAAGCGACTTCGAACCACCCTGCCTGTCCCAACTCCCCAAGGCAGCTGCAGAAACGGCCACGCGGAGGGGAGGAGAGCAGGGGGTTATGCTTCCTTTGTTGGGGGTTTTGGGTCGAGCGACCCCTAGAGAAGAACAAAACATCAATGCCGCAAGATCCTTCCTCCCGGCTTCTGCCAGCTGCACTTGCCTAGGACCCCAGAAATTCCTTTAGGGTCTCTTTTGTCGAGCTCGAATCTGTTAAAGCCCCCTTGATCACGCAGAAGGGTTTCTCCTAAACCCTAAACCTAAAACCCTAAACCCTAAACCCTAAAGCCTTAAACCCTAGACCTTAAACCCTAAACCCGGGGAATCCTCAAAACTCACAGAGTCGAGTTATTTGCCTGCTGCGCCACGCCACGGAGCGACTGGGCTTCCTCAAAGGCATGCTTTACTTCACCTTCTGCAAGCAATGTGAGTCCTAGACCCTAAACCCTAAACCCTAAACCCTAAACCCCAAATCCCAAACCCTAAACCCTAAACCCTAAACCCTACACCCTAAACCCTGCAGGCAAAGTGAGTCTTCCTGCCTACAAAACCCAACTTTTCAACTTTTAGGCTTCTTGTAAGGTAGTTATTTCTGAAAGTTTCAACTTTTATTCCCTTGGTTTTTGGGCCAGTAAGGAGTTTCTTGCAAGATCCTACACCAGCATTTGCCGAAGAACGCCCAACAAATAAAAGACAAGAATTCCTCTATTGCCCTTCTAAGGAAGAATGTTTTTCAGGGGTGCTTGAGCAATTAGAAGTACATGGTTTTGGGAAGCTTTCCACAAAACCCTGAACCCCCCCGCTCCCCTTCCAAAGCCTTGTGAGCCCTTGTAGAAGCCTTCTTGAGCACGCTTCTTGGGCTAAACCCTAAACCCTAACCCCTGAGCACTAAGCCCGAAGCCCTAAACCACAAGCCCTAAGCCGCCCTAAGCCCTAAGCCCTAAACGCTAAGCCCTAACCCTAAACCCTAAACCCTAAATCCTAAACCCTAAAACCTAAACCCTATACCCTAAACCCTAAACCCTAAACCCTAAACCCTAAACCCCAAACCCCAAACCCCATACCCCATACCCCATACCCCATACCCTAAACCCTAAACCCTACGCCCTGCCCTCTCGAGCCCAGCTGAGATAGAATTTTCTGCAATGATCTCAGCAGCTGGTAATAGAATATCAGAATGTCAGACAAAATGTTTAGTGGTCGAAAAATGGGAAGGGCCTAGACCCTAAACCCTAAACCCTAAACCCTAAACCCCAAAACCCCAAAACCTCCCCCTAGAGAACCCCCGGTCGCACCGTTTTTCAGCTCGCCGGCCGCGCGTTTCGCGGCTTTTCCCCGGCGGGCGCTGTCAAAGTGGGCAACAGACAGCCAGGGCTCTTCATGACCAAGCTTAGGGTTTAGGGTTTAGGGTTTAGGGTTTAGGGTTGAGGACTTTTAGGGTTTAGGATTTAGGAGTTCAGGTTCAGGGTCTCCATTCTCAGTGGCAGCCTTTGTGCATTTTCTCGCTTTAGGGTTGGTTGATTCATCAGGTTGTCGTAGAAGCCCCATTGGCGAAAAGAAGGGTACTGGCCTTCTAGTTCTTCAGCATGAACTCCCCGCGTTGACCAGAGGTTTAGGGTTTAGGGTTTAGTTAGGCCTAGGGTTTAAGGTTTAGGGCTCAGGGCTTAGGGCTTAGGGCGTTTAGGGTTCAGGGTTGGCTTCGGGTTGAGGGCCCTGGCTTCCTTTACCGTTCGTGGGCCTCTGATTTTCGCAGCCTGGGGCCCCTGCTCTCGATCATCGATGATTGGTCGATGGAAAAAGTTCCAGAACGCCGAGCCCTCGATGTCAATGTCGCAGTTCAGTGCAAAGGGGGGGTTTACGCAAAAGGAATGGGGCCTCTTAAGTAGGATTCTCTTATGTCGAAGTTCAGTGAAAATGGGGGTTTACGAAAAAAATGGGGCCTCTAAGTAGGATTCTCTCATAATGAGATCCCCGATAAGGTGCCTCGAGTTTGTTGAGAAAACCTTCAAAGAATCTAGGGACTAGGCCCTTACTTCTTTTGTTGGGGTTCCCTTAGAATTCCCTTAACACCAGAAAAAGTAAAAAAAGGGCACCCCTTTTATTCCTAGGTTACTCCTGGGTCTAGTTTTTGGTCTTTGTTTAAGCCAGGTTTGGGTTTGCCCTAGACCCTAGACCCTAGACCCTAAACCCTAAACCCTAAACCGTAAACTGTAAACCCCAAACCCCAAACCCCAAACCCCAAACCCCAAACCCCAAACCCCAAACCCCAAACCCCAAACCCCAAACCCTAAACCCTCAACCCTAAACCCTAAACCCTAAACCCTAAACCCTAACCCTAAGCGGTATGCCCCCTCTAGAACCCTCTAAGGGAGTATATTCCCTGTTAAGAACTGGGAAAACCCTAAACTCTAAACTCTAAACCCTAAACCCCAAACCCTAAGCCTTAACCGATCTTGAGGGCTTGGCGACGCACACTCTCGGCGCCATAACTTCTGCGTCCGCCTATGGCCGCGTCCGCGAGCGCGCCTGCGTTTTTGCGTCCTCCCCCCGCCAGGGTTGCAGAGCCAAGGGCTCCTGCAACACTCATCCCAAGACTCAGACTTTAGCGCTCAAGCCCAAATTCCGCAATGAACCCTAAACCGTATAAACCCTAAACCCTAAACCCTAAACCCTATAAACCCTAAACCCTAAACCCTATATAAACCATTTGCAATGGTTGACAGAAGGATGTCTGGGCTTGCCAAACCCTCCGAAGGGCAGGGATGGTGGGGGGGGGCCCCTGATATGGGGGTTTCCGAAAATAGTGTTTAGGCTCTAGGGTTTAGAGGTTAGGGTTAGGGGATTCTATCCTATTTGGGGGTACAAAAGGGGGAACCCCTATTTGGGGCAATACACATCTTGTCTTCGCGCGATTGGAGAGTTGTGGAGCCTGTTGACACAGGCGCCCAGTGCATGTGTACATGCATACATACTACATGGGGATTTCCGAAATTAGGGATCCCTTCTTGGGGTTTTGTTTATAATTATTTTGGGGGACGATAGTTGGGTTCCCTCATCTTCGTATACCCCCTTAATATGTCTGTGTACCTGTTTGCGTGTCTGCATTCGTGCGCATTGTACATGTAGACATTATAGGGCCCTAGGCATGCACCTGCATTGGTAAAGAGACCCTAAACCCTAAACCCTAAACCCTAAACCCTAAACCCTAAACCCTAAACCCTAAACCCTAAACCCTAAACCCTAAACCCTAAACCCTAAACCCTAAACCCTAAACCCTAAACCCTAAACCGTGTCTGCGCATGTGTTCAAGACTTTGTGGCTGTTCTTTGATGGTTGGTATTGTCGCGGTTGCGGTACAGGTTGTGGTTAGGGTGCAATGCGCGGTCTTGTTTTTTTTTTAACAAAGGGTTGTTCAGCTACCGCTTTTATAGTTCTTCTTTTTGTACTCGTTCTTTTTCTTGTGCTTCTTTTCGTTGCAGTAAACCCTAGACAACAAGCAACCAAACCTGAATACTGTTCGCCCCATCCCAAGTCAATACAGATTTTGCCCCTATAGGTTCAGCAACAACCTGGAATTTCTGCGCCCTAAACCCTAAACCCTAAACCCTAAACCCTAAACCCTAAACCCTAAACCCTAAACCCTAAACCCTAAACCCTAAACCCTAAACCCTAAACCCTAAACCCTAACCCCTCAGCCCCTAAGCCCTAAACCCTAAGCCCTAAACCCTAAACTAAACCCGAAACCCTCAGATTCATAACCTAGGCCCCATTCCTTCAGGCAACAGCTTAAGACCTTCCCCAAAACCCTACTCAAAACTCACCCTAAACCCTAAACCCTAAAATCTAAACCCTAAACCCCAAACTCTAAACCTCAAACCCTACAACCCTTACCCATACCCCTCAAGGGCTTGCGGGTCTATCTAAGGGTAGTTGCATGGTCCTTTAAATATAGTCCCTTACCTTCTTTATAAGGTTCTGAAGTATAGGCCCTTGGGTTTTATAAAATCAAGGGTTCCCCGAAACCCTACACCCTAAACCCCAAGCCCTAAGCCCTAAACCCTAAGGCCCATATTAAGTAACAATGGAACTGCCCGAAGAATTTAGGGTTGATAAGGTCATGCCAAGCCATGAGACCGCCCCCTACAACTGATCTTGCGCTGTCGCTGCTCTTAAACCCTAAACCCTAAACCCTAAACCCTAAACCCTAAACCCTGAGCCCTAAATCAGTGGGACCCAGAGAGGACCCAGAGTAGGCCCAGAGTAGGCCCTCATGCCCTTTTCTAGGGTTTAGGGTGTGTAGGCCTCTTGGAACCAAAATGGGCCCTCTTTTCATTCCCAGGTTACTCTTGGGTCTACATTACCTTAAACTTACCTTAAACCCTAAACCCTAAACCCTGAACCCTAAACCCTACACCCTAAACCCTAAACCCTAAACCCTAAACCCTAAACCCTAAACCCGAAACCCGAAACCCTAAACCCTAAACCCTAAACCCTTTCGTATCTGGTGTGCACCATGCATGATCGGCATGTTTCGGGATGCGTATGCAAGTTCTGCGTTGCAGAATACATGCCACAGGTTTAGGGTTTTAGACTAACATCCCCACAACTCTCCGCGTGCCACTGTGTGAGACATATTGCGCACGCGTATGTCTAAGTCCTTCAGAGAATATCTCTCACGTCGACATCGGGTAGTTTTCAAATACATCCAGCTATTCCGGAGTTCGCACGACAGACCAGAATTTTGCACGACAGACATGCAGAGGTAGGAGAAAGAAGATGGAAAGTTGGGCCGCGTTTAACATTCACTCCACCATAAGCCCTGACCCCCTCCCCCCACAGCTCACCCCCGACAAAGCATTAACCCACAAAACCCGAACCTCGCCGAGTGTGTTGGACACGCACAGAAATGAAGCCCCTAAACCCTAAACTCTAAACCCTGAACCCTAAACCCTAAACCTATATCCCAGCCATCGTCTATCGCAGTCATTTGTGCCGTTGAATGTTTAGAGCCTTTCCATATTCCCCTTGGGAATGATATTTTTTTTAATTTTTGTTTATATAAAACCCCAAGATGATATTGCAACTATTACTTTTATGAAGGTTCTAAGGGGAGTATGCCTTTAGGGCCTTCAGGGTCTTTAGGGCCTTTAGGGCTTTTAGGACCTTGAGGGCCTCTAGGGCCTTTAGGGCCTTTAGGGCCTTGAGGGCCGTTAGGGCCTTTGGGGCCTTTTGGGCCTGTAGGGCTTGGGGTTAGGGGAACTTTTTTGTTCACGATAGGGCGGTGCGACTGCATCTCTTGCTTCAGGGGTAGCGGGAGGGGCAACCGGGTCCGGGTTTAGGATTCTACTAGTAGGACTTTAGACTTTTAAGGTTTTACAGGTTTAGGGTTTAGTGTTTTAGGGTTGTTGATTTTGCGGCAAGGTGTTCTTGAACTTTCCAACTGTAGGCTGATCATGCTTTGCATCTAACCAAAGACTGCATTGTCTTTTTTTTTTTTTTTGATTTTTTGAGGGTTCTGAGAAGCAATAGTAAGAATTGCTTCCTTCAAGGGTTCGAGCTTCACAGCTCACCGGTGCCCCCCCCCCCCCCCCCCCCCCCCCATGTCAAGGGCCTACTTAGTTCCCCCTTTTAGGGTTTAGGGTTTAGGGTTTAGGGTTTAGGGTTTAGGGTTTAGGGCGAATACTTGTAGGCGCAGGCTACGTAGAACCCCCTGAACTACAACAGTGATTTTGGTCTCAGGGTTTAGGGCTTAGGGCTTAGGGTGCAGGGTTTAGTGCCGTTTGAGGGCTTTAGGGCTTAGGGTTTAGGGTGATAACCCAGCTATAAGCTTCTTAAGTACCCCCAAAAATGGTCTTAACTGGGTTGAAAGTGCAGTGATAGTGGGGCTGCCGGGCGCTTGAACCTTCAAGTATCCGCGTCTTTCAATGACACTCGGGTTACAGAGAGCTTTACTTGGTAGCCCAGTGGTACCCTTTACCTTTTTTTTGTTATGGGTTCCCTTATAAAGTACCTTAAAAAGGGCGCCCTTATTATAATGGTTACTGGGCTACCAAGTTTATAGCAGTTGAAACCGGAAACCCTAAGCCCTAAGCCCTAACCCCTAAACCCTAAACCCTAGACCCTAAACCCTAAACCCTAAACCCTGAACTCAGGGCTTAGGCCGCCCCCTACGTTGGGGGGCGGCGCTTAAGCCCTTTGACCTCGATGGCACAAGCCGACCCAGGTCGAACACGTTCTACCCGAACACGTTTTTTTGGGAGCCTCACAAGAGGTGGCTGTGCCCCCCCCACCCCCCCTAACCTGGCCCCCGACCTGCCTGGCCCCTTGACCCCTGGCCCGAACATCATGAAACTCAATAAGTTTTTAAAAATGAACTGTTGCCTTGAGTTTAGGCCTAAACCCTAAAAGGAATAGGTTTGGGTGGCTTTGCCGCCTCGGACGGCGTGGGGTGGGAGAAAAGTATTAGATGGCCCTCCACAATCGGGCCAAAGCTGCTCTTCGCACCTCACGAAGCTTTCGAGCTTGTTCCGAAGCCTAACCTTCACAGCACCTACGCCCTATCACAGCAAACCCTAAACCCTAAACCCTAAACCCTAAACCCTAAACCCTAAACCCTAAACCCTAAACCCTAAACCCTAAACCCTACACCCTAAACCCTAAACCCTAAACCCTAAACCCTAAACCCTAAACCCTAAACCCTAAACCCTAAACCCTAAACCCTAAACCCTAAACCCTAAACCCTAAACCCTAAACCCTAAACCCGAACCCCAAAGACTTCCACGGACAGGCCGGCTGCAGGGAGCGAGCCCCTCTCTGGGCGCGTGTGGGCGGCTGCTGCCAGCAGGTTTGACCGAAAGGGTTTAGAGTTTAGGGTTTAGGGTTTAGGGTTTAGGGTTTAGTGTTTAGGGTTTAGGGTTTAGGGTTTAGGATGTTTTTCCTGGCCCCCGCCCCCCATTCCTTCTCCAAAACAACTACGAACATCCTGTTTATGGAATGCCCCGTTTTTACCATACAAAAACCCAAGGGCCCACACTCAGAACCCTTCAAGGAAGGTCGGGGACCATATTCAAAGACCATGTAACTACCCTTAGATAAACCCTAACCCTGAACCCGACTTGTTTAGGGTTTAGTGTTTAGGGTTAAAGAAACTTTTTTGGCCCAAACCGTCCGGGAAGACTACTATCCACTACGGGAGCCAACACCCCAAACATAAACCCAATTTCAGGAAAATAATTTGGGGGCCCAAAAAAAATGGAAATGTTGAAGGCTACAGGAATAATGGAAAGACCGCCGGCCTGCGAGGACGAGAAGCACAGAGATTTCGAATTGCACGACGTGCTTTCGGATGTTATTTGGAGCTGGAGGCTGCAACAGAAAACTGCGATCCCTTACTACTTCTCATCTAGGAGCGATGCCCCAATTCATTCTCCTGACCTACCCCTTACGGGGCCGGAGCACAGGCCGGAGTTTGGGATCAAAAAGCCCAAAATAATGGAAAGCCCGACATGTCTCGATGACGGTTTTGGGATTTCGGATTCCGAGCTTAAGCTGCGTCGAGGTTAGGGGGTTCCTGGCTTGAGCACGCAGAGTTTAGGGTTTAGGGTTTAGGGTTTAGGGTTTAGAGTTTAGGGTTTAGGGTTTAGGCCAGAGCTGCAAGATTTCAACGTGAAGCCAACCTGCTGGCGGTCGGCTTGTGTGAGCGCGGCGCGTAGCAGACACTATACCCATGCCCCATGCCTTGCTAGCCAAGCTTGAAAGGCGGTTTAGGGTTTAGGGTTCAGGGTTTAGGTTTTAGGGTTTAGGGTTCGGGGTGTAGGGTATAAGGTTTAGAGTTCAGGGTTTAGAGTTGCGTCTGTCTAGTGAGCGTGTAGTTAAAGTCCCGTTCTTGCCACTTACTCCTTTTGTTTGGCTCGGCCGATTGTGCACCTTCAGGTATCTACAGGTTTAGGGTTTAGGGTTTAGGGTTTAGGGTTTAGGGTTTAGGGTTTAGGGTTTAGGGTTTAGGGTTTAGGTTTAGGGTTTAGGGTGCAATTGAGTCCTAGCCATAAACCGCTTCGGGCACTGACATTCTCATCCCCAAACTCTCATCTCGCAACACCATCATCCCTTCATCTTAGACTAGGCAGGCTTAAGGAAAAGCTCTGAAGTGCACCCCTAAACCCTAAACCCTAAACCCTAAACCCTAAACCCTAAACCCTAAACCCTAAACCCTAAACCCTAAACCCTAAACCCTAAACCCTAAACCCTAAACCCTAAACCCTAAACCCTAAACCCTGAACCCTGAACCCTGAACCCTGAACCCTGAACCCTAAACCCTAAACCCTAAACCCCAAACCCCAAACCCCACACCCCAAACCCCAAAGCCCAAACCCTAAACCCTAAACCCTCAACCCTAAACCCAAACCCTTAAACAAACTCCACGGCTCATGGATTGGAGTGCAACGCCTTAGCGATAGGTTTTAGGGTTTAGGGTTTCCTGTTTAGGGTCTTCCGTTTGTGGGCTGTAAGCCCTACAAGCCTCTTGAGAACTGTGGATTTTTGTTGGCATGGGGTTTGAGGGTTGAATAAACACCGTAGTCGCTTTAGGGCTTAGGGTTTAGGGGGTTTAGGGTTTAGGGTTTAAGGTTTAGCGTTTAGGGTTTAGGGTCCGCAAAGGCAGGCGGGATAAGGAGTTCAAGTGGCGGTTGCGCCACGATCGCATCAGAGGGCCCCCTGGCTCAGGATGTCGCACCCCAACCAGGGTCTGTAAGGGTTTAGGGTTTAGGGTTTAGGGTTTAGGGTTGAGGGTTGAGGGTTGAGGGTTGAGGGATCAGGGTACCCTAAACCCTGAACCCGAAACCCTAACCCGAAATCCAAGTAGCAAGCACGGCGGATTGGGTGTAGGGTTTAGGCTGTCGGGTTGACGTGGGGTTTGTCTTTGAAGGGTTTAGGGCGCGCGCTTAAGGGTTTCTTAAGGGTCCCTCCTTCAGTCCCTTGACTTTTGAAGGTAGCATGGAAGACTCTGTCACAGGATGGGCGCTGGATTTCTTAGTAGTAGGTAACCTTTAACCTTTTTGGGTTAATATATTCCCCTTATATTCCCAAAGGTTAACCTTTAAAACCCCTAGGTACTGGACAACTAAGATTTGCTGTTTGGAGAGGTGTAGGGCTGGCGGATTTTGGATTTCGGGTTTAGGGCTTCTTGGGCCTGGGGAAGAACTGGAGACCTAGAGAGTCCCTCAGGAGTAAGAGCGCTTCGGTCGGACCCTAGTGACCCTATACCCTATAACCCCCAAACCCAAACCCCTAAACCTCTACACCCTAAAGCCCTAAACCCCTGCACCCTAAAGACCTACACCCCTAAACCCAAAAGCCCTACCTCTACACCCCCAAGCCCTACCGAGCACTACCGAATGGGGGGACTCACGGCCACAGGCTGACAACCCTAAACCCTAAATCCTAAACCCTAAACCCTAAACCCTGGACCCCAAACCTTAATCCCTAAACCCTAAACCCTAAACCCTAAACCTTTCCCTTGGCCTCCGCAAAGTTTGAGTCAAAGTGTCAAGGGACTAAACGAGGGACCCGTACAAGGGACCTTAGGGATTATTCAGGGGCTTTAGGGTTTTATTGTTTAGGGTTTAGGGCTCAGGTATATACACATAAAAAGGGGTGATATAGGGGTTGTATAGGAGAAGAAGGTCAAGGGTCCCCGTGAGGAGTCCCTCCTGGTACCCCCTCAAGAGTGGGGTTTATAGG
This sequence comes from Symbiodinium natans, assembly GCA_905221605.1. Classification (NCBI taxonomy): domain Eukaryota; class Dinophyceae; order Suessiales; family Symbiodiniaceae; genus Symbiodinium; species Symbiodinium natans. The sequence goes on along the minus strand of CAJNDS010002502.1, from coordinate 62,382 downwards.
GTTCAGGGGATTTAGGTATATAAGGGGTTCAGGGGGTTCAGGGTTTAGGGGTTGGGATTTAGGGTTTTACGGGGTTTCGGGTCCAAGGTTTAGCGGATGGCTTTGCCAGTGGAGTGCGATCAACGCATGGACAGGGCGCCACATACCAGAACGGCTTGTCAGGCAGCGATGCTGATGTGCAGATAGTCAGCAGCAGATGCACCGAGAGATGAAGTTGACACGTGAGCCACCAGATTTGGTGTACAGGGTTTAGGGTTTAGTGTTTAGGGTTCAGGGCTTACACAAAAATCTGGGCCCCTTTTGCTTATAAGGAGTATTCTGTATATTCGAGACATGACAAGGGCACGTCAATTCAAATAGACCAGCCCTCCCCCCCCCCCCCCCAATACCAACCCTCCGCCCGAATGTTTTCCTACGTCCTAAGCCCGGAACCCTGAATCCTAAACCCTAAACCCTAAACCCTAAACCCTAAACCCTAAACCCTAAACCCTAAACCCTAAACCCTAAACCCTAAACCCTAAACCCTAAACCCTAAGCCCCAAACCATCCTGAACCCAGAAAATCCTCAGCTCAGTACCTTGAAGTCCCAACTCCCGCAGCCGGAGTCTGAAAGCTGAGCCCTCTAGTCCCAATAGCCAAAAAAAAGTTTAAGTTTAGGGTTCAGGGTTGAGGGTTTGAGGGTTTAGGGTTCATGGTTTGAGGGTTTAGGGTTTCCTAAACCCTAAACCCTAAACCCTAAACCTTAATCCCTAAACCCTAAACCCTAAACCCTAAACCCTAAACCCTAAAACCTAAACCCTAAACCCTAAACCCTAAACCCTAAACCCTAAACCCTAAACCCTAAACCCTAAACCCTAAACCCAAAGTTTTAGAGTTTAGGATTGGGGTTGAGAGGGTCGACTGTCTAGAGAAAGGTCATGGTGCCACGTGTTCCATACACACCAGTAAGCATGCAGATGCGGCAACCAGACGCCAGCGTTGGAGCGACGCAAAACCTTGCGGTGGGGTAGTGGGCTGGGGGGACTCCAGGGTTTAGGGTTTAGGGTTTCGGGTCTAGTGTCACGGTTTAGGGTTTAGGGGTTGGGGTGCGTAGGGTTCAGGGTGGGGGTGGTGGTTTCTTCATCTGTTCCCAGCCTCTGGATGGTACCTGCACAAACCAAAGAGGCCGCACCTAAAGAGAACGGAAGGAAGTGTAGAGTTTTGCATTTTCTAGGGTTGTTTCGGTTTGATATGGAGATAGCTGTCCATTTTTCCTTAATCATGGAAAACCCTAGTTATAAAATACCCATACTGTCATCCTAAACCCTAAACCCTAAACCCTATAAACCCTAAGCCCTAAGCCCTAAACCCTAAACCACAACTCCACCCGCAGTGTGGAGCGTAGGGTTCCGGATTTGGGTGTTGCTGTTCAGTGCTACGGTGCTCGGTCTGCATATGTCTTGCGCAGTGTGGGTTTAGGGTTTAGGGTTTACGGTTTAGGGTTTAGGCTTTAGGATGTTCTGGTTTAGGGTTCAAGGCTTCAAAGTTTGGAGGGCGTGCTTTGCGAGTTTTTCAGCTCTCTTCTCAATCACATTTAGGGTAGCGGGTAGAATGCTTCACCCTAAACCCTAAACCCTTAGCCCTTAATTAGCTTCAGCGCTTTTGGTATATAAGGGCACTACGGCTTAGGGTTCTGTGTCTTAGGCTGAAGCCTGGAGGTCCTAATTTTGGAGACTCGGGGCTGTAAGGATGTACGAAGCCCTCAACCCCCCTACCCTAAACCCTAAACCCTATCCCTAAACCCTAAACCCTAAACCCTAAACCCTAAACCCTAAACCCTTATAATCTTATATTTCCTGGGTAAATATGTATAGAGTGCCCCGCCCCCCCCCCCCCCTGGTAGCCATTCCAAATAGGCCCTAACTGTATGGGTGTTTTTTCCACCAATGGACTGCGTACCCCTAGTCTTCCCCCAAAGTTTCAAAGAACAGGAACTGCAACTAGGCGGCATCAATGTCAGGACTCAATGAAAGATTAGATATGGTCACTTCTCCAAGACATGGTTCCCTTTGGGGGTCCTAAACCCTATACACCCTAAACCCTACACCCTAAACCCTAAACCCTAAACCCTAAACCCTAAACCCTAAACCCTAAACCCTAAACCCTGTGAACGGACCAGACTTCCCTACCAGCCCTGTACCACATGGGGGTTTTAGGGTTTAGGGTTTAGGGTTACAAGGAGCGGGGATTTACGAAAATAAGGGAGCCCTAATATGGACCCCCAAATAGTAGGATTCTCCTAGAGTTATCATTAAGGACCCCAGTAAGGTACCCCTAGCTACCCCAATTGGAAACCCCCACACGTCTGCCGACGACCACCTGAGCATTTGGCAGCAGCTAGGTAGACCAATGGGAATCTGAAGAGATCATGGGTCCGGACGTTGAAGCCTCATCCCCTTCTCACACAGCAGAAGCCCCGAGGGTCTACGCTTCAACATCCCTAAGCACACGCCCTGAAGCCTCAACCCTGAGCCCCAAACCTTTAGTATTGAGAGTGCCAACTCAAGTGGTGCAGCCAGCGCCTTTCATGTCCTAGCCGTTGTAGCCATGCGCCAGTACAGCTATGACACTTGAACACCTTGAAGGCCCAAGTATACCCTAAAGCCTAAACCCCGAAATCATAAAATCCTATATTTGGGTACATGGACCCTTAGGGACATACCCCTAAGCCCGAAATGACTCTTCAAGGGATTACATAGGGTATGTACCCCTAAACCCTAAACCCTAAACCCTCAACCCTCAACCCTGAACCCTGAACCCTAAACCCTGAACCCTAAATAGAGTTCAATGCTATCGCCTGCGATGGCGCTGTTCACGGAGTCGCCTTCAAACTCCCTGGCGGCATCTTCACACAGGCTGCTGGCTTAGGGTTTAGGGTTTCGGGTTTAGGGTTTAGGGTTTGGGGTTTAGGGTTTAGGGCTTAGGGCTTAGGGTTTAGGGTTTAGAGTGTAGGGTTTAGGGTTACGTAGGGTTTAGGGTAGGGTTTAGGGTTTCGGGTTCAGGGTGTATAAACTGCATGAGAACCTGATTCATCACGGGATCCTATATACTTCCCTCCTCAAAGCCCTAAACCACTTCACCCTAAACCCTTGTGGTCCCTTTCTTGCATACACCAAATACAAGGGCCCTTGTTCAAACATGCATATACAAGGTTTAGGGTTCAGGATTTAGGTACTATAACACCCTCCCCCAACCCTAAACCCCAAACCCTAAGCCCTAAACCCCAACCCCTAAATCCTAAACCCTAAGCCCTAACCCCCCCCCCCCCACCCAAGGGGACCCTAATTTTGAGAAACCTCCAGGCCTCAAGTGGAGGTGTCTGTTGAGGGTCTTGTGAGTGGAGGTTGGTCTGATGAGGATTTGGGCCATTCGGGTTCAAGGTTGGGTTCAGATTAGGACTTCGGGTTGCGATTTAGGGTCTAGGGTTCAGGGTTAGGGTTTAGGGTTTAGGGTGAGGGTTTAGGGTTAAGCGTTTAGGATTTAGGGCGTACAGGGTTGGGTTTAGGCTTTAGGGATCAGGGTTTAGATTTGAAGGATTGGTTTAGGGTTAAGGGTTTAGGGTTTGAGGGTTCAGAGCTCAGGGTTTACCGATCCGTGTCGAGATCTCTATGCGGTGCTTCATTCCCCCCCCCCCCCCCCATAATAAAGGCTTTTCGAGATAGTTAAGCCTACTTAGGGTTTAGGGGTTTAGGGGTTTAGGGGTTTGGGGGTTTAGGGGTTTCGGGGTTTAGGGGTTTAGGGGTTTAGGGGTTTAGGGGTTTAGGGGTTTAAGGTTTATTTACAGGGGGAAACCTAGGAGGGCCAGTATAGAGGGGGGTAGCAGGGAAACCCATGGAAAACCGAGTGCCGCGCCTTGACCTGTCGGCGCCCCAACGCAGCATTAGGTCATTAGGGTTTAGGGGTTAGGGTTTAGGGTTTAGGGTTTAGGGTTTAGGGTTTAGGGTTTAGGGTTTAGGGTTTAGGGTTTAGGGTTTCGCAGCCCCCCAAACCCAATGTACTCGTAACCCTAAACCCCCTAAACCCTACCGACTCTATAAACCCTATAAACCCTGTAAACCCAATAAACTCTACAAACCCTATGAAACTATATAAACCCTAAACCCTAAACCCCAGAACCAGAAGGAACAACCCTAGAGCCTGTGAGCTTCAGCCCCAACCCCCCAAATCCCAAGCCCTAAACCCTAAATCCCAAACTGTGTCCTTAGCCCTCCAGCAAAGACCCCAATTCTACCTGCAACAATAGGCCTTCTAAATCCCCGAGCCCTAACCCCTGAAACCCCTGAAACCTCCTAAGTCCCTAAACCCCTAAACCCTGAACCCTCAGCCGTTAGCCGTAAACCCAAACCCTAAACCCTAAACCCTAAACCCTAAACCCTAAACCCTAAACCCTAAACCCTAAACCCTAAACCCTAAACCCTAAACCCTAAACCCTACAGAACAACTTGAGAGCCTTCGGTGCTTTCGCCGCGATGTTGCGGCGGCTGTTTGCGAAGCCAGCGGCGCCTTCGTCGAGCTCCGGGGAGGCCCAGTCGAGTTGCAGGGTTTAGGGTTTGGGGTTTAGGGTTTGTAGGGTTTTTTAGGGTTTAGGGTTTAGGGTTCGGGCTTAGGGTACGGGCTTATAGTATAGGGTGTAGAGGGTTCAGGCTTTCATATTGGGTTCGCGGCGTCTTGACGTCGGAGTTTCGGACCTAGATGAATGCTGGCTGCCCAGCCCGTCCCCGCGCACATGATTTTGTTCGCCGTGGCCATCTCTTCGTCGATCCTGTTTAAAGCCGAAGCCCAAATCCTAAACCCTAAACCCCAAACCCTACACCCTAAACCCCAACCCTAATCCTTAAACTCCGAACCCTAACCCCCGAGGCCTACACTCTTAAGCCCTTTTCCCCAAAACCTGAACCCCTAGCCCTAAGCCCTAAGCCCTAAGCCCTAAACCCCAACAACCCTCTACCCGAAACCCAACATGCCCGTAAGCCCAGAGTCCCCAAGAGCCAGTCTCCTTGAACCCTAGTTGGGGGCTGGCGAAGACTTGAACTTTGTCGGGTTTAGGGTTTAGGGTTTGGTTTTTAGGGTATCGGGTATCGGGTATAGGGTTTAGGGTTTTGAGTTCAGGGTTTAGGGAATAGGGTAGGGTCTAGGTAGTTTGCCTAAACCTCACCTAAACCCTTGCATCTTTTGGTGCAAGCCTTAAACACTGCCCTACCTGGAGTTCTTCCTTCCTGAGAATGTGCTTGAACCTGGTCAGGTGCCACCGCCAGAGGCGGGGGAGGGGGGGGGGGCCCAGTTTATTGAAGGAGATGACCTCCGAAACCCATCCAACACGCCGCCAAGGTCGGCGGACACTAAACCCTAGTAACCCTACTAACCCGAAACTCTAATAACCCTAAATAGTAACCATTTGCTAAACCCTACGTCCGAACCAAAGGGGGGGCCACTTAGTCTCCCCAAGGGTGACAAACTCTCTACTTCCTCCAGACCCAGGGCTCACTCAAGCATCTTCTGTGATGTTGCTGGGAAGCATTGGAAAGCCCCAAGAAACCCAACAAATTGAAAAAGCAAGAAAATACCCTCAACGTCGCACTCAACCCTGAAGCAAGAAAACTCAGGAAGCTGTTGGGGATGGTCCATGCTCTGCTCACCAGCACCCTAAACCCTAAACCCCTAAACCCTAAGCTCTACCCTAAACCCTAAACCCTAAACCCTAAACCCTAAACCCTAAACCCTAAACCCTAAACCCTAAGCTCTGAAACCCTAAACCCTAAACCCTAAACCCTAAGCTCTAAACCCTAAACCCTAAACCTTAAAACCCTAAACCCTAAACCCTAAACCCTAAACCCTAAACTCTAAACCCTAAACCCTAAACCCTAAACCCTAAACCCTAAACCCTAAGTAGAGGGCACGCGGCTGGCTGATATGAAATCGACCATCTTGTCGAGCGCAGACTGGGCTGAGTTAGTACACGTGCAAGCAGGACCTCGGCAGTCAATGGGGTGGCACGCAACGGCCGCGACACAACGCGCTGCGAGCGAGGAGCCTGACTTAGACTCAACATCCTTGCCTCTCCTTAGCAGCTGCTCGGGCATTGCCCTGCCCGCTGCGCTTGCCAGCTGCTGTGGCCAACTACGACGGTGGCTTGGAGGATGCAGGTGTCGGCAGCTGGAGCTTCAAGCTCGATGCTTCGATCCTAGAGATGAGGCTTCGGCAGTGGCAAGCATACTGCCGTGACAATGCCTAAAGCCCTAGAACCCCCTAAACCCTAAACCCTAAACCCTAAAGACTAAACCCTAAACCCTAAAAGCCCAACAACCCCTAAACCCCTTGGAGGTTGAGGAACCAGGGGCTTCGGGAACTTTGGGGGTTGAGGGGTCTTGGGTAAACCCTGAAGCCCTCAACCCTAAACCCTAAACCTCAAAACCCTAAGCCCTGAAGCCTTAAATTCCTTATTTCCTTAAAGCTCCCTAAGCCCTTAAGAAATAAGCCCTTAAAACCCTAAGCCCTGAAGCCTAAACCCTTTAAACCCTTAACACCCTTAAAGCCCTTAAAACCCCTAAAACCCTTAAAACCCTTAAAACCCTTAAAGCCCTGAAAACCCTGAAAGCCCTGAAAAACCCAAAAGCCCTTAAAGCCCTTAAAACACTAAGCCCTAAACCCTGATATAGATTTCCAAATCCACCGGCTGCAGGACAGCGGTCTCACAAAGACCCTGCGACCTCTCCTGGCTCAGGCACCCTGGGGGAGTGTGGGTGGGGTTCGGAATTAGGGTTTAGGGTTTAGGGTTTAGGGTTTAGGGTTTAGGGTTTAGGGTTTAGGGTTTAGGGTTTAGGGTTTAGGGTTTAGGGTTTAGGGTTTAGGGTTTAGGGTCCAGGGTTGGGTTTGGGGTTTGGGGTTTAGGGTTGCGGGTTTCGGGTCTAGGGTTTAGGGTTTAGGGTTTAGGTTTCAGGCTAGGGTTTAGGTAAGGTTATTTAGGGCATGCGACGCCCGAACTTCAGGGTTTTAGGGTTTAGGGCTTAGAGGACTTCGGCCCATGAGCCGACTGGTGGTTGGGGTAAGCCAGACCCGTGCCAGTTCGCTGAGTAGAAACGGGAGCTGCGTGAACAAATCCTGGGTTGAGGGTTTAGGGATAGTGTAGGTTAAGAGCATCATACTCAGGAATACTTTTCAGAGTGTTTTGAAGGGCCATCCTAGAAGCAATAACCCTAGTAGGATTTCTAGGGCTTGTGGGCTTTATGGCGTTAGAGATGTTTATAGGGGCAGTGTTTGCTTGGTTCCCCACCTTCGGTGTGGGGTTGTTAGATTTTAAACTCAACTTTTCTCCTCGCCGGTCTACTCCTCGCTCATCCCTGGAGTCCCCAACCGCAGAGTGTTTCTGGAGTTCCCAACCCCTGGAGTGCCCAACCCCAGAGTGTCCCTGGAGTGCCCTGCCCAACCTTACAGTAGAGTCTCTTTGGAGTGCCCAACCTCAGAGTGTCTCTGCCCAACCCCAGAGTGCCCCTAGAGTGCAAAACCTTAGAGTGTCCCTGGAGTGCCCGTCCCTGGAATGCCCAACCCCGGAGTGTCCCTGGAGTGCCCAACCTCAGGGTGTCCCTGGAGTGCCCAACCCCAGTTGCAAGCAAAGACTAAGAAAGCGTATTTGAATCAATGTGCCTTTGTTTGAGCATCTTGTTTGCGTGCTTCTTTTTAACGAGGATCAAGGTGGGGTTGTTCAAAGTTAAATTGGATTTGTAGGACTTAGATTGTATAGGGAGGGAGGGGCTTGTAGGGTGTAGGGTTTTTCGGCTTTAGATTGTTTTCAGCAACAAATTGTCAAGGGGCTTCAAGCATGTGTTAGTGGGGGTTGGCTCTGAAGTATTGCTAGCCTCTTTGGCTTTCGCATGAGGTTCGGCGCAAAGTCCTAGATGACATTAAGAATAGGGTGCTCACCGGCCTGTACTTTTTTTGTTTTTAAAATTTAGGGTTTAGGGTCTCAGGTTTAGGGTTTAAGCCACTTCGGCACCCTTTAATCCTTGGTTCCCTCATAGGCAGAGGTGCCAGTAGTACAGCGATTCCCTTGTTGAGGGGGTTGGTTCTCAATGTACCCAAAGGAACCAAAGCCTATAAGCCCTAAACCAAGAGCTGGCCTCCTGTCCGTTTTCATTCTTGGGTTGCCGGGCAACCAGGTATAGGGGCCCAACGCCCCAAATTGGGATCATAGTATTTCCTCCACGCTACTCACATCCCCATACGTTCAAGTTTATGTATGGGCACCATCTTGTTAAGCCCCACTGTTTGCAACCCTCAGCCCTGAACCCTCCACCCTTCACACTGTGACACGGTCAACCTTGCAATGGTGAATGTAATGGTGGCTGAACTTTGGGGGCTTGTGGTTGTGCTAAGCTACTCCAGCACCAGCCATGGCTGCAGAGATCTTCAACGATCTGGCAGCACCCGTCGAGGCGAAGGATGAGAGCGGAGAGTGGAAGGTGATCTACCCTACGAAGTCTCTGATGCTCCCTGGTCGCGCGCTGACTCTGCGGCTGAGAGAAGAGCCCACGGTGCTTGACATCTGCGAGCGCGAAAAACATGGCGTGCTGAAGGCCTCGGAAGACTTCGGACAACTGAGCCTCCGTGGGAAGCAGATGGACGCGGAGGAGCGGAGAGCCACTGAGAGGGAAAAGGCGCGCAGAGAGGATGCCTGGCAGCGCCAGCAAGCGCAGATCGCCAGAGAGGCCAGGAGGTTACAGAACCTTTTTGCAGTGTCTGGGCTTGCACTCCTGCTACTCGTAGCCGTCATTGGCCTGCTCCCCATCTGTATCCTCCTCGTGGCCTTGAGGCCCTCAGGGGGTGCCCTTCAGCCGCATGCCCAAGCCGCGCTTGAGGCCGCGCTTGCTGTTTTCCTCTGCGGAGCACTGTGCTTCTTCGTCGGGCACTGGGGCCCAAAGCGTGCACGCAGCGACTTGGACCTTGGGGACTACGCCTGCTGCGCCAGGGCGGCCTTCAACTGTGAGGGGCTGTTGGTCCTCGCCGCCCTGGCCGTGATGACGTGGCAGCATGGTGCGGAGTTCTGGTGGACGTCCCTCATCTTCTGGCCGGTGGCTGGCTGCGGCCTCTGCTGGTGGACCTACAACTGCGGCAAAGGCCTGGGAGCTTTCGGCGAGGATGAGCTGGACCAAAACGGCCGTGTCGAGGTCCGGCTTGCGCAGGCCCGAGCTGGGGATCAGGTGAAGAACCGGACCATCCGCTTCGAGGGCCGTGTGATTCCAGAACGAGGACGCCCCTGCGTGGCCTCCTGGCCAGGGAAGTACGAGGGCGCCTGGGAGGCCTTGGTTCGTCAAAGCCGGGCAGGGGAGGTGAGCGCCGCCGTTGTCTTCTTGCCGGACGGCACGGCAGACCACGGCTGCCACGACCCGATCCCGATGGCTGAAGGTCTTTCTCACGATCCCGATGCTTGCTGGTGCATCCCTCTGTATGGGGAGCCAAAGCCTTGGGGATGCAGGTGGTGGACCCGCTGGCTTCGAAACGTGGAGATGGCCGTGGAGAGCGGGGCAGAGTTGGAGGTTTATTTCTTTGCAGGCCTGGCTGGCAGAGGAAAGGTGCAAAGCTTCGATTCCGCCGGCCCGGAGCACCTTCGCAGAGAGGAGATCTATGGCAAGCTCAGGGAGTTCAAGGAGTCTCCGCAGTTCGAAGCAGCCTCGGCCGCGGGCCTCGACGGCCTCTCCCGCGAGCATCGCGAAGACAGCAGCTCCCGGCACAGCCGGGAGCTGCACCGCCTCTTCCTTGCCTGGCTCCCGAAAGAAGAGGCCGAGTTCCTGGAAGCCTCCGAAGGCCTCGGAAACTCCCAGAAAGCTGAAGTGGCCTGGCTGGATCGCAAGGGCTATCAGTACCGGGTTGTGGACGTTTCCATGTGGCTTTCTGATGCCGATGCCGCCGTCGAGGTCCAGGAGCCACACAGTGCAGTTGATGACATTTCAACACCACGGATGCGCATTCCCCATGAGGTGCCGGCTGACATCCAAAGCCTAGATCCCTAGGGCCGCGTGACAATGCGGCCAGTGACGAGTTCCTCGAGACGCCATTTCCAGCAGCAGAATGTTTCACCAGGCCATTGCAGGGTGTTGGTGACCGCAAGTAGGGCATCAAAACAGCCCAGCAAGGGCAAGGCCAAAACTGATGGCACGTATGTCCCTTGAGCGGGTTTCAAGCCGTCATCAACCTCTGAACCCAAAACCTCCACAACCCAAACCTTAAGCCTCTAAATCACTCAACCCATACCGCCCCTTGTGCAAACCTTCCAGTCAAACGTCACCGCCCCCCCCCCCCCCCCCCCCCCCCCCCCCCTCCCCGAACCCGCACCCAAACCCGAAACCCTAAACCTCTCCAGCACGCCCCCGAACCGCCTAGGCTCCCCACATAGTAAAGGCTACTTAGGGATATGTAAGCCTAATTAAGAACCTATGGGGGGGGGTAGCCCTAAACCCTAAACCCTCAACCCTCACCCCTCAACCCTAAACCCCAAACCCTAAACCCTAAACCCTAAACCCTAAACCCTGAAACCCTAAACCCTAAACCCTAAACCCTAAACCCTAAACCCTAAACCCTAAACCCTAGGGGGGGGGCGTAGTATAGAGGGCCCCACCCCCCCCCCCAGGCATCGAGTGCAGAGGAGCTACTCCCGCTCCTGCAGCAGACGCGCCTCGACGACGCCGGTTTCGGTGTTGAGCTTGGGATGTATAGGGTTTAGGGTTTAGGATTTAGGGTTTGGGGTTTAGGGTTTAGGTTTAGGGTTTAGGGTTTAGGGTTTAGGATTTTGGGTTTCGGGTTTAGGGTTTCGGGTTTAATTAGTTCGGGTTTAGGGTTTAGGGTTCTAGGGCCTAAATCCTGAACCCTGAACCCTGCACCCTGCTGAACCCTGAAGCGGTGCTTTAGGATTAGGGCCCCGCGGGCTGGAGGTTTGAAAGCTCGCTGCTGGATGCGGAGGCGGGCGGGTTGGGGCTCCATTGAGGTTCGGGTTTAGGGTTTAGGGTTAAGAGTTTATGGATACTTTAGGGTTAAGGGTTAAGTATTTAGGGTTTAGGGATAGGTCAAGGTTTTAGGGTGGCTTTATATTTTTGGGTTCTGGGCTTCCGATATCGGCCTTAGGGCTTAGACTGTTTCAGGGGTTGTTGTTGCAAGTAAGGGGCGGGAGGTATTGGTGGTCCTGAGGTGGTTATAGGGCATATGAGGGGTATTAAACGGCTTTCCCAATTTCGGCCCCATCACCATGTAACTACCCGAAGATGCGCCTAAACCCCAAGCCCTAAACCCCAAGCCCTAAACCCTAAAACCCTAAACCTGAACCACTGAGCCCTCTAAACCTTGTCTTCTTAGCAGGATACGGGTTATACTGAAAGGAGGGGGGTTGCAGGGGTTCTACTTTCTGGGGGGAAGCCCTAGCCTGGAGCAAATCCTAAGCCCCAAGCCCCTGGGTCTTCTTAACGCGTGGAACTGCGGGGGCTTCTGGGGCTTCAGGGGCGTTAGCCTAGCCCAAAACCCTAAAGCCCTAAACCCTAAACCCTAAACCCTAATGTGGCTGGCCCGCCCCAGTCAACATCACGAAGATCCCCTCAAAGCACAGGCCTCACTTTCTTCAGGCCAAGGACAACACCGTTGTCTGGTCGCATGAGTTTGAATGGGAGCAGTTGGCGCTGCAGCGCCCTTCGCCTACAGAACAAACTGTGATATTCAGAAATATTGTCGTTGGAATTTTTCGTTCACTGCAGGTGCCCTGGGAATCAGTTCAGGGGCAATCTTTGTGGACACTGTCTTCTAGATCTTTTGCTTCACTCAAGTGGAGACCTGTAAATATACCTGCAATGGGTTTGTCCTTAGGAATCTCCTGGGGTTGCAGTCTGGGGTGTCTTTTGCTACTTTCATGCGAACGCCTCTCTCTGCCAATCGTCCGATTTCAATTGTGGGCGCCCTGGCAATTCGTAATGTTGAACATGAGTGGGCTGAGTATAGGTCGGTGCACAGGCAACGACATCAGTAACCACTGCTTCTAAGCCAACCACAAGTGCTGATCGCTTCTGGATGGGTCCGCAATGATCTCTCGCGTAAACCCTAAACCCGAAATCCCCTAAACCCTAAACCCTAAACCCTAGACCCTAACCCCTAAACCCTATACCCTAAACCCCTAAACTCCTAAACCTGCTCAGGGTCTTCTTAGCGCAGGTCGCCAAGCGATGGCTCCCGCAGCTTGCAGACCTCCTGGTGGCAGGTGGCGATGACGTCCTTGAGGCCCGGGTTTTAGGGGTTTAGGGTTTAGGGGTTTAAGGGTTTAGGGTTTAGGGGTTAGGGTTTTAGGGTTTTAGGGTTTAGGGGTTTAGGGTTCAAGAGTTCAAGGGTTTGGGGTTTAGGGGGTTTGGGGTTTCGGGTTTAGGGCAGGGTTTCAGGGTTTCAGGGCTTCAGGGCTTCAGGGCTTCAGGGCTTCAGGGTTTTCAGGGTTTTCAGGGTTTTCAGGGTTAGGGTTGTTTTTTTTTGTTGGGGCTTGCCCCAGGAATGCTTGTTCTTCTTAATGGTCGGGGTCATTTTAGGGTTCAGGGTTTAGGGCTGCAATGGCACTTTGGCGTCATGGAGGTATTTCAGGGTTCGGGATGTGAGATTTAGCCAGGGTTTCGTGGCCTAGTGGCAACCCCCAAGCCCCGAAACCCTGAATACCGGAGTGAAGGGCACGAGGACCGCAACAGCCTAAAGCCCTAAGCCACCCTAAAGCCTCTGACCCCCTAAGCATCTGAGCCTAAGCCCCCAACCTGGCTGGTTCTTTGTACGGAATGCGGGAATGAGGTACCTAGATACTCCCTTTAAGGGTATATATATATATATGTATTTACAGGGCTTTAATTCCCGCACTCCCTCCTAAGAACCAGGGGGCAAACCTAAACCCCAAGCCCGCCTGAAGGACCTAGATGTCATGTTCTCCGCGCTCGCCAGAGACCCTGACCTGGACAAGGAGCAGAAAGCTCTGGCACCCAAGCAGGAATGGACTGTTGAGTCTGGGGTCTGGGGTCTGGGGTCTGGGGTCTGGGGTTTGGGGTTTGGGGTTTGGGGTTTGGGGTTCGGGGTTCGGGGTTTGGGGTTTAGGGTTTAGGGTTTAGGGTTTACCTTAGGGTTTGGGACCATTTGCACCCAAGCAGAAGCTTTGGAGATCTGGTCCCAGGGCTTTGGGAAAATGGGTTGAAGTTAGGCCGCCTTACATGGTGTCGCCGAAGCTTGTTCGGGACGGCTTCATAATCAAGACCCAAGCCCCTCAGCCTGTTCGGTGTCATACTAGAGCCCTATGACCCCCCCCCCAAGTGTTCCTACAAAACCAAGTCTTATAAGTAAGTACGTTTTCCGTAACCACTCATCAGCGCTTCTTTCCCCCGGCACCACCCCTGTAAACCTCTGTGATCTTTCAACCCTAAATACACCCTAGACCCTAAACATGCTGAGGCGCTTGCAGAGAAGGTCCTCGAGGACAGGCAGAAGAGGGAGTCCGAAGCGTGCCCTGGCGAACCCCGATTTTGAGGTTCGAGTTCCGGCAACTTTTAGGGCTTAGGGTTTAGGTTTTGTGGCTTGTGGTCTAAGCCCTAGACATTAAACCCTGAACCCTAAGCTCTCACCCGCAAGAACCCCGAAAGCCTCTAAGCCCAAACCTGCTTTCATGGGCAACCAGGCAGGGCCAATAGCGTCATCAAGCTTCTGTTGGCTTTAGGACGGTTTGGAGTTAGAGGGCTCATGGTTTCGTGTTTACTTGGAGATTCATGGTACTTCCGAACCAATGATAACTATACTTAGAACCCACTTATAAGTACAAGCCCCTTAAGTGCCTTACTGTGGTTGTAATTGGGCTACAAGTACAGTTCGTATTGGGTTCATGAGTACCCTGAACCTCCAAGTAGGGGTCTCGGGTGTGCGTTTAGAGGTTTCGAGTTCAAAGGACCGGGGGTGGGAGGCTTAGGGAGTGGCAGGGGAGGCTTTAGGGTACAGCTCGGAGGATGCAGGCCCGGTTCGAAGCCCACGATCCCTAAGCCAAACCTTGGGATGTTCCCCCTTTTACTAGCATTCCCTAAGAGGGATGATAGTAATAGTAGGGGGGTATTATAAGGCCTCTTAGTATAAGGGGGAACATCCCAAACCAAACCCTACAAAGCTCTGTAACCTCCAGGCCCTGAAGCCTCCAGATCCTAGACTGGCGACCGAAACCCTGAGCCCTAAACCCCAGACCTCTAGACCCTAAACCCCTAAACCCCAGAACTCCTAACCCCCTAAACCCTAAACGCCTAAACCCTAAACAGTATAATCACTAACCCCCCCTAAACCTTAACCCCTTAAACCCTCGACCCCAATCCCCCAAACTGCATCCTACTTGGAATTTCATAATACTTAATGACTAATTACAACTTCTGCCCTTATGTGGTTCCATTTGGTTTTCAGTACAGTCATTATTGGGTTAATAAGTACCCTAAACCCGAAACCCGAAAAACCTAAACCCTAACCCCAAAACCCAAAACCCAAAACCCAAAACCCTAAACCCTAAACCCTAAACCCCAAACCCTAAACCCTAAACCCCCTGTTATTAGGTTCATAAGTACCCCGAACCTCCAAGCAGAGGCCAACTGCATCCTTGGCTGCCTTGGCTGCTGGCCTCCGGGCGGCGGTGAACGGTGAGAGGCTGGAGAGGGGCCCCTGAACCCTAAACCCTAAACCCCAAACCCTAAACCCCAAACCCTAAACCCTAAACCCTAAATCCCAAACCCTAAACCCTAAACCCTAAAGGTCCGAGGTTTGAAGGCTTTCAGGGTTTAGGGCATGTTAGGGTTTAGGAAAAGGGGGTGTAGGGATTTAGGGTTTTAGGGTGTAGGGTTTTGGGTTTAGGGTTTTGGGTTTAGGGTTCGGGCTCAGGTGCTAGAGGGTGATAGAGAGTACTTGATTCTTATGTTCCCGGCCGAAAACTTGCAAGAGACTCTAAGCCCTAGTTTGGGGTTTCGGGTTTAGGGCTTTAGGGGTTTAGGGTTTAGGGTTTAGGGTTTAGGGTTTAGGGTTTAGGGTTTAGGGTTTAGGGTTTAGGGCTTTGGGTTGCAGATTGAGAACGTCAAGCCTTAAGGGCTTAGGCTCAGGGTTAC
Organism: Symbiodinium natans; assembly: GCA_905221605.1. NCBI lineage: Eukaryota > Dinophyceae > Suessiales > Symbiodiniaceae > Symbiodinium > Symbiodinium natans. The sequence goes on along the minus strand of CAJNDS010002502.1, from coordinate 47,227 downwards.
CTGCGTCGGGCTTCGAGGATGCAGGGCCATGTAGGGTTGAGGGCCTTGTTCGTCCCCAGAAGCTCTGAAACAGAGCCTAGGCCCTAAACCCTAAACCCTAAGCCCTAAGCCCTAAGCCTTAAATCCTAAACCCTAAACCCTAAACCCTAAATCCAAAACCCTAAACCCCAAACCCTTAACCCTTAACCCTAAATGCCATCTTGGCCAAGCAGCATCACCCTCAACCTTCAGCCCCCCAGCCCCCACAGCCCTCAAGCCCCACAAGACCCCCCAAAAAAATCTTTGTTCCAATATTATGAGAAGGAAAAAAAGGCAATTTTTTTGTGTGTGTCTGTAAATGAATATTAAAAAATACCCTATATACCCTCGACCCTCCCAAATAAAACCCAACCCAACCCCTGAAAACCCCCAAATCCGAGCACCACCCTCTCACCCCCAACCCTAAACCCTAAACCCTAAACCCCAAACCCCAAACCCCAAACCCTAAACCCCAAACCCCAAACCCTAAACCCTAAACCCTAAACCTAAACCCTAAACCCCAAACCCTAAACCCCCCCCAAACCCTTCAGAGCGGAGGTGCCTTGAGGCTGTGAGCCTGCGCCAAGAGGTCAGGAACTGAGCCGGCCTTCGAGTCTAGGATTTGGGGGGTTTAGGGCTTAGGGCTTGGGGTTTAGGGCTTGGGGTTTAGGGTTTAGGGCTTGGGGTTTAGGGTTTAGGGTTTAGGGTTTAGGGTGTAGGATTTAGGGATTTAAGGGTTTAGGGGGTTTAGGGTTTATAAAGTGTAGGGTTCACGGTTTGGGACTTAGGGTTTTTCTTTGGAGTTTAGGGGCCTTGTGGCCTCTACCTGATGTCCCCCAACAGGCTAAACCATAAGCACCCTAAACGGCAGCTTCTCACATGCAAAGTGCCTAAACTAGAATCGAGCGGTTATTGCCTATAAACTCTTCTCCAGGGTTCGGGCCTAAACTCTATCTAACCCAGCGGTTAGGGCCTCAGCTCTAATCCAGCGTTAGGACCCCTAATCCGGCCTAAATCACAGGGGTTCGTGGTCTCCTTTAGTCGGGCTTCTGTTTTGTAGGGGGCAGATCTTCGGGTTTCTTGTTAGAGTATGTAGGGGCTATATGGGTGGCTGTCAAAATTATGATCCTTTTTGGGGTACCCGAAATATTAAGTGCCGTATTATAATAGGGATCCAAAAAGGGACCATAATTTTGACAACCACCCATATTAAGGTACAAGGGCAAGGGATAAAGAGGCCACCGGCCTTTGCAAGGCACAAACCCTGAACCCTTAATCCTGAACCCTAAACCCTAAACTGAACCCTGAACCCCAGAACCCTAGAACCCCAGAACCCTAGAACCCTAAACCCTGAACCCTGAACCCTGAACCCTAAACCCTAAACCCCAAACCCTAAACCCTAAACCCTACACCCTAAACCCTAAACCCTAAACCCTAAACCCTAAACCCCAAACCCTAAACCCTAAACCCTAAACCCTAAACCCTAAACCCTAAACCCTAAACCCTAAACCCTAAACCCTAAACCCTACCAGGCCCTAAGGGCCGCTTTGCAGAGCACCGAGTTACGGCGCGCCGCTGCGGCGGCAGCTTTGGGGGTTTAAGGGTTTTAGGAGAGGGGTTTCGGGTTTAGGGCTTGGGGTTTTAGGGTTTCGGGGTTTTGGGGTTTTAGGGGGGGTTACGGGCTTTGGGGTATCATGGACCTAGGGCATTTAGGGGTTCTAGCGATTTTTGGGCTTCAGAGGTTTTAGGGGGTTAGGGTTTGGCGGGTTTTATCCTCGGGATAATTTGGGTTGATTGTTGACATGCTGGTTTTTGTTTGTGAGTCCCAATCCCCGCGTTGCGGGTCCTGAAACCTGAAACCCTGAAGCTATGAATACTCTGAACCCTAACCCTAAACCCTAAGCCCTAAGCCCTAAACCCTAAGCCCTAAAGCCTAAACCCTAAACCTAAACCCTAAACCCTAAACCCTAAACCCTAAAACCTAAAACCTAAAACCTAAAACCTAAAACCTAAAACCTAAAACCTAACCCTAAACCCTAAACCCTAAACCCTAAACCCTAAACCCTAAACCCTAAACCCTAAACCCTAAACCCTAAACCCTAAACCCTAAACCCTAAACGCTAAACCCTAAACCCTAAACCCTAAACTCAAACCCTACACCCACAAGCCGCGAATCCTTGACCTCCCGAGCTTCTTCTCTGCTTTATGGGTAGAGCGGTCATGGTTGGCGCCTTGCGGTGCTTACAAAGGCTTTTCCTAAGTCCCTTTGTAGTGTTTAGGGTTTAGGGTTTAGGGTTTAGGGTTTAGGGGTTCAGGGTTTAGGGTTTAGGGCTTAAGCCCAAATTCCAAAACCCTAAACCTAAACCCCCCAATGCTAGCCAGGCCTCCAAGCCGACTTTCCAGCTCATAAAGCTAATAAAGCAAAAGAGGGTTTAGGGTTTCGGGGCTTTAGGGTTTCGGGTTTAGGGTTCAGGGTTTAGGGTTAGCAAGTCTTGTAGGCTTGGGCCCCCGGGAATGTTGACGCCCCTCTCAATCCTTCATCGGTTGCAACTCCTGGAGTTCTTTCAAAGCGTTCTCCGGTTTTAGGGGTTGCTTAGGAGCTCTTTCGACTTAGTAAGTCTACTTAGTATATCCCCAGAAACCTAACTACAATCCCCACAAGCCACCTTACTAACCCTACTTACTAAGTTAGGAGTTTAACCCTCAACCCTAAACCCTGAACCCTAAAACCCTAAAGTTTATGGACAACAAAGCCGTCGAGCCAAGGCCGCGGCCCTTCGAAAAGCAGAAGAGGCGGAAATGGGCTTGGACATGTGGATCCAGAGTTCAGGGTTTTAGCGATTAGACTTCTAGTTTTTTTTGGGTTTAGGCTTTTAGGGTTTTTCGGGCTTCAAGATGTAGGGTGCTTAGGGGGCTTTAGGGCGTTTAGGGTTTTAGGATTTAGGGCCTTGGGTTTGAAGCTTCGGCGCTTGAGGTCAGACTTCTGGGATTCGGACTGAAGGGTTTGGGCCTTTATTATAGGGTCCTTAAGTGAGAGGGTTTCAGGGGAGGTATGGAACTGAAGGTTCCCTAATGCTCAAGAAGGCTCCCCAAGCTTTCCAAGGTTCCCTAGGTACCTGCCCCCCATGAACCCGAAGCCATCCTAACTGGGTTTCGGGGTTTGGGGCTTGGGGCTTGGGGTTTGGGGTTTAGCGTTTGGGTTTTAGGGTTTGGGGTTTAGGGGTTTGGGAAATGCAGCCGCAAGGGCTGAGTTCGGCAGTTTTCTTACAACGTCTTTTTCAATTTCAGTCGAAGTCCAATCGAAGTTAAATGAGAGCGTTAGTTTGACAAGTAGGTCTTGGAAGCCGCGCACATCCGCCCTCCAATATCTGAGATTTCCTGAAGGTACCCGGTCCCGAGGGGCAGCGAAGAATTTCTGAAATTAGGGAGAGGTTTAGTAACCGTATGAAGGGATGAATTAGTGGGCCATCGAGAGATCCGGTTGAAAAGGGCAATGGCCGCTTGGTGCTTGGAGCTTAAGTTAAGCTTCAAGATGAGGAGTTAGAGTAGCCGAAGAGGCCGGCAGCAGTCCTGCTGTGAAAGCTTTTTGGGTTCAGTGCTGTTATGTGTGTGTGTGTGAGAGAGAGTGTGTGTGTGTGTGAGTGTGTGTGCTTAGCATCGTTGGAAGCTTTCGGGGTCTCAATGCTGTGAAAAGCCCTGAAGGCCTGCCATGTGGCTGACTAAGTCGGCCCGAGCGAAGGCTACAGTTGGATGAGAGGGATGTAGTACATGTGGGGCCCTCAACCCTAAGCCCTATCGTGGTGCCCCAAGCCTGACCCTTGAAACAGACAGAGTCCCCAAACCCCGAAGCGGCGCCTTTGGGGCCATGGCCGACGAGTGGCAGAGCGTGAAGCGGCGCGAAAAGCCGAAGCCCGCCCGGAGAGAGGAGCCAGCACATCCCAGCCTCGCTCTCAGGTGTAGGGCAGTGTAGGGTTGAGGGTTGAGGGTCTATGGGGTTTGGGGCTTTCGGGTTTAGGGTGTAGTGGTGCTAGGAAGTTTGAGGTCGAGGGCCGTGTTTCGGGGCCGAAGTAGACAAGGGCGGGGTTCGGGTATTCCTGCATTTGGTGGGGGGGGGGGGGTATTCAGGGTTGGTATTGGAACTCCTGAGGCGATGACGTGCCGAGATTCCTGGCCGAGTACAAAACAAGAGAGTGTCAGAAGGCAGAGCGGCATGACTGGAAGCAGTGCCCGGACTTTCATGCAAAAGCTAACGACAGACGGCGGAATCCATATACGCAGCCGTACTTACCTGACGATGAGTGGAAAGCCACTGCCGTGGAGAAGGCCTACCACCCGATCATTTTTCGGACCCAGCTCTGCGAGAATTTCATCGGGCAGCGAAAGCCCTGTGCCTACGGTAGGTTTTGCGCTTTCGCCCACAGCGAGGCGCAGGTTCGGCAGCCAGAGGAATATGAGTCTTGCTTTTGGGAGAAACTCTATCCCAAGGTCCCTCGACCCAAAGTTGCTGATTTTGTCGGTGTCCCCTCAGCGCCACCCTCCACGCTGGAGATCCGGAAAGTCAGCCCAGAGGAGTTCAAGCGTGAGCACCAAGCCCTGGAGTCTGAACTGCACTTAATATCCGCAGTGTCCTTCCGGTTCGCTGTGTTTTGGGTTCTACAGGCGAAGGTGCTTCTTCTCTGTCCGTGGAGCACCGAATCCTAAACCTGGAACGGAAACAGCTCAGGCAACAGGCTTGAGTCTGGAGAAGCTGCGTCTGGAGCCGCTTGAAGTGTGGGCACTTGAACATCTTCAGTCTTTGTACCAGCGCTACTCGGTACAATCGACAGAGGAGTACCTGGGACGCTAGTTACCTACAGCTTAGTGGTAACTGCCCCTTAGTTAGTAGGGATAGCCCATATAACTGTAGGTACAGAGAGTGCCAGGCATGGGTTCGGGAGGGGCGAGGCAGATTTGGGGGTTGGGGGCATATGCGGCAGCACGCACCGGTGATACTAAACGGCATATCTGCGATGCCTCAGGCCCGTTGAGTTGCTACCCAAGAAGTTGACAGGTGACTCCGGGCCTCAACGAAACAAGTCTACACCGCGACCTCGCGACCCCAAACCCCGTTAACGCCTAAACACCCTAAAGACTCTAAACACCCTGAACTCTAAAAAACCCGAACACCCCGAAAAGCCCTGAAAACCCCAAAAACCTTAAGCCCTGACCATGCAAACCGCAAACCCTAAACCTCTTAACCCTCAAAGCCCTGCATCCTAAACCCTAAACCCGAACCCTCAAAACCCTACCCCTAAACCCGAAACCCTAACCCTCCAAACTGACCCTCAACCCTCAACCCTCAACCCTCAACCCTCAACCCTCAACCCTCAACCCTAAACCCTCAACCCTAAACCCTAAACCCTAAAGAAGTTTTTAGAGCCAGCGGGCCCAGGTCTCCAGGATGCTGTCGTGGCCGAGGTCTGTACGCTGGAGATCTGCGCCCTTGCTCGACAAGGGGATCCTCAAGGTTTAGGGTTTAGGGTTTAGGGTTTAGGGTTTAGGGTTTAGGGTTTAGGGTTTAGGGTTTAGGGTTTAGGGTTTAGGTTTAGGGTTTAGGGTTGCTCGGTTTTTAAACGTTTTAGGGTTACGGTGGGCCTAGGATGGTTTACACAGGGCTGAGGGTTCACTGGCTCTGGCCTGCCTTAGTGCAATCAGGCAATGATGGCTCTGACACCTTCCTCGTTGTGCGTGGGAGTCAGGCCGACGCGCTGTGGCAAGTTTAACCTAGTCGTTCATATCTCAGAAGTAAGAAATCAGGATATGCCCTAACCCCAAACTCCCAAACCCTAATCCCTTCTTACGGAACGCCTCTATAAAGACAAAGAAAGGGTCCGGTGATTGTTTTGGGGGGTCGAAGGAGTCCTTTGCAAAGAGTCGCTTTGCAGGTGTGGGAATCATGTCTTGGTTTGTGCGCCTGCTGTCAAATCAGTTGCGGCGGGGCGGCCCATTTCATAAGCAGCAAGCCAGTGATACTTCCCTCCCCGAATATTCAACTTCAACAGAAGTGTTATAGCGTTACAGGTGTTATTTTTTGTCATCATGCTCTATTGGAAGAGGTATAATCAGGGGGGATCATCATGCAGGCGTCATGATTGTCTGCCGGAGGGGTTCGGTGTGGGGTGGGGCCTCTTCCCCTAGGCCCCCCTGGATCGTTTAGGTCTTAGGGTTTAGGGTTCAGGGGTTAGGGTTTAGGGTTTAGGATCCTTGTGATTCAAGCAGTCTTTTGTCAGGCGAAGCTGCGGACAGCCTTGCAGACAATTCAGAAGAGATTGCGTCCGCTTCCAAAGGATTGCGCAACAATCGCCGAGCAAGAGTATCCCGAAGAAACTCTGGAGAAGCTGCAGGCTGGATGAGCGAAAGCCTCAAGACCCGAAAGCTTGAAATCTTGGTTTTGCGTGAGCTCATCTAGTCATCTGGTCTTGTTGCTCTGGGCCCTCTTTTCTTTGGGACGCCCATCAGTATGTCCTCCTTGAGTAGTTTACGGACAAGAATTTCGCCCAATGCGCCATGGTCTTCGGTACGAACCAATCCCCTAGTAAAACATCAGCAAGCCCTAAACCTGACCTGTCTGACGTACAACTCGAGCGGCCTGAAGCTTGAGGATTTAGGTTGTATAGCATTTCAGGTTTCCCTAAATTTGCCGGCCTATCCGAAGCTAGTGCCATAGAATCCTTTATCGGACTATACAGGGACTTCCTAACTTTCCCATGCAGAGCCAATAAGATTGAGCCTCCTGAGCCCCGGCCGGTAACCTAAACCCCCAAACCATTGCACTTGCTCCAAAGCTCCGGCCTGCGCTGAAATCTCCTGCATGTTTGGTGTTTAGGTTTGAGGGTGGTCCTGGTTCTCGACGTTATTAGGCTTTAGGCTTTTAAGAGGCAATGGCTAAGCCACAGGGAAACGGTATTCTAGCTTGGGTTTTGAGCCACTAGCTGCGTTCAGGCCCGTCTGGACCAGCGGGACGGCAGGACGCACACCCCGGGTTCTCGAATTAATGTTGTTCTTGCAGTTTCTACTTTTCTTCACACCAGTCAATATGTTTTCTACTATTTTGCTATATTGTCGTTTATCAACCCTGTTCTTATCATGTTTACCATTATGATTCCAAATAGTTACGGTTATGATTATTGTTATCATTGTTACTCCTGCTACTACAGATGCTACTGTTACTTTTGCTACTGTTCTCACTTCTTGTTGTTACTACTAGAATTAGTTATTTTTGCTGCTGTTACTTATTTCCCTACTTGTTTCTCTATGCGTGCTTGTGTTATTCGTACTTGTACTCTCATTACGGTCATCATGTTTAATACGATGATTGCTAGAATTACGATCATCAGTAGTGCTACTACTTGTAGTAGTCGTACTATTAGTCATCGTCGTCGTCGTCGCAGTAGTAGTAGTAGTAGTAGTAGTAGTAGTAGTAGTAGTAGTAGTAGTAGTAGTAGTAGTAGTAGTAGTAGCAGTAGTAGTAGCAGCAGCAGCAATAGTAGTAGTCGTACTACTACTGCTACGACGACGACGACTACTACTACTACTACTGCTACTACTGCTGCTGCGACTGCTGCTACTACAGCAACTACAGCTACTGCTACTACTACTACTACTACTACTACTACTACTACTACTACTACTACCACACTTCTACTACACTACTACTACACTACTACTACACTACTACTACTACTACTACTACTACTACTACTACTACTACTACTACTACTACTACCACTACTACCACGACTACTACTACTACTACTACTACTACTACTACTACTACTACTACTACTACTACTACTACTACTACTACTACTACTACTACTATACTACTACTACTACTACTACTACTACTACTACTACTACTACTACTACTACTACTACTACTACTACTACTACTACTACTACTACTACTACTACTAACACACTGCTACTACACTACAACTACACTACTAACACTACTACTACTGCTACTACTACTACTACTACTACTACTACTACTACTACTGCTACTACTGCTGCTGCGACTGCTGCTACTACAGCTACTACAGCTACTGCTACTACTACTACTACTACTACTACTACTACTACCACTACTACCACTACTACCACACTTCTACTACACTACTACTACACTACTACTACTGCTGCTACTGCTGCTACTACAGCTACTACAGCTACTGCTACTACTACTACTACTACTACTACTACTACTACTACTACTACTACTACTACTACTACTACTACTGAAACTTAACATCGTTATCAGGCTTTGTACCTAACCCTGATCCCAAGCACTACACCAGGAGTGTAGACATTATGTTTTTTGCTTAGCCTGCCTAGCCTTGTAAGAATACCGTGTTTGATCAACCACCACCTAGAACCTCATCAAGTCCTCGTCTGGGGGGAGAAGCCTGAACCCAAACCCTAAACCCCAAGCCTTACCAACTTGTGGGGTGTGAGGATTACAGGTGGGTGCATTGATGCGGTAGGCCTTCGGGCCGTAGACCTGCGCTAGCCATCCCCACCAACAGGATGCTGTTTGTGGGCAGTTCGGAAACCCATCTCGCTGCCTGGCGTGAAGCAGTGGGGAATGCTGTTGCGGGGTCAGGATTGTAGGATGAAAGTGTAGGCCTTCTTCCTGGGTGGGTCTGATTCAATGCTTCTCAAATGCTTCCCAACCCTCAAACTAGAGCCCTCAAGGATTTAGGGTGTTTGGGGTTTAGAACTTGACACCATCTGGCCCCTAGGTTCGCATTGATCGATGCACCGGCAAGAAGAAGGAGCAGAAGGTGCAGGTGTGTGTGCTAAGAGGAACCAAGACGAAAGCCGAAGACGTGCTTTCCCGGATAAGCAGCTGGCTCCATGAGACGGGATATGATGAGGCGGGGTTGACTGTTGGGAGCCGCGTGACGGCACTGGCCGGCCATACGGCCGGTCGAGCGTGCAAGTTAGGCAAAAACATTGTTAAAGCTAAACCCCCCTGAGCCCCCACAAGACCCCTAAACCCCCCCAAACCCCAGCCGCAAGCCCTCTAAACCCCCCAAATTCCCCCCTGAACCCCCGCTCAAATGTGGCCTTCTGATTCGCTGCAGGTCTTGCAGTGCCAGGCATGCATGGACAACTTCTTCAAGCAGGATGGGCTCCAGTGCCCTGGTGCTCACTTTCTCTGCGCGGCCTGCTTGGAGGACGGGAAGGGAACACAAATGGGGGTGATTTGAATAGGAATCCCCCCCAAATCCTGAGTCCTTATTGTCAAGGACAAGCACCTGGGAGCGGTAGCTGCAGCGGGTCCCTTCCCCAAAGAGGCCCACCTCGTTTGACGTAGCAGTGACCGGTATCTTGCGGTGGCTCATTCCGACAACCTGTCAGAAAGCTGCTTCTCCAGGACTTTCTCGACTCCCAGCTCCCCGCAATCAGTGCAAAGGAGGGTCGGGTGGAGTGCCAAATTTGCAAGCAGGAACTGGACAGGAGGAGGCTGGCGCAGACCTGCTCGCAGCACGGCTGGACGAAGCTACAAAAAGCAATCGTGGATGCACAGGTCTCCAAGCATGTCCAAAAGCTGCAGCATGAGTTTGACGAACGCTTGCAGCAGGAGGTTGACAAGCTAAAGGCCTCCTATGGCAATGAGGCAGAGGAGGTGAGAGCAGAGGCGGAGCGTTATGCCGCGGAAGCGCGCAACAAAGCTCTGAACCTTTCTTGCCCCAACAGCAGGTGTGGACAGGTCTACGCAGACTTTGATGGCTGCATGGCACTGGAATGCGCAAAATGCGGTCAGCATTTCTGCGGGTTCTGCCATCAGCCGACCCAAACATCCCGGGGGGCACACGACCATGTGCGAAACTGTGATGCCAATCTCACTGCAAACAGTAGCTACTACGCTTCTCCGGAAATAATACGCGAAGCCCAGCGACGATACCGAGTCAAGCAGCTCAAGAGGCTCCTTCGCCATCTTTTGCAAGCTGTTGGGGTTTAGGGTTTAGGGTTTAGGGTGTCGGGGGGGTTTAGGGTGTAGAATTTGGGGATTAGGGTAGCAACTTCGTTCTTGCTTTGGGTCTCTGGGACTCGTCTCCTGGTTATCAGAAATCGGGGTTTACGAGATAGACCCCCAAATAGTAGGATTCCCGTATAGAACGGACCCCAATGAAGCACCCTGAAATCCGGAACTTTTCAAGTATGTAGTACCAACCTCAAACTACAATCACGGTACCCCAGAGGTAGTTACATGGTCCCTTAGTATGGGCCCCTAGAAGGGGACCCCTTAATTAATACACTTTACATATCCTACAAAATCAAGGGCGCATACTTCAGAACCCTGTAGAGGAGGTAAGGGACCATACTATGGGGCCCATGTAACTGCCCTTAGAGAACTCCGGAAGCCGAACAACGAACTCAAAATTAGGTTGATTGAGACTGGGAACCTAAACTCGTAAACCCTAAACCCTAAACCCTAAACCCTAAACCCTAAACCCTAAACCCTAAACCCTAAGACCCTAAACCCGAAATCCGAAACCCTAAACCCCAAACCTGTGTGATGAGCGCTCCTCCTTGTGCCTGGCTCCCAGAGTCGACATCCGGTAGGGTTTAGGGTTTAGGGTTTAGGGTTTAGGGTTTAGGGCTTAGCGTTTAGGGTTTAGGGTTTAGGGTTTAGGGTTTAGGGTTTAGGGTTTGTATGTCAGTATCTCCTAGCCAAGAAGTGCTGTGATTACGGGCACTGCCGATGTTCGCACGATTGGAAGAAGTCAGTTGAGGTTCTTTCAGGAGAAGAAGTTCAAACAACGTTTGCGGAATGCCTGGAGCTGAGTTGTTGGAGACGCAAAGTGCAACGGGATCAGTTTGTAGATATCCTGTGCACGTTGACATGCTGGTTCTTGGCATGCAAAAGTTGAGCAACCGCCAATGCTCTTTTTTTGCCAGGCGATTCAAGGTAGTCGACTCAATGCCAGCTACGTTTTGTCGGTTCCCTGAGCACCCTCTTGCTTTTGGTATCATAAGAACCTGCAAAAACAGGTTTTTGCTTGTTAAGGTCCTTCCCCTAAGCATCCCCAAATCGAGGCCTTGCCTCCTTCTTCCCCCCTAAGGCAGTCGTCATTGAGCTCAACAAAGACTTGGAAGACATTGGCGTTGATCCTGCAGCTCTCTTTGACTTCGGAAACTTGCAAGCGCAGGATGAGTAAGCTTGAGGAACCTCCCGAAAGAAGTATTTCCGCTTTGCTCTGTTCTGTCCAGCAGAAGACAGATGCGGCAGATGCAGCAGCCACCTGCAACATCTTGCTTCTCTCGAATAATAGTAGCACGGCCGTGTCATTTGCGGCTTTCTCTCTGTCTCTCGCACTGCGCTGGGTTTGGTGTTGTTTATACTCGAGCATGAGTTGACAGAGAGCCTACAGTGTATTTGCACAACCCAGCACACTGAGTTTGTCGCCAGGGTCCCCTGAGGGGTCCACTCATCGGAATGGCGGCCTTCTTGCCCACGCTCTTCCAGCGAATGTGCGCCGGCAGGGCCTCCACATAGATGGCCCCGGTGCGAGTTGAGAAGTGCCAGTGCCGTCAAGGCTGTCCCACCTACTAGGGTACGTTTCGAGTAATGCCTCGAACATTCACGGCGGACAGCTCAGCTGAAGCAGCAGGACCTTACTCTAAACTCACCCCATCGCAGAAGTCAAAAGACCTAATGTCTGAGCATGCAGATGTTGCAAACTAGCCTGGAACAGGCACCATAGCGCGCACACTCGCTGCGTGTACCTCGCTACTGGCAGCAATGGGTTTAGGACTTCAGCTGGGCATTTGGGTCTGCTCAAGGGCCGCTAGGGTTTTGGGGAATCTAGTGGCATGCCCCGGTTCCTAAACCCTAAACCCCGAATCCCAAGACCTGAACCCTGAACCCTAAACCCTAAACCCGAAACCCTAAACCCTTAACCCTAAACCCTGCAAGGCTGTGGCGGCCGCAGCAAGTTTGAAAGAGCACCTTGGGCCGCACAGGTCCAAGTCCTGGCGAAGGCGTCTTGAGGACCGGAGCCCCCTAAACCCTTAAACCCTTAAACCCTTAAACCCCTAAAACCCCTAAACCCCTAAACCCGAAAACTTAGGGTGTTTTTCAGGTTTTAGGGCTCAAAGTTTTGAGGAGGTCTAACCAAGTTTGGGGCACAGGGCTTCAGGCATCTGCACTCTTTAGGTTTTTTCGAACGAAGTAGTCGTCGTCCTTTTGAAGCTTCAGAGGGGTGGATAGTCTCTAGCCTAGTCTGAAAGGAATCTACTTTCCATCTGTGGTCCTTTGTGAGATAACCTACTGGTTCTTCGTGGGTATGAGGGAAATAGGTTTCTCATATCCTCCGATAGATAAGGGATTATATGGGGTACCTCATTCCCCCCTACTGATAAGTGTTTGAAGCAGTCGCCCCCCAAACTCTTAACCCTTTAGCTTGGAGCTTCCTCAGCTCTTGGGGCCCTCCAACCTTACTCTACGCCCTAAAATACCTAAACCCTAAACCCTAAACCCTAAACCCTAAACCCTAAACCCTAAACCCTAAACCCTAAACCCTAAACCCTAAACCCTAAACCCTAAAACCTCCCTCCCCCCCCCCCCCAGCCTCTAAACCTCAAGCTCACAGAAACCCTAAGCCTCAGCTTACAAACCCTTAGGCCTCAAACCTGGACTTCAGAGCATACTTGCATGCTTGGGGGTTGGGGGAGGGCGGGGTGGGGGAGGGCGCGGGGGGGAGGGGTTTTTTCACCCGCAGGATGTACGGCGCAGGTCATGTATCTGTATATATATATATATGTATACGCACATTTCGTGTATGGTTTTAGGGTTAAGGCTCTAAGCACAACCCTATTCCCAAACGCTCTAAGACCCCTTCAGCAAAACGACGCGACTGAGGCAGCTCGCTGCCAGCCCTACGTCGGGCGAGCGCGATGAGGACAAGCCTGGCCCTATACCCTGTAGGGTTTAGGGTTTTGAAAGATTTAGGCTTTAAGGACTTTTAGGCGCTCTGGCTTGAATTCGGGAGCCCCCTCAAAAGCAACAAGCAATAATGTGCAATAAGGAGATTATTTGGGATTAGGTTCGGGAGGGTGCTTAGATTGGGCGTTTATTCCTTCAAGTGACCAAAGCAGGGACCTTTGACCCAGGGCCTGTGTTCTGGAGTCGAGAAGTAGATCATGGAAGCAACCCTAAACACAGAAGCACTAGAAGAAACATGCAGATGAGACTTTGAGCCCGAAAATGAAGCCCGAGGTTCGAGCCTAAACCCCCCCAGAAACCTACGCCCATAATACCCTAAACCCCAAACCCTAAAACCCCGTAACCCTAAAGTGGTCAGGTCTTTCGTCCCCTGCACCCTGAAGTCCCCCTGCACCGTGGTCGGGTAGGGTTTGGGGTTAAGAGGTATGGTGTTTATTTCCGAGGAAGCGGTTCAGCTGGAGAGTGCCGTCAACGAACTCCAGGACGCTTCTTTGGGGTTGAGGGGTTAAGGTCTGAGGCTTTAGGGTTCAGTTCAGGGTTTAGGGTTTGCAGTTTGGGGGTTTCGGGGTTCAGCATTTCGGAGTTTAAAGGTTTATGGGTTAGGGGGTTAGGGATGAGAGAAAGGATTTAGGGGTCCGGGGGTATACGGTTAAGGATAGGTCAGGTCAAGGGTTTGGGGGTTGGGGGTGGGTTTTGGGTTTTAAGGTTCGCGGGATTAGGGGTTGTGGCGCCGAGGAAGCACTAATGCCTAAAGGCATCTCGGTAGGGGCCATGCAGACCCTAAACCCCGTAAAACCCTGAACCTGCCCGCACTGCCCGCCACTCTGAGCTTGGCTCGGGTCTGCGACCTCCTGGTTTGTTTCGGGGACCAGAGGCCATTGTGGAAACCCCAAAAACCTGAAACCCTAAACCTTTAACCTTAAACCTAAACGTCTTTCTGGAGGCTAAGGGGTCCTCTGGCCCAGACCGTCCCAAGCGCGAATGTTGAGGAAGGGTCGTTATGAGCAGTGTTTTGGTGGTCTTGGGGTGGGCAAGTCTTCACACAGCGTTCTGCGCACTAAACCTTAAACCCGAAACTTGTAAACAAGCCCGAACCAACGATGCCTCGACCCTAAACCCAAAGTGAAGCCCATCTTAAGTTTCAAGTGAGGGTCTGAGGTTTAAGCTCCAATGCTAAACCCTTGAGAAGTTCGAAGGCCCGCATGTGGGTAGTTCTCCAGATTCAGGGTCCCTTTTGGGGTCCTTTGAGGACCCAACCCGGGACCCAAATCTCGAGAGCTACCCATATACCACGACAACGCCTCCAACCCGAAACAAAGATGCAAATCCTCGGCTCTAGGCTCCTCAACGCTCCAAAAGCAAATAGAGCCCTAAAGCCCTAAACCCAGAGGAGAAGAAGAAGGAGTTGAAGTCTAAGCTGGAGGAGGCATTTTTGGTAGCCCAGTGGTATCCATTTTGTTGTTTTTTGTTGGTTCAAGCTTCCCTTACAAAGTAAACATCAATCCTCAAAAGGGTACCCTTGCTAAAATACCAAGCACTGTGTCGGGAGAACTCAGCCGCCCATGGGGTTGGGGCGAAAGGGTACAGGGGTATTTTGGGTGTAAAGATAGAAATGTAGAAGTGTGGAACGGCAGAAGTATTAAGGTTATAACTTATAAGTGCATTACGGGCGGGGACGCAAATGTACAAGGGTCTTGAGGCTCAGGGTTTATTTGTCTCATCGATGTTTTCTTTGCGGTCCTTGCTGCCATCAAGCGAGGTGCCCAAAGCCGAAACACCCGAAACCCCAAAAAATGACTAAGCCCCTGCAGCCATCACCCCTAAAACCCTAAATCCCCCAAAGAATCCCCACAGCCCGAAAGTCCTAAAGCCGCAAAAAATGCCTGCCTGAAACCCTGAAACCCTGACACCCTGAAACCCTGAAACCCTGAAAGCCTGAAACCCTAAACCCTAAACCCTAAGCCTGGAACAAAGGTGAGTCGACGCCATGACGATGCGGTTGCGCGGCAGAAGGCGCACATGTCCCAGGCCGCCGCCCTTCGGGGTTTTGGGTTCAGGGTTTAGGGTTTAGGGAGTCAGGGCCCCAATTCCACTCAAGGGGTAGGGTTTGGGGTTTGGGGTTTGGGGTTCAGAGTCAGTTCGCAAGCGAGAGGTAGGCTTTAAGGACTCGTGGCTGGTTTAGGGCTGACTGCGTCTGGGGTCCGGAAAAAAAACAAGACAAGAACAGACAAGTACAAGCACAACAAAAGGACGCTTCAACCTCGAGCCCAGGTGGATGGGTGGAGGATGGACAAGGAGAAAGCAGCTTGCCTCTACTTTTGGGGGGGTCGTCCGCCCTAAACCCTAAACCCGAACACTCCAAAACCCTCTACCACTTTGTCCCTAAACCCTAAACCCTAAACTACCCTAAACCCTAAACCCTAAACCCCAAACCCTAAACCCTAAAACCTAAACTGCAAAAGGTCATTGGATGCAGGGCCTAGGGTCCCAGGGCTCTGGGAACCCTACGCCCCAACCCTAAACCACCTAAACCCCTACATTGTAAGCCTGCTACAAGCCTAAAACCCTATAAACCCTTTAAACCATGCAAGTGAGAAACCCTATAAACCCTGCAGACCCTAGAGACCCTCAACTCCGAACCGAGCAGAGAGCTCAGTTTATGGATTTCTTAAGGGGGGGGGGGGTGCAACCAAGGTTCCCTGATGCTCCCCACTACTCCCTGCAGGCTCCCGAAGCTTCCCTTAGTTTCCCTAGATAACTCGATCATCATTACCCAAACCCTAAACCCCAAACCCCAAACCCGAAACCCGAAACCCGAAACCCCAAACCCCAAACCCTAAACCCTAAACCCTCCCTCAAGAACCCCATAATCAGGTATCCAAGACGGCCGCCGACTCCCACAGGGAAGCGCAGCAGGCTACGGAGGAGACGCCAGAGCTGGCAGGGCGGGGGTGGTTTAGGGTTTAGGGTTTAGGGTTTAGGGTTTAGGGTTTAGGGTTTAGGGTTTAGGGTTTCAGTAAAAACCAAGCAGCCCTACATACTAAACCGCACCCCCGGCATCAAGTCTTGCGTGGTGGCACCAGACCTGTATCCGGCATGCGCCTTATACAGTTGGTAGCACGGGTCTTTGTGATGTCCCTAAACCCTAAACCCTAAACCCTAAACTCTAAACCCTAAAACCTAAACCCTAAACCCTAAACCCTAAACCCTAAACCCATCTCAGACCCAGACTGCCGCGACTTAGCCAAGCGGATGCTGCCACCAGTGCAGGGTTTAGGATTTAGGGCTTTGGGTTTAGGGTTCAGGGTTTAGGATTTAGGGTTTAGGAGGTTTCGGAAGGCTCGCGCTTTGACCTCTTAGAGCCAACAAGCCCCAAAGTCCAAAGCGGTAGTTCCGACCGACGGAGGACGCCGGACGGCGAGCGGCGGCCTGCAACTTGCCTTCGTAAACCCTCAACCCTAAACCCCTTTGATCCAAAAACCCTAAACCCTAAACCCTAAAGCCTACGCCCTAAAGCCCAAAGCCAAAAGCCTAAAGCCTAAAGCCTAAAGCCTACACCCTACACCCTATACCCTAAGACCTAAACCCTAAACCCTAAGCCCTTCAGGTGGGTAACCTGAAGGGCTCTAGGGTTTGGGGTTTAAGGCTTGGGGTTTAGGGTTTGGGGTTTGGGTTTGGGGCCCAGGGGTTTAGGGTTTCGGGTCTCGGGCTTAGGGGTTTAGGGTTTGGGGTTTAGTGTGTCGGGTTTAGGGTTTAGGGTTTAGGGTTTGGGACCAGGGTTTAGGGTTCTAGGGTTCTAGTGTTCTAGGGTTTAAGGACCCTAAACCCCAGAAAGCGAAGCAGGCGAGGGCTAAGTTATACTCTGCGTGTATTCTGCACTGTTGAAGAGGATCCGATTTAAGAACCCTAAACCCTAAACCCTACAAACTCTGCAAACCCTACAAACCCTACAAAACCCTACAAACCCTACAAACCCTACTAACCCTACTAACCCTACTAACCCTACTAACCCTACTAACCCTACAAACCCTACAAACCCTAAACCCTACAAGCTCTAAATCTAAAACCCTAAGCCCTAAACCCTAAACCCTACACCCTGCAAACCCTAAACCGTAAGCCCTAAACCCTACACCCTGCAAACCCTAAACCCTAAACCCTAAACCCTACACCTTAAACCCTGCAAACCCTAAACCCTAAACCCTAAACCCCGGGGCGAAGGCACCGAGTTCATGGGCCTCCTCGCGCCAGCCCAGGGCTCTGCGGAGGCCTCCTCCTTCGGCTTTGCTTGAGGGTTTAGGGTTTAGGGTTTAGGGTTTAGTGTTTAGGGTTTAGGGTTAGGGTTTATTGTTTTAGGGTTTAGGGTTTGGGGTTGAGGGTTTAGGGTTTAGGGTTTAGGGTTTAGGGTTTAGGGTTTAGGTTTGTAGGCTTGAGGGTTTGGTAGGGTTTGTAGGGTTTGTAGGGTGTAGGGTTTGTAGGGTTTGTAGGGTTTGTAGGGACTGTAGGGTTTGCAGGGTTTGTAGGGTTTGTAGGGTTTGCAAGGTTTGTAGGGATTGTAGGGTTAGGGTTTAGGTGCAGGGTTTGTAGGGTTTGTAGGGGTTGCAGGGTTTGTAGGGTTTGTAGTTTGCAGGGAATGTAAAGTTTGTAGGGTTTGTAGGGTTTAGGGCTGGGGGCCTGGGGTTTGGGGTTGTGGGCTTGGGCTTTGGGGTTTAGGGGGGTTAGGGGTGTGGGGTGTTGCGGGAGAGGGGGGGGGTTGGTCTTTTCAGGCTCGGGGCTCGAACCATAAAGCGCTACTTGGGCCAGAAGCCCCAAGTAGAGGGCATGTTTAACATGCCTATACTTGGAGGTTCAGGTTACATATTATCCCAATAGCAACTGTACTCAAGAAACAATAAAACCACATTAGGGCACTTAAGGGGCTTATAGTGGGTTATAAGTACAGTTCTAAATGGTTAATACGTACCATGAACCTCCAAGTAGAGGTTTGCATATTCTTCTTTTTTGATGAGGTTGCAGCCCTTAAACCCAGGATGCCCTCAACCCAAACGCCTAGGACTTGGAGTCTGCCAAAGCGCAGACGCTGCAGGACATAGGCCGCCCCATGGGGCTCAACGCAGTTGTTCTGAGGGTAGTTGGACGGTTCCATGGGCCCTTTCTGTGGGGTATATGCACCTTTAGGGTTTTGGGGTTAGGGTCTAGGCCTAGGGCTTAGGGTAGTTTCATGGGTGCTTAATATGGTCCTTTACCTCCCTTTAAAGGGTTCTGATGTATGGGCCCTTGGGGTTGTATGGAGTATATAAGGGGTATAGAAGGGGTCCCCTTTTAAGGGCCCATACTCAGGGACCATGGAACTACCCTTAGAGCTGTAAGCGAATCATTATGAACATCCTCCAGGTTTGGGGTCGGTTTGGGGTTTAGGGTTTAGGGTTTTGGGTTTTAGGGTTTAGGGTTTCGGGTTCAGGGTTTTAGGGCAATTCTGGTTGCGCTGTGTCATGAAGCGGCCACTTTGTATCTGGCCACTACAACCTGGAGGACAAACGGCAAGTTCAGTAGCCATTCTTGTAATGATTGTTCTTCGTCGTTTTCTGTATTGTCTACTACTACTTTTGTGACATCTTCAGTCGTTACAAGCTTGTGTCTGTGTGTATGCCATGATACACTGCAGCGACACCCTGTATTTCAAGTCCCACACCTACACCTCATGAATCAGTGCAGAGGACCCGCGACAAAGACCCGGACAGGCAAAACCGAACAAAGAACCACCCCTCAAACCCCCAAAGCCCTGAACCCTGAACCCTGAACCCGAAACCCTGAACCCTAAACCCTAAACCCTAAACCCTAAACCCTAAACCCTAAACCCTAAACCCTTAACCAGGTGCTGCAGCTGCCGCGGTGGTGGAGGCCACAACTGCACGGCTCGCATCCGCGCGCTGCAGCACCGAGACCGCCAAGGAGGGGTGTGTTGAGAGCGGGAGTGGTGCCCTAAAGCCCAAAAGCCCTAAACCCCTGTTTAGGGTTCAGGGTTCAGGGTTCAGGGTTTAGGGTTTAGGGTTTAGGGTTTAGGGTGCAGAGAGAACCTCCTTTGAAGCCTCCCTTTGGAGGGCCGAGGGCGGGGGGAGGGTTTACGGTAAACCCTAAACGCCCTGAGGCTTGCTACCCTAACTCAGGGGCATTGGAGTCATTCTTCTGAGTCCGGATTAGGGTTCAGGGTTCAGGGTTTATGGTTTAGGGTTTAGGGTTTAGGGTTTGGGGTTTAGGGTTTAGGGTTCAGGGTTCGGGGTCTAGGGGTAAGGGTCTAGAGTTCAGGGTCTCGGAGGGGTCGGTACCGAGCACTCATCGGTAAAAATGACATTTACACTCTTTGAAGCTAGAATCCCACATATGAATGCCACTTTCGAGTCTCGGGTTGGCTTTTGTTGGGCTACTGGCTTGCTGGGCTTTGGACAGCTTGGGGTCAAAGATTGTAACCCTAAACCCGAAACCCTAAACCCCAAACCCCTAACCCCTAACCCCTAACCCCTAACCCTAAACCTAAACCCTAAACCCTAAACCCTAAACCCTAAACCCTAAACCCTAAACCCTAAACCCTAAACCCTAAACCCTAAACCCTAAACCCTAAACCCTAAACCCTAAACCCTAAACCCTAAACCCTAAACCCTAAACCCTAAACCTTTCCAAGAGGCCGAGCACCGCGCAGCCCTGGAGCGCATGTCGCTTCTGGGCGTCTCTGCGGGAGACCTGCCGACAAAGGAGGCCAAGGGCTTAGGGTTTATAGGGTTTAGTGTTGAGGGTTGAGGGTTTAGGGTTTAGGGTTCGAAAACTGAACTTTAAACCCTGAATCCTACATCTCGAACCCCAAGCCCTGAAGTCTTTTCGTTGTTTTTTCGGGACTCGGATGGGGTTTAGGGCATGTGGGGTTTTGAGGAATACGGCATCCGGTTGATGTTGAGGGGATTTTCGTTTTCCAGGAATTGGTCATCAAGGTTTAAGCCCTGAAACCTAAACCTTAAACCCTAACCTTTAGGCTTTCGGGCTTCATCCAAAACCCGCCCACATTGCGACTGCGGATGGACTCCACAACAACCAAATCGCGGCACCAAAGGGCTCTACGAAGATCCTTATTTTAGGGTGTAGCGTTTTAGGGTTTTGGGTTTAGGGTAATTGCCAATAGCATTCCCCGATGGCCCCTGTATGAGTACACTGGAGAGTAACACCCCAAAACCCTGTTCTAGTTAAATAAGGCCTTATATTCTATATATCGTTCTGCTATAAACACCCCCAAAACCCGGTTCTAGTTAAATAAGGCCCCTATATTCGTTATATATGTATGTATATATATATATATATATCGTTCTACTATACACACTCCAAAGCCCTTTTCTAGTTAAGGCCCCAAGTTTTGTTCATTCCAGTCCCCCTCTTCATGATCCAGATCTCCACCACCAATCCGGGCCAAGTTCACACAATCGGCAGGCCTTTGCCAAAGCTGGGGTGGAGCTGCAGGACATCAAGATTCGGCTATGTAGGGTTTTTTTTTGGAGGTCGGGTTTGGGGCGGTGGATGTGGTCGGAGGGGTGAGGGTTTAGGGTTATTCTGGGAATTTGGGGAGTGGGGTTTTTTGGGGTTTGGGGTTCGTTTGTTTTGGATTTCCGGTTTCTCAAAGCTTCGCGTTCTAAACCCTAAACCCTAGAATCCCTAAACCCTCAACCCTAAACCCGAAACCCTACACCTTAACGGCTCAAAGGACCTTGGCATTGAAAATCTCGAGCCCCTAGAAGAGCCCTCGGCCCTGGACCCTATAGCCCCTGAACCCTACTTGGGGTCCCTAAACCCGAAACCCTGAACCCTAAGACCCTGCTCCCTCTAAACCCTGGTGTACGTCGACTATATATCTTCGACTTCCAAGAGGCCATATAAGCTGTAGAAACCCTACAGCCTTGCAACCCGAAGGGTTTCCCAGGACAGTTGAGTTTCGGACTTTCAGGGGGAACAACCAGCCCAAGGTTGAGGGTTAGGGGATGTTTACGAGTTACTAAGGGGCTTCTTAGGTACAGTATATAATGTTGAAGAAGACTCAGGGTCGAGGGCTTGAGGGTCCCTAAAACCTAAACCCTAAATCCTAAATCCTAAACCCCAAAACCCAAAACCCTAAACCCTAAACCCTAAACCAAAGGATGCCTTGGCAGCCTTCACCTCCTTGGGGGGTCTCTTCGCGCAGCGGCACGAGGTGAGAAGGGGGGGGGGGGGGCTTCCTACCCCGAAACCCTACAAAATCCCGAGTGAAGAACTATAGGCTATTACTATAGGGGGGGCCTAGCCTCCCTAAGCCCTAAACCCTAAGCCCTAAACCCCAAACCCTGTGCCCTAAGCCCTAAGCCCTAAACCCTAAACCCTAAACCCTAAACCCTAAACCCTAAACCCTAAACCCTGAGCCTATATCCTCCAAGACGCCCCAAGTTGCTGGAAAGTCATCCAGTGAGGTCGAGGAGCTGCTCCGCGAGTCTCGCGAATTGGCGCAGGCAGGGTTTCGGGTTTAGGGTTGAGGGTTGAGGGTTGAGGGTTTAGGGTTTAGGGTTTAGGGTTTAGGGTTTAGCGTCGGGGCTGAGGATGCTCCATACCCCAAGCTGCAACTTTAAACAAGATTTCATTACCAGTTGTTGCTTGTGTAGGTTTAGGGTTTAGGGTTTAAGGTTTAGGGTCTAGGGTTTAGGGTTTAGGGCTCAGGGTTCCGGGCTCGAAAGTTGGCTGGTAGTGGCTTTGGCTGCCTCCATCCGGTTTGGCTTGCTGCAAGTTGTGTTGGGCGGTCTTGGGGTGGGCATGTCACTCCAAACCCTAAACCCTAAACCCCTTTCTTGGGTGTTTGACCTTAGCCACTAAACCTCTCGTCTCCTGGCCAGGGCCACATTTGCCTGGTTTTGGGGGCTTTTTGTGATGCAAGGTTTGGGTTCGGTTCTGGGCTTGCAGGGCCCATCAACCAAGATCCCAGCTAAAGCTTAAGCCCTTAAACCCGAAACCCTTAGACCCTGATACACCCTTAAACCCTTAAAGCCGTACACTGTTTACACCTTGAAACCCCTACACCCTAAACCCTTAAACCCTGAAACCCCCAAACCCTTTAACCCTAAACCCTTAAACCCTTGAACCCCCAAACCCTTCGACCCCTAAACTCTCAAACCCCTAAACCCTCAATCCTGAACCCATCCTGCTATCTTGCTGTTCTTAGTAGCCCATTGGTACCCTTTACCCTTTTGTTGGTTATGGGTTCCCTTACAAAGTAACCAACCCAAAAAAGGGTTCCCGTTATCATAATATGGTTAGTGGGCTACTAAGTGTTTGACAGGTCCGGGTATGCGTCGGTCACTGTGCTTCTGGGACCCTGCTTCGGGGGTAGGGTCTGCGTGTGTAAGTGTATGTGCATTTTTGCTGTGTATGTTTCATATGTTTGCTAGGACCCAGAGTAGGCCCTTGTTCCCCCATTTTTTAGGGTTTTGGCGGTAGGGTTTAGGGCCGCTAGGACCCAGAGTAGGCCCTTATTCCCTTTTTTGGGGGGTGTTTAGGTTCCCTTATAAGCCCTTTAGACCAACGCGCCCTTGTTATTCCTACGTCACGTGTAGGTCTAGTTTGTATAGGTATGAGTGTCTGACAAGGCATCTTATACCAAGTTCGCATGCACGAATATTCGTGACGAGCCAGCCCTGTAGCTTATGTGGTAGTTACCGAAAAGGAGTGTGCACTTGCCCGCATCTTTGTTTCCAAGACGCGCAAGATGGCAACACTTGGAGAGGCACTTGATTACGCAGGGAAAGGTTTCGACATTGCCTACGGCAGACGAACCGTGTTGTTCTTCATTCTCTGAGCTTGATGTGTGCTGTTGCGCTGCAGTTCTCTCTTCTGCATGGATGACACTGGCCGTGGGCATGTCGCGAAAACGCGTACCACCGCAAGACATCCGCAATGCAAACTGCGACAAAGGGCTTCGTGACCCAGATGAGTTTTGGGAAGTGCCCCCTTCTACTAGCAGTCCTTAGTAGGGATTATAAGAGGGGGTACTAGAATTCCTATGAGGGACTGTTAGTACAAGGGGGAACATCCCAAGGTCAGAATTCACCACGCCTCAGACTGCACCTGTTGCTTGGGCCGTAAGCGACATGGTTACGAAGGGCTTCTGTAGGCCCGCTCTGAGACTTGAGAACACCTGAGGCTTTCAGACTTTCGCGTTAAGGCCCCAAGAAGCCAGCACAAGTTGGCCAAGATCACCAGATGCCGGAGGACTCCATCCATGCTATCCCAAGAGAAAAGTCGTAACCTTCTTATTAAGCCCTAACCTAGAAGCCCTAAACCTTCAACCCTAAACCCTAAACCCTCAACCCTAGACCCTAAACCCTACACCCTAAACCCTAAACCCTAGACCCTGAACCCTAAACACATGCAACACTTCCGTTTCTCAGCCGCCTCGTCTGTCGAAGTGCCCCAGGCGTAGCACCCGGTTTAGGGTTTAGGGTTTAGGGTTTAGGGTCTAGGGTTTAGGGTTTAGGGTTTAGGGTTTAGGGTTTAGGGCTAGGGTTTATAGGATTCGGGCTTTGGAGGGTTTAGGGTTCGGGGTTTATAGGGTTTAAGATGTTTTGTTTTCGGCTCAAGGCCGTATCGTGTTGAAAGGGTTGTAGGGTTCAGGCATTTCACTGTTTTGTAGGTTCGGGTGTTTCTTGCCTGTAGGGTTTTGGGGCGAAACCCTACCCGAAACCCTAAACCTTAAACCCTCAACCCTAAACCCTACACCCTAAACCTTAAACCCAACACCCTAAACCCTAAACCCTAAACCCTAAACCCTAAACCTTAAACTCTACACCCTCAACCCTAAGCCCTCACCCCTGCGAAGCCTGAAGTCCCGAATCTGTGAGGCTCCCGGGCCCACCGCTGCGGAGGTCCTGATCTGGGTGTAGGGTTTAGGGTTTAGGGTTTAGGGTTTAGGGTTTAGGGTTTAGGGTTTAGGGTTTAGGGTTTAGGGTTTAGGGTTTAGGGTTTAGGGTTTAGGGTTTAGAGTTTGGGGTTTAGGGTTCAGGGTTTAGGGTTTAGGGGTTTTCGAGGGGTGAAGACCAGTACCGCGACGGTTGTACCCCTAGAGGCTTCCCCCGAAGAAACTCCGAGTATGGCCCTTATACTTCCTCAAGGATCCTGAAAAGGGTACGTAGCCCAGTGGTGCCCTTAACCCTTTTCTTCGTGCAAGCTTCCCTTAGACCCTAAACCCTAAACCCTTTATTGTAAGATGGTTGCTGGGGCTACCAAGAAAATCCTTACAGTTGTAGACTTTGGATAGTTCGGCTTAGAGGGTTCCTGGATTAGGTGGCGATTCTCCACCTTCCCTTTGCACCCGACGTCCTAAGCCCTTTGTGAGCCCTCAACCCCTATATCCTTAGCCCTAACCCCTAAACCCTAAACCCTAAACCCTAACAGCTAAACGCTAATCGCTAAACGCTAAACGCTAAACGCTAAACGCTAAACCCTAAACTAACCCTAACACCCCATAAAACCTGAACCTGGCTTGTGGGGGATGACTTGCGACGGATTCGGAGTAGGCCCTGATTCCTTGTTTAACGGTGGAGGCGTCCCTTATAAGCCCCCTCAAGCCAAAAGGTGCACCCTCGTGATTCCTAGGTTACTCTTGGGTCTAGCTAGGGTTTAGGGATTTCTGGGTTTACAGTTTAGGGTGAAAGGAAAAAAAACAACAACATTTTGTTCTTCTCTATCTTTTCGGGAGGGTGTGTCTACCGTCGCGGGCGGGTAGCTCTGGTGTGTTGGGATGTTTTCCCTTATACTAACGGTACGTATGGGGATTATACCACATTCTAATCCTATCTAAGGACTGTTAGTATAGAGGGGGAACATCCCAACCGGTGTGTTTCAAGCCGCGGTCGTGCACAGCCGACTGCGAAGTTTTCGGACACCTTACGCCAGCAAAGGCCCCAACCCTGATCCCTGAACCCTAAGCATTAAACCCTAAACCCTAAACCCTAAACCCTAAACCCTAAACCCGGCCTCTGCCAGGCCAAAGCGGCCTGGGCCAAGAGGTGGGCAGATCTGGGCGATGCTGCGCAGGTGCGAGCGTCCACAGAGGAGTTTTCGTCTCAGGGGTGGGGTCTAGGGTTTAGGGTTTAGGGTTTAGGGTTTAGGGTTTAGGGTTTAGGGTTTAGGGTTTAGGGTTTAGGGTTTAGGGTTTAGGGTTTAGGGTTCAGGGTTCAGGGTTCAGGGTTCAGGGTTTAGGGTTTAGGGTTTAGGGTTTAGGGTGGGGTCGGGGGTTTGTCCCAAAGATAAGAAGAGCAATCATCCGTGGCATATAGGGTAGCTGATTTCCACCACTCTCTACCAAGGGACCAGTAAGTTAAAGGCGCGCGCAGGGTGTTGAGAATGTGTTGGGCATGCATGGCTTGGCATGGGGCGACAGGTCTTAAGGTCGGAAAGCTCTTTAGGATTTGAGGTTATGACTTAGGTAGGGTTTAGGGCCCTAAACCCGAAATCCTGAGCCCTAAACCCTAAACGCTAAACCCTAAACCCTAAACCCTAGAATTCTTCAGGACTTAGGGAGCTTTTGGGTCACACAAGTGTTTTGTGGGTGCATGTTCTTGGCCTCTGGGTCTGCTAGAATTTCCTGAGCTACGAACCTTGCCAGCCGGATATGCCTTCGGTATCCCAGTGGGGGTTTAGGGTTTAGGGTTTAGGGTTTAGGGTTTAGGGTTTAGGGTTTAGGGTTTAGGGTTTAGGGTTTAGCTTCAGGGTGCCTTTTGGCCTTTGCAGTCTCTGCGACAAGCCTTGGGCAACTCCATGTGAACACAACCCAGGTACACCTCTTTCAACGTCTGGGGTCCGGTCTAGGCTACGGGCCTCTGCTGCCTAAACCCTGAATCCTAAACCCTAAACCCTAAACCCTAAACCCTAAACCCTAAACCCTAAACCCTAAGCCCTGAGCCCTGAAGCCTAAACCTGAACCCTAAGGAACGGCGTTTGCCAGAGTCGCAGAGGCCCCCCAACACCCGTGCACGTCCTCTAAGGGCAGTTGCCCTAAACCCAAAATCCTGAATCCCTGAATCCCTAAACTCTATAAACGCTACAAACCCTGAACCCTAAACTCTAAACCCTAAACCCTAAACTTTAAACCCTGGCCCTAAACCCTAAACCCCAAACTTTAGTGCAATTTGGCCCTGATTCCCTAAAGCCTGAAACCTCAACCCTAAACCCTAAACCCGAAACCCTAAACCCTCAACCCTTGCCCAAACCTAAACACTAAACTCTAAGCTTTACTGAAATTTGGGCCCTGATTCCACACCGATAGGCCCTAGCAGCGGCCATGGCCGACGAGGGCTCTGCAACCGGCAGGCAAAGGAAGATCCAACTGGGGTTTAGGGCTTAGTGTTTAGGGTTTAGGGCTTGAGGTTTAGGGTTTAGGGTTTAGGGTTTAGGGTTCAGGGTTTAGGGTATGAGGTTTGGGGTTTAGGATGAATCTGGAAGATGCCGACGGTAAGGCTGACAAAAGGAAAACGACACTGGGGTAATTCTCTAAATTAGGTTCCCTTTTGGGGTCCTTCGAAGGGTACTGTTCGATATAGGACCTACACAGGGACCCCCCCCCCATATTTAGAGAACTACCCACTGAAGAAGATACTGATCTGTGCTGAGGGGACAATGGATAGCAACGGATGGATACTACTACACCCTAAACCCTAAACCCTAAACCCTAAACCCTAAACCCTAAACCCTAAACCCTAAACCCCAAAACCCTAAACCCTAAACCCTAAACCAAGCAAAAGAGCGTCGGGAGTCAAGCTTGCCCCTCGAGTTTAGTCTGAGTACGGTTTAGGGCTTAGGGTTTTGTTGAAGACATGAGCACTAATGAGCCACGTGCTCAGCTCTCTCAATGCGCACCCTCAACAGAAGCAAACGACTGCATTTCGAAGGTATACCAGATCATAAACCCCTCCGGTGGAGGGCCATACAAGGAGTTGCTTTTGGGGATGTTCCCCCTTATACTAGCAGTCCTGAAGAGGGATCATAGTACCCCCCATTATCATCCCGATTAAGGACTGTTAGTATAGGGGGAACATCACACAGTAGATTAAGGGAACCTTTAGTACGACCTTAGGGGTGCGAGTCTTAATCCCTTGATGCCATCACGGGCTTAAGACTCGTCCCCTAAGTTTGTACCCCGAAAGGTTCCCCTTGGTATGCCCCTACTATGCCCCTTGTACTGCCTTAAGGATCTTCAAAAAGGGTCAGTAAAGCCCATTGGCTTGGCACGTGCTTCCATGGGCTGGGATTGCAGAGTTCAGCTTGAGGGTTTTTGTGTAAGAGTGTGCGTCTTACTGGACCCTTGTAAGAATGAGTTCAGGGGCTACTTTGATTCTTATCATATTCCGATGCGTTCTTCGGATTTTCCCTGGAGGTGTCCTCCTCTGACTCCCTGTTTAGGGTTTAGGGTTTAGAGTTTAGAGTTTAGGGTTTAGGGCTTTAACGCCCTCGTTGCCGGGCAGTTCGTCATCAGCCTTCTCGCCGCCCCTCCCGACTGCGGCCTCCGCGCCGCCCAGCACAGCACCTGTGGCGGAGACCGTTCCGCGCGCAAAGGCGCGCACGCCGCCTCGGGGCTTAGGTCGCCTTTTTAAAATCGGATGTGCAGTGGTACTCTTCCTAACCCCTAAAGGCTAAACCCTCAAAACCCTCAAAACCTCAACGCCCTAAACCCTATACCCTAAGCCCTACAACATTGTCGTTATATTATGGTATCTGGGGGAGGTATTGGGGTGGGGGGGGGGGTTGAAATGGGGAGGGGATGACACCCTACACCCCTATCATAACATCTGGACACGCATTCACACCCAAAAGGCGCCCATTATTCTAAGGTTACTGCACAACCTTTGGGGTTGAGGGTTTAGGGTTTAGGGTCTAGGGCTGCACAACCTTTGGGGTTTAGGGTTTTACGGGAGTGGCGACCTCCCTTCGAGGGCTATACGGGCTAAGGGTGTAGCCTAGACTCTAAGCCCTAAACCCCCTCTTTGGGGGTTTCCTAGAAGAAGGATGGAGCATGTTGAGGGTATATCAGTCAGGGAAGGCCTTGCCCAGTTTGGGTAATTGCACCACCGTGGCCCAGATCATAGCCATAATATCCTAAAACACTTTACCATATAGAAAATAAGGTGCAATTATCCAAAATGGACAAGGTAATGGGTCGCCAGTTTGGGTTATTACATCACCGTGGCCATATAATCATAACTAGCTCATTATCCTTAAAATACTCTATCTCATCCTATTTATCAGGTGATGTAACATCCTAAACTGGGCAAGGTTAGGTTTATTCAATTTATGGGGCATAGTATGGGGCGTTGGGGGTGGCTTCGGTTAGCCACTTCTTGGTGGCACTCCACCGTTGACGAGATCAAACCCACTACGCCTGACGCTCCAGCTCACAACCCTGATGCTCCACCCGCTACCCTTGATGCTTTAGTCCACCAGCGAAGCCGAATCTTAGCCCGATATATACCCAAATACTTTATGGGTCAGGGAGTGGATTCATCGATGTGTTTGGTTTTCTGTGCTGGCCGACTACGACAAGAGCATCGAGATGCGAAGGTCAGCCCTGCGCGTTTATGTAAATCACCAGTCCTCTGCAGGTGTTCCGCGCAACTTAATCAGGGTAGGCCCAAGTAGGTGCGCCCGGCGAGTTGCATGCGTTCAACCCCGTAGCACATTTTTCACAATGCGAGACATTTGCAGTTCATTTTGATGCCTGCAAGAGGATCGTGTGTGTGTGTGTGTCTATACTGCATTCTGAGAGTTCCACGCTTCATTACCCACCATTGCCAGTCGTGCTGCCATGGCGCCCATGTCAAGGCGTCGCAAGGTGCTCAAGACGGGACGGCTCATCAAAAATCGAAACGCCTTGTTGAGCACAGGGATGCTGCAACAAGGGTGGCTGTGGCGTTGAAGGAGGCGGAGATGGAGATGGAAAAGGCTGTGGCGTTGAAGGAGGCGGACATGGAAAAGGCTGTGGCGTTGAAGGAGATGGAAAAGGAGATGGAAAAGGCGATGGCGTTGAAGGAGGCGGAGGCTAAATTTCAGCTTAAAGTTGAAATAGACGCAGTCAAAAATAAGATGCAGATGGAGATCGACATTACAAAGCTCAAGTATATCAACGTGAGCTCTCGATTCTGGCTTGAACTGGTCTTCCAGGACTTTGCCACATACGCACGCAGCCAGAACTTGCAGCGAGCCGCGAAGCTCTGGAACTCGTCGGGTAGGCCCATCATGAGCAGGGTGAATGCCTATCTAGTTTCAAATCCTTCCCGGTGGCAAGCCTTCTTGCGTCATAAGAAGCTTCAGACACTACAGCAGTTCCCAACAATACCCGAGATGCTGCTGTATGGTGCTGCGAGTTCTGGCCTCCATCAGCCACTAGGAGGTCTGGTCATTGTGGACTTGTCTGGACACACGGGCTGGCCAGACTATGCGCAATTGTTCCACGACGTGGGTGAGTTTTATGCCAAGCAGAATGGCTACGCTGTGGAGCGCTTGGACTTGACAAAGGCACATGTCGCAATGATGCGACAACCTATCTGAAGCACATTGCGCAGTTATTCCCTCTTGTTTGCGCCCAACACGCTCAACACTTGTATATAGTATGCAGAATCCACCTTCAAGGTGCACATGCCTCATGTATGAGGTATCACTCATTGGCGGAGTGCGTGCTGGGCCCAGATTGAAGTGCTCACAGGCCTCCCAAATAGTTTTAAACATGAATGCAGGATGTCCCTGTCACGATCTCTGCCGATTCCAAAGTGTTTCACAGTTGAGCTGTAGTTGCACAGAAGCACCCGTATTGCCCCGCAGCATACAAGTGCCCGCCCTCGAAAGTAGGGTCCACCACCCTCTCAAATAGGGTTCTGACTCTCAAATTAGGATTCTAATTCTAATCCTCAAAACTGGGATTCTGACCTTCAAAAATCAGAATTACAGAATGGAATTTCTTCAAAATCACGGGTGCGCCCTTTTCGCGTCGTACAGGGCGAAGTGTCAGAGACCAGCACATGCAGAACGAGCCAGCGGACAGTGCAAAAATCAGAGGTCCGAAGAGTGCCTGTTGACTTTGCAACCCCTAAACCCTAACTCCGGCAGTATAACCGCGACTTACCACTCCGCCAGGCGCACGACTTCATCAACATCACTGGCTACAACAATTTCAGGAAGGTTCGTTGATAGGGTTTAGGGTTTACTCTTAGGGTTCGCGTATGCTACGCGAAGGCTTTCGTGTTCAGTTGGGGCTTTTAGGGTTTTGTCCGGCTCAAAAGTTTTATAAAACAAGAAAACAATCAAAAAACAAAATACGAAAAGTAGGGTACTGAAGATTTAGGGGTATGAAAAGATACAAATAACAAATAATATTAATGTTTTAATATTATTTGCTTAGTAGTTTTATGTTAATATATTAAGTTGCTATTTCGTTAAGTGTGTTTTTTAAGAAACCTTTAACAACTCATGTCGCAAGTATGACCTATTCTCATCGTCCAAATGATAATATTTTTGTCCTAGTTTCTTCTCAATCTTAGTGACTTTATGGATTGTTTTATTCCAGTGTGATGTATGTTCTTTCTCGCTTATACCTTTCTTCCTCATGATCTTGACGTTGTCGCCCTCGTCTATCTCAGGGTATGTTCTGCTACGCTTAGCGTTTATGCTTAAAATCAGTTTTACTTTCAATTCATTTTTTGGTAAACGTGCATCCTTTGGAGTCAGATTATGGGATGAATGTATATCTTTATTATTGTATGTCAACAGTATTTCAAAGTTATAGTCAGTCCATTGAATATTTTCTTTACCTTTCTTCTTATCTGCTTCAACGCGCTTGAATAACTTATCTTTGTAGGTTTTAATGAAGCGTTCTGCAAACGCTGGATGTCCACGAGTTCTATGAATCTCAATTTTTTCGTCCTCCAGATACTCTATTATGGGTTTACTGTATAAACTGCCTTCCTCATCTGAATATAACATGCGTGGTTTCTTATCCATTTTGTTTAACCCTTCCATGAGACCTGCTAAAACATCTGGTGGCTGTTTGCTTTTGATTGGTATAACAGTTGCATATTTAGTGAATATGTCAATAAGCACTAAACCTATTCTAAACTTTTGGTTTTCTAAGTCGTTGCTAGATATGAAAAACAAATCAAGTTGAAACTCAAAATACGGATGCGGTGCTACAAAGCTATTTTGACCTCTTGGTTTCCTTTTCTCTTCTACGTTTTTCTTGAAAAATTCCTCAACATCAGCCATTGTAATCGTTTTATCTTTGGCCCTTGCATCTTTCAACGTGGTAGCCTTAGAGCCGAACCCGCTTCTATCAAAATAAACATCATTAATTATTTTCTGCTTCTCGCTCATATAAATAAGTAAGAAAAATAATAATATTTTTACAAAAATTATTATTTCTCTTCTTCTGGCTCTTCCTCAGGAATCACTGTTATCACCTTGCAGTTTTTCATGGTGTATTTAGTTCCTTTCTTTTTATTTGCTAGTGCTTCTGCCTTCTGTTCTGGTGTCAACTTCACGACTGTTATATCTATACCGTTTTCGGCTATGTATTTCTCCATCTTCTTCTTCTCCAGATACCTATCTCTGGAAGCCCTTTTTTTCTCAACATACTCTTTGTCTTCACGTCTTTTATTATAATACAGCCTATTGTACAATGCCAGTTGTTCACGGATTTCCTCTATTGTCATATCTTCAGGTTTTGTCATTTCACTATTATTATATATAAATAATATTTCTTTAAGTGCTTTTTCTTAACACTATAATCTTATTTGATTTTCAATCAGTCTAAAAAAAGTCTTCAGAAAAATATATTTAAAGAAATATTTTTATTATAAAATTAATATATATTGTAATTTATGACCAAAGCTATACAGAGAAATATCACTGCTTTAGAAGCAGTGTACGACAATTACAAAAAACGCTTTAACAAAGCAACCAAGGAAAAAGTCAGAAACATCATAGACTTATATTCTGAACGCAAGATAGCTCAGTTTACAACAGCCGACAATTTAATAAGAAAATTTATCACATCCAAGACACCAAAGGACAAAGAAAAGGCAGAAAAGGAATACAATAAGATTTATGACAAACATAAGGATAAACCCAGTCTAGGCGAAAGAATGGAGGAAACAAAGAAAGAGAACAAGAGAACTGGAAGAACCAACCCTAGAAAAAAACATGACTATTCAATGATAGTGGCGTTTTTTAGATACAAATCGGAATCCAGCACACAGAAAACAGCATTTTATGACAAAGCAGGTAAGCCTTTAGTACCATTGATTACAGTAGAAGCTATAAGGCAAACAGCAAGCGTTAACACCACATCGTATGTTGAAAACCTTGTTGGTAGAAAAGTGTTTGGGGAGTACGACAAGAGGCTTTTCACAAAATTACTATTGGACTTACAAAGAGACCCGTCCATATTGGGAGTCATCGGCTTCGTGATAGATTATATAGATTGTGTTAAAGTATATGAAGTTGATAGGGTAGATGGTGATTCAGATTTTAATCCAAAGCACGAGAACCTTAGAGATGCGACTAATGTGAGCATGTATCATAATTATATTCAGACTCCTTTGAACCCAGAGTACGAGACACTAAAGGAAGCCATTAAAGTTGAACATTATCAAGACAACCTGTGCTGGATTAATACTTTAACGGATTATTATAAAAATACCCTTATGGGTGACAAGAAGAGAGAGAAGAACAAATTAACTAGAGAAAGTATTTTAAACCTCATAAATAAAACAGAAGATGATTTCACAACCAACGGTGCTAGTCTTGACGATATGACCAAGGTTTTTGAACACTATAATATTCAAGTTAGGGTATATGATGTTTTTAATAATCTGGTGTATCAGTACGACCCAGAGAAGCGCGACCATCACATACAAACACTGTATGCAATAATCAAGAACAACCACATTTACACGGTGAATGATAATTTAAGTTCCTTGAAGCAAATGTTACCAAAGAATTCCAATTATGACATTTACGTGAAGGCTTCGTCGGATTACCATTTAAATGAGAAGTCCACACCAGTTGAGTGTAAAATGATAGCATCTTTGGACGATATCAGAAAACACACAGAGGAAGACCAATATACCCTAATATATGACGGAAATGATTTAACGAAGTTGTTTTATGAATCCAAACAGGCAGGTTATGAACCACAGGTTAAGTTCAGTGGGTGCATCGTGTCTGAGTTGAATTTTCGTTTTTATATCAAGAAAAGACTCATCAAGTACAAGGTCAAAACGCAGAACCTTGTAACAAACTCCATTGATGGTTCTATCTGTGTTAGGACAGAGAATATTTATAATAGAATGTCTAAAGCAATGTACGATTTCAATAAAGCACTGTTTAACCCCTTGCATAAATCCTACTATAACGAGATAGACATACAAATCTTCCAGGAGTGTAAAACCGTAAACCCAGCAGGTGAGATAAATAAATATTATCATATATATTCTGTAAAGCGTCAAGAATTTGATAAATACTTTTTTACAACAGAGTCCTCCGTAGAGATAGATGTCCGAAAGGCATTCACACACGCATTTAATCAGATGACCGAGATACCAGTGTTTACTCAATTTGATGTGTGGAAGCCTTACAAGAAGGAATATAAAATAGAATCATTTCACCCACTGACCTTATACTTAGTTAAGAGTAATGGCGAGGCAATGTTTTTCAACAAAACCTATTGCTTAGTATACGGACAGTTTTTAAAGCATTTACATAAAAAATGCAAAATATTATATTATAAAGAACCTTCTAGAGTTTATACTGTTGACTACAAGAAGATTGTCAATAAACTGTGGGCTACCGAGATATCTGACAGAGCACCCGAGGACATTAGAACCAAAAAGTTAATTGCAAATGTCAACTTCGGTTTACTGGAAAAGAGTACAAATACATCATCTAAAAGTTATACCTTCAATGGTTTGAGGGAAGCATTATATTATCAAAAACTTGTCGGAGGTAGAATAAATAAATTATCTGTAGAAAAACCAGAATTAGTAGAAGATGATGAAGAAGAAGATGCATGGAAAACTGTATACACGGAATTAGAGGAGAAATATTACTGTCTGACTGTATCAGATAGAGCCACCTTAAGAAACGGATTTATATACATAAAGGAGCTATTATTACAATACCATAATTTTAAAATGTACCAAGATTATTTAAAACTAGTGGAGAATAATGTGGATGTCTGGAGTGTCAAAACCGATGCTTTTGTAATCAGAAGGGAACACCTAAGGAGAGCAAAGAAGGGGCTAGACTTTAACGAAGAGATAGGCGGATGGAGACACGAGAAGGGCAAACAGCCTTTAGAACCAAGGGGTAAATTAGAACAGAAGCCTAATGAATTAATACCCATACCAGTATACAAGAATGAGACCAGACATGTAAAAGATGAATGGGACACCGAGGCCATAGCAAAGGATATTATAAAACATAACCCTTTGATGATTAGAAGTAAATACGCTGGAGGAGGTAAAAGTCATATAGCCAAATATTTCAGTAAATTAGGATACAATACTTTGTTTGTAGTACCACAAAATAGCTTGTCTCAAAACATAGACGATGACGCGGTGACTACCAATAAGTTTTTTTCAGTACCTGTAGGCGATGGTGAGAAGTTGCCAGAGTTTGACCACAGTGACTACGATGTAGTGGTTTTTGATGAGATTTTTATGAATGGCTTACATATGCTCAATAGAATCAGACAGTTTGTTAATCAACATCCTAATAAGATAATTATAGGGGCTGGTGACACGAAGCAATTACCGCCCATAGAAGATTTAACTAATACCAGAAAACCAGATGAATATGCAGATGAGTGTATAAATCAGATATTTAAATATAATATTTTGTTAACAGTGTGTAAAAGATTAGGTGGTAAAGACGACCCTAAAGCAAATGAGAACAGACAAGTATTAAATAATATGTATGACGACATGTGGCTACATAAGCTTCCACTTGATGACTTCGTAAGGAAATATTTTAAAACAACAGACGATGTAACACAATCGCATAATAATATAGCTTATACAAACATGAGGTGTCTGTATGTGTCCAATCAGATACGAAAACACATAGGTAAGAAAAATAAGTATGAAGTGGGTGAGACACTGATATGTAGAGTCTACAAGAAGTTCGGAAGTAAAAGATTCAACGTTAACTATCGGTTTAGAATAGTGAGTATAAGCAGTAACACAGTGATACTGGAAAATGTTAAGTCAAAGGAACAGTATACAACGGATATGTTAACATTAGATAAGCATTTTAGATACGATTTTTGTACCACGTGCCATTCTGCACAAGGTGCTTCAATCACTGGTAAGATTATAATACACGAGTGGAATAAGAAACACTTGGTAACTCGTGAGTGGATATGGTGCGCTTTGACAAGAAGCACTGACTTTAATGATGTGTTATTTTATGAGAGTGAAACGGATAAAACAGAACTCACAGAAGAAAATCTAAACCGATACATAAACAACAAAATCAGAAACTACAAACTACAAGACGAAAAGGCTGGTAGAAAAATAAATTCAATAAAATATGTTACACCAGAATGGTTTATTAAAAGAATCAACGGTAATTGTTGTAATTGTGGTTGTCGGTTTGAGTTTGAAGTTAAAAATGGATATCTCACCAATACCATAACGGCACAACGAAAGGACAACGAGTTTTCACACCACATAGACAACTAGGCTTGGTGTGTCTATTGCAACTGCAGTGCAAAATAAAAATTAATTAGTTAGTTTTTATTTTACACTTTATTTCTTCATTGTAATTCTTAATTTTGGAAACTCCCTTTCAATTGTGTTTATTGCTTCTCTGTAAGTGGGCTTCCTCCACAGAAGATGATACGACCAGAACCCAGCCGTTTCATAATCTTTCCAATCTTGATTACCGCTTCCATGTCTGGCCACATAACTTTGTCTTCGTTTGTTGTCAAGGTGACCTTCTGTAAAATGGTCATAGCCTTTAGCACCAAATGATACAGTTTTTCTATTGTCTATTCTTGCATCAAATTTTTTATCTTTATTATTGCTTCTACTAATTACTATTTCTACCATTATTATTTACTTAGATTTTATTCTTCTACCTATTAAACACGGTTTCTTTGTACAGTTTCTGTAACTCTTTCAATTTGGCTTTCTTCAAAATTGGGTCTCCTTTGGAAGTAATCCACTCATTATACAAGCTACGGTATTTCCTATAGGTGACTGTATTTATGGCGTGTTTGTTATTTG
The DNA here is from genome assembly GCA_905221605.1 of Symbiodinium natans. Classification (NCBI taxonomy): domain Eukaryota; class Dinophyceae; order Suessiales; family Symbiodiniaceae; genus Symbiodinium; species Symbiodinium natans. Next base: position 10,885 of record CAJNDS010002502.1, on the reverse strand, counting down.
CTTCTTCAAATGTTTCTCTTAACTTCTGTATTCCTATCTTACTAGGCATTATCAATGGTCGCCTGTTCAGTTCCTCTCGTGATACATTTTGGTCTTCCCTAGAACTTTCTTTTACGCTAGTTTTTTTAGTTAGTCTTGTTCGTTTTTCGGTGGGCTGATTTGGTCGTTCTTCTTCTGGCGTATCTTCTTGTCTTGCAGAACCTGCTGGAAATCTGAAGTTGCCACTTGATGATGATGAAGCACCACCTTCTTGAACATTCCTAGGTCTACCTCTTCTCCCCCTTGGTTCGTGTGTTGACTCTGGTTCGTCGTGAATGTTGACCGGTGGAAGTGCGAGTTGTTGAACTGCTGGTGGTAATGGTTGTTGCGTAGCGCCTACGTTGGGTTGATGGGGTTGTAAAACAATAGAAGGTGGTAACTGTGCTTGATTCCATGGGTTATTAACTGGTGTTCGGGGTGCTTCTAAATCAAGCAAGGGACGTTGTTGTGGTAAGACTCTTCTCATGACTGCATCACCTATACCGCTCAAAACTGGCTCTGCTAGTCCTCCAATTATGGATGTTGTAAGGTCTTGTCCCGTTGCTAGACCACCTGCAATATTTCTACCGACTCTCAATGTTCCCCTTCCTAATGTTCTTAATACGCCCTCACCCTGTTCTTGTTCTCTTTCTACTTGTTGTTGATGTGCTTGTGTAATGTCTTGTTGATTTGCTTGTCGTGCTTCTTCTGCTCTACTTAACACTCCATCTAATTCTGCTCTGGTGTAATTGGCGTCTTCGTCCAAATCAAAGAACCCATCACTACCACCCGCTACAGTTCTTCGGGGTGAGTTAATGTTTTCGTCAACTTCACGGTCTTCAAAAAGTGCTCTATGTGTTAAGCCGTTGTCGGTGGCATACTGTCTCATCATGTGGTCTCTCATTACCCTTTCTGAAATTCTGTTCTGTTCTACACGAAGTTTGTCTAAGTGGTCACTTCCATCAAAATACGAACCTTGATTACTCGCCTTATAAAAAACTGCATCACGGTTAGGTAAGGGTTTAAGCGCTTCCTCGTTGTCGTTTACCAGTTCCAAAACGTCTTCATATCTAGAACGTCTGTGAAATTCTATACTAGACTTTTTTAATACCATTATAACTTATATGTTTATTTAGAAAATTGCAGAACTTAATTTTTCCAATTGGTTGACTCTGTTCCGCATGTGCTCCAGTGAAGTCTCGGGAATCCTTGGATTGTGCATTTCCGATTTGAGTCTATTTATCTCCATCTCATAGTTTGACTTGTGTTGTCCCTCTAACAGTCTACGTTTCAATGCTAGACTCGCTACCCTCGCCTCGCGAGCGTCCATTTCCTTTTTTAGATTAAGTAAGTAATCAATATTAGGCTTGTGGAAGTTTAACTCCGATGCTTCATTGACAACTGGGTTGTCTAATGACTTTCTCTTGTGTTGTTTCTTTTGTTGTCTGAACTTGTATTTATTGTAAAGTACCATATCTATATATTATTTACCTAGATTTTTTGCTTTTTGGTTGAAACATTGCCTTTGACAACATGTTGGCTTTTTCTTGTCTTCTTTTAAGTATTTCTTGGTTCATAGTTCTCATTTGTAATTGAATGAGTTGCGCTTGAGTTAAATTGTCATAAGGATTCATATTTGGAGGCGGTGGTGGGGGCATTGACTTTGACACAGGCGGTGGTGCTTTAGCAACTTGTTCCACTTCTTCTACATGTTGGGTCTTTAATGGTACAGCCTTTACTTTTGGTTTCACGTTGTTCTTTCTAACAGGCTTGGTTGTTATGTCGCTCGGTTTACCTTCACATTTCTCAGGGTGAGAATACCTTAGCGTCTTCATTGAAAGTGTCTTGTGACAGTCATTGCACTCGGTTTTTTGTTTTGCTACCTCTGTGATTTTCACTCTGGTAGGTTTTGGAGGTTCTGACTTGGTTTCCTCGTTTGGTTCAGGTGTTAGTTTATCTTCGGTGCTTTTAGTCTCTTCTGTTTTAGGAGTTTCATCAACGGTTGCCATTTCATTGTTTTCTTCACTCATATATATAATATTCTATATATTTTCCATTTAATTTCAGTCCATATCGCGATTATGAAAGAGGAGACTAAATGTAATATGGACGTTGTTTAAATCTATAACGTTCCCCGCCCCATCCGTTATTCTGAATGTCAACCTTTTGATGTTTCTTTTGGATACATTTATATAATCATATTCTGTTATTCCATAACTGTCGCTAATAACCCCAGCAAAGGGAGCGTTTACAGGTATCTTTTTAATCACCGCGTTTGAAAATGCAGATGGACTGTGGAAATTATTATTTGATAACTCTGGACAGGAAATGTAAACATCAGGATAAGTCAATAAGTTAATGAAACCAGTTGTCCAAGGGGCAGACGAAGTGAATGCGTCACCAACTGTTGTAGTGAAACCTAACACATCGTTTATTGAGTTGAGGTTATTAATGTCAACGCTGTTAGAGAACGAACCAGCAACAGGTGGCACATCTGCATCAGTCAAGGGTATGAATACAACTTCGCTATAATTAGACGATATTATTATCTTATTTGTTAAGGTGTCGTATGTAGCAGAATATGAATCAGTCCGACCCCCACTGTCAAAGAAGGTGTTTAGTTGTGTTTGTATTGCTGTGGCTAGTTCTGGTGCGGTGTAGTTTCCTACGGGTATTTCTATTCTTCTGTATGTTATTCCTTGTGGTGTAGCTGGTGGCAATATTTGATGTCTAAAGTACAGGTTCTGGTTGTTTGTGTTGATGGAATACCAAGCATTAGGTATAGCCACCTCGTGCACTTGCATAATGGTATTTTCGGGTATTTCAAAGGTGTCCTGTAATTCTATTTTGAAATCCGACGTTGACCTACTGTCGGAAACTCTGTATTTGGAATTGACGTACACTTTTTTATAAGTTAATGGTCTAGAACTCATAATAATATATATTACTGACAAAATATTTTTTATAATCTTATTTATATAATGAAAATAGAACAACAGTTAAACAAGATGCTTGACGATAACAACAAGATTTCAAACTCGCAGGGCATTAAGATGGCTTACGATAAAGACAATAAAATTTATGTTAAGGGAAACAAGATGTATATCGGTGGAACGGTGAGTGCTACTAACTGGCTTGAAAATCTCACGAAGTTACCATTTGGTGTTTTGGGTGGAGTCCGTGATATGGAGAGATACTTACAAGCAGAACATGTGTTAAAAGATAATCCTCAAATAGACACAGTGGTGGGACATAGTCAGGCAGGGGTCGTAGCCTTACAGCTGGCGAAAGATTTTCCAGACAGGAATTTGAAGACACGAACCTATAACAGCCCCACCTTCAGTATGGGATTTAAGCCAAATACAGAACAACACAAAAGATTTAGAAAAGTTGGAGATGTCGTTAGTGCTTTTGATGGCGGTGCTGTAAATGTATATACAGACTCACTCAGTCCATTAAAAAATCATGACATGAGTGCATTTGATGGTATTGATGAGTCTTTACCAGCAGGCGAAGTATAAAAATATCAGTATAATTAATATGATGTTTAATAAACCAAAACATATAAAAGAACCTAATAGAGTAGGTAAGCCATCTGAGAGTCTACAATTCAAAACCAAGTTGAATAAAAAGTTGAGTCATTCAGGATATGAAACCATAAGAGAGATTGTTGAGAAACACGAAGAGACTACAATATTACCACCAAATGACAAGCAGAGTAAACATAATAAACGCTTGGATAGCCATAAAAGATATAGTAATAATAAAAAATCTAAATAATATATATAACATGGATTTAGTTTTAGCAGAATCAAACGATAATATGATTAACTCCCTTCAATTTGGACTTCCTGAATCAGCCGCGTATATCACTGATAGAAAACAAGTTCACTTCCCCAGTGTATCTGGAAACATCTTTAGTTCCTCAAATGGAAATAAATATTTAAAGTTTGTAATCACAGGCGAAGACAATAATTATATTGATTTATCCAGCGTTTGTTTGTTTTTTGATGTTGTTAACACATCCACCACTGCCGGACAATATTTACGCCCTTTAGGTGAGAGCCACGCTTTTTTCACAAGATACAGATGTAATGGGGCAGGACAACAGTTAAACGACATTGACAATTACAACCAAGTGTGCGAAGAAATGAAATCGTTCAAAAGCGAAGAAGTCAGAAATTTAGACGATATTCAAGAAGGTTGTCTGACAAGATATGACAGTAGAATTAATAGATTGTTTGCTTATAACATTGAAAGTCATAGTGCAACAGCAACAACAGGAGCAAATAATCGAGGCGTCGTTGTGCCAAAACTAACGCGAATTAATACTACCGGAATTGAACAGGGTAAGTTCGTAAGAATGGGACACAAGCCCGTTTGTGGATTTGTTCAATCTGGATATTATCCACCAATCAGATATTGTCCACTTGAATTTATTTTTGAAATTGTTTCAGATGCAGGCGAACCAGTCGTCCGACCTTCAGCAACAGTAGCAGGAACACAAGCAGAAGACGATGAAACCGGCTTATATTTTACAACGCGCAATACTACCACAAGTTGGGCTATTCAGAATGCTATTTTAAGATGTGAATTGATACAGGTGGACAATACCGTTAACAATAACATAGTTTCACATTTATTGAAAGGGGGTAGGCTTCGTATGGTTTATCCGGCTTATCATTCATTTTCACAAACCTTCACAGCAGGAAACACAGAAATTAATATGAATATCGTTAAATCTTCAACTCGTTTGTCTCAGATGTTCTTCACCTTCAGCAACAGTAATATTGATAATGATAGCACAGCAGGTAATTATGACAGGAAGAGGTGGAACTACTTTTTCCACCCTATGGCGGTAACTATTGATAATTTAGAAGGTGTCATTGATTCCGACAAACAAATTTCAGCACAAATACAGATAGCTAACAAAAAATTCCCCGAACAAGAAATTTCTAGCATTAGTGAATTTATGTATTTCCTTCGTCGGGCGGTTAATGTAATGAGCCCTTATTACGATGGCTTTTCAATTGACATTTATAGATACGCTAATGATAAATTTATTGGAGGAATTAACTTTGACAAGCAACCAGATATGAATTTTACAGGAACTAACACGAAAATGGGAAGCTTAATCACGTTTAAAATCAAAGGAGCTAACGCAAATTTTGCATTAGGAATTGAAAGAGTTTTCATAACAGCCGTGTCAGAACATATATTTGAGCTAAGTGAAAGTGCCTCAACAGTTCTTGACTAAGAAGTTTATGGAAAGATTAATTCAATATAAATATTAATTTCTCACGTATTAATATTTATAATGGCTTCATTAAACAATCTTACATCAATTTATGCAGACAAGTTTTATTTATCGTCTTCAACAGGCGTTAGTGAAATATCGGATACGTATGCCACCAAGGCAGAACTAACAAGCATAAACACTGCGAACTCTGCAGATATACAAGCAAACACCGATGCAATTGACATTCTGAACACCAAGCAATTGCAAAACTTTAATAATATTAATGCCATTAATACTGATTTAACTAACAATTATCAAACTAACACTGCACTAGCCACTAATTTTTATAATAAAACAGAGATTGATTCAACGTTCAGTAATTATTATACATCAACACAAATAGACACCAATTTATCTACTAATTACCAAACCAATGCACAATTAGGGATTAATTATTATAATAAAAGTGAGATTGATACAAATTTATCAACTAATTTCCAAACCAACACACAACTGGCAACCAATTATTATAATAAGGGTGAGGTAGATACACTACTAGCGGGGGCTGGTTCTGGTGGATACACAGATACAGAAATTGATAATTTATTAGATTTACGAGTTCCAAAATCAGATTTTACTGATAGATTTCGTGCCAATCCTATCATTGATTGTTCCGCCCCAACTGTTATTCATAGCGGATTAACATTAAATAATTCAACCATAAATATATCGCCAGTAGCAGGATTATTATTTAGCAACCAAACAGGAGGAGGTGATAAAGTATTAGCAGAATTTAAAAACGCTACAAGTTATATAACTTTACAAGGAGATAAAATATTTTGTAATAATACATCAGATGATGCTATTAAACAACTTGATTTATCTAATAATAATGCAGGTTATAAAATGAGTGGTAAAATAGCAGTACCAACTGGCGGGCTAGTGGTAGAAAATACAGCAGATGCTAATTTATCATTTACAGTTAGAAATACTGATAATTACATTACTTTTAATAATGATAGTATTGACTGTTATAATTCCGTTGGTGATACTGGAAGAATATTAAATTTAAATAATAATGCTAATGAATATGTTAAAACGCATTCAATATTAGTAGATACAGGAGTAGAAACATTAACAGGTGGTTATACATTAGATGTTGTTGATAGTGCTATTATTAGACAAAATTTAAGAGTAGATAATAGTATAGATTTAACAAATAACACAGGAGATATTCAATTACCAACAGCAGGTATAGATATGTTCAGAAATAGTGGAGATGCTAATTATAATTTAAGAGTTAGAGACACTCAAGGAGTTTTTGAATTCAGGAACAGAAATTTTAGATGTATGAACCCAAGTAATCCAGCAAATGGAACGGAAATGATTTTACACGACACAGGAGGTGATTATCGTTTAAGAATAGGAAGTCAAACAACAGCAACAGTGGGAATAGGGAGACAGTATAATTTTTCATATCATTTAACAGTAGGCGGTATAAGTAATTTTAATGAAACAAGAGTAGAAAATGACGCAACATTTTTAGGGCAACAGTTATTAAGCACTGATGGAAGAATATTTCAACGAGCGGACGTTAATAATAGTTTAAATGTAATATCAACAGAAGAAATTAATTTTTCATTACAGTCTGACAGAACAACCGACCCAACTACAGGGACTATAGCACTACAACTAAACGACACTAACGGAATTACAATAAACAGAGCAGTTACAAATAACCAGACTTTTAACAGTATAGGAAGAATAACAGCAGAATCAGATTTAGATGTGTGGGGTGAGCTATTTTTTCAACATTCCTCATCAATAAAGGAGACACTGAACGGTAGCGATTATGATTTAGATATAAGAAATGGAGACACTGACAGAGCTATTAATTTTATTATCGGAACTATAGGAAGCACACCAGAAATTCAACTAACTGAAGGAAAAGTAACTTTAGTTGGACAACTAGAAATTACTAACACTGATGTGTCAGGACAACAAAGAGTATTAATTAATAACCCAGACGATGATGGATTTATTAGATTAAGCAATAATAATTTATCAAGATTAGATGCGACAAACACAGGTGTTGATGTTTATGGTTTCTTTACTACAACTAATAACGCTGATATTGGAGGAAATTTAACATGCGTTGCTTTAACTGAAACATCAGACTCTAAATTAAAAGAAAATGTTAAGGAAGCAAATATTAAAGAATGTTATAAAGCAGTCAAATATATCAAGCCGAAAACATATAATTTTATTAATGATGAAGACAAAAAAAGTCATATTGGATTTATAGCAGATGATATAAAAGACGCTAAAATGCCCTCTGAATGGGACAACATCGTATATTATAATGATGATGGTATGAAATTATTAGCATATAATAAAACAGCAGTTGTGCTTTGGGGTTGTGTGCAACAATTACAAAAGCAAGTAGAAGATTTAGAAAAGGAAGTTAAGAAACTAAAAGGTGAAGCATCACCAAAAGCAAAGGCAAAAGCAAAAACGAAAAGTAAACATTAAAATCTATATAATAATATATAATGGTTAATATTGATGAACAAATAGAAAAGAAACTCAATGAACAATTAGAAAAGATAAAGGGAGACTTAATTATATTTAACACTATCCAAGATTTAACAGATAAAATACAAAAGTTAGAAGATGAAATAGAACAGTTGAAAAACAAAAACAAAGGATATTGCGGTACTTCTTCTAAATGCTTACCGTTTAACTGTTGTAGTTTCTCATTATTCTGATGATTAATAATATTATTTTGATATTATTAATCATCTAAAGATTCTAAATATTCTTGGTGTTTTTTTGTTCGTTCGTGTCGTGCTCGGTTAGCATAAGTGTAAGTATCACCACAAATGCAATTACATAGGCGATTGCGTGTTTGCCTTCTTTCTTCAATGTTATCTTGATAATACTTTTTGCTTCTGGTGAGTTGTTCTTCTCTGTTTTGTATGTATTTCTCTTTCTTATTGACGCTTATCCTTTCTTTGTTTTCATTATGCCAGTTATGCTTGTATTCTCGTACGCTCTCCCAGTTGTTAGTAGTCCATTGTTGTTTAATATCCTTTTTCTCCTCTTTAGTTCTAAATGGAATTACTCTGTTTAGACTTGGTTTTAATTCTTCAATAAGTTCTCTTTCTCTTTTGGTTGCTTCTAACGCATCGTTTAAACATTGCTTTTCAATTAATATCATATCAAAATTCTCCCATCCTTTGTTGTCTCTTATAAACTGATATATGGGTAAATTGTGATTTCTATCGTTAGGATTATTACAAACTCTTTTATGACAGTTCTTTCTTGTCTTGAAATCAGTAGTGTGTCCTATGTAGAAATCTTTTAAATCTAGGTCTTTGCTTACAATCTTATAAAAATGAGTATTAGAATAGTCTATTTTATTTCGTGGCATTAGGTGGTATTAATATATTCAGTCATCATTTCTTTAGACCTGTTCATCATTATCAACTTCAAACCGTTTTTCAAAGCGAATAAAAAACATATTATTAGCGTGTTTAGCGTTGGTGTTTATGTAGAAAAAAGAATAGGGAGCATCATTTACTGCTTGTTGGTACATATCATACAAAGTCTTCTTATCAACTAAAGCGCTGTTTTCTTCAATAAACGCATTAACTTCATTCATACTCTTAAGTCTAAAAATGAATAACGCGCTACTGTTTAAACGGATGATAGGCGCTAAAACATTGTATTTTTGAGTGGACAAGATGACGCTAATAGCATTATGACGACCTCTGGTAAATAATCCGTGAAGAATATTGGAGTATCTTACAAAACGTGGGTCATCACTAAAATCATCAATGACTATTAGTATACTGAATAAATCCTTGTCTTTGTTCTTCTTCTGGAACTCTATTACCTTGTGTTGGGTGTCTATTATTTTCTGTAAGGCAGTTGCGTCGTAATGATTGAAATATATCTGTTCCTTTTCCGAGTCCACTTTCATTACATCCTTTATGTACTTCTTCACTGCATTCCACGTGTCGTCCACATCCACACTAGGACTGAATATATAGATTCTCTCAAAGCTATTGCGGTAAATCTTCAATATTAAGTTCTGTATCAAAACTGTTTTACCGCCTGTACTGGAAGCCACAGCCAACATTCTCGCTGGTAAGGATGGCATCATCTCATACTTGCTATTTTTGAACTGATACTTGGGTATATCAATTGGTTCTACCGTCGGAACATTCTCGTTCATTATTAATATTAGTTAGAAAAATATATATGTTATAATATATGAATTACGGTGATTGCATTGATGTCATTGACAACCTTGAAGAAATAGAACAGATAATAATAACAACGCCTAGATATCGTAGGTGTTGCTACTCGGTGTTGGAAATATGTAAAGGGATTTTGCAATATTTAAAATTGAAGAAAAACTAATATACATTAATAGATGAACGATTCAAACAAAGATAATAACAAAGATGGAACTGATGGCGGTGTAAGTGTAAATAAAGATGGCATTAATTGTTTATTTTGTAGATGTAAGAGAAACACATACCATAAAGAAACTAAAACAACAACTGAACATGATAAGGTTGTTGTTAATGTTGTAGAAGACCGTTCTAGCTTTAAAATGGGTCGGAGCGTGTCGCCTGATGATGGAATATTTAAACCAGATACAGCACCACAAACTGGAGGCGTTCAACTTTGTAGTACGGGATGGTCAGAACATCGGAAAATCACCCCTGAAGAATGCGAAGAAAGACTAGATAAAATTGAAGAAGAAGTAGACGATGTAAAAAAAGATGTTGAACAATTGAAAACAAATTTGAACATTTTGGATTAATATTTAAAAATATTTTTCTAATATATATTGACAGTTTGTACAGTATTTTGGAGTCCCCTCTTGGAACTGAAACAGGATGAACACCCCGAATGTGTGCCCATTGCTCTCTGCAATTGCTTAAGCCCCAGACATCGTAAGTGAGCAAGAGAAAGGGGAGTATCTTGGAACACTTACATAATTTGGATATACATAAGATATATCCCTAATTAGTTTGGAATTTAGAATTTTCATAATTCAGTTTATGAAAATTTTAATATAAAAGTTTTAATATAAAAGTTTTTATTTAAAAACTTAATGTATATGTAAGTATATGGGTGATAAACCTGAATACGCGAAGCTATTGGCTAAAGCCGAATACACGAAGTTATTGTCTAAAGACGAATTCAAGCAAGATGTCATCTTGAGACTGGAGAGGATTGAGAAATTATTAAATGAAAGACCTACGAGAAACTTTAACAGAACGCCAGTTGATGCAACATATGAGAATAAAAAGAATACATATTTGACTAAACTGAATAACAAGGAAATTTTGCAACCGAAACAAACAACCCTTGACTATTACAAGATAAAGTATGACGAAGAGACGAAAACCTATTCATAATATTATCATCTAATAATAATGAGTGAATTAGATGATCATATTTCTGTTGAGTTTCCTACAGGTAGTGATTGTAAAGCACAGTATATGCAATGTAAAGCATGTAAGCAAGTAAAATGTGTAGATGAGTTTGTAAGTAAGCATTATATGAGGGTATACAATAAAACATGTAGGGCTTGTTTAGATCATAATA
>CAJNDS010002501.1:1177500-1267500 GCA_905221605.1 Symbiodinium natans | reverse complement strand
CTCTTCACGCTTGTAATAATATTATAACCGGGCAAATGAAGAGAATTATATTATGAGCCCGGGATATATTAATAAAAGGGGAAAAGGGAAGTGAAATGAACGAATGCAATGAATGAATGAACGAACCGTGTGAACGTAATAAAATAAGGGAAAGAACGAAGTGATAGAATACATGAAGCTGAAGATAGAATGAAAGCAGTCAATGGAGCATACTTTTGATCAAAAGACTTCCATTAACAAAATCCCCAAGGAATAGATTGAACGTAATAAAGTGGGGAAAAAGAGTAAAGGAAAAGGTAAATCTTTAATGAATTAATTTCGTAATCTTTGGTATTTCTTTCTCCTTCTTTTTCCTTTATTATCTGGAGATAGAAGTTGTATTACTAAAGAACGAAATAAGAAAGCGAAAGAAAAACCAAAAAGCTTTCCATTCAATTTATAGCGGGCTTCGTTCCTCGCGAAATAAAGACAAGTAAATTGCAAGAAAACTCAATAAAATATAGAAAAGAGTGAACAAATGTACGAATTAAATATGAAATCCTAAGAAATTAATATTCAAAGCATTACCAATGAATGATTGAATATATATCGACGCTATGCACATCATTGACAAACGGAATGATGTCACACAACCACTTGTCGCATCTTAAAGCATTTCCTGATAATGCGCAACCCGGAATGGGGGATTCCTTCCGCGGTTGTCGCCTGCAAAAGCAGGGAAAACCGGGAGCTCAGACGGTGTTTCGAGGTGAGCTGTACGCTATGCTGCAGCTGGCGCGCTACCCGCTACACGGCCGGTCCGGTGGATGCGACATTAGATTGTCTTGGTGTCCCAAATGCGTGCGCAGCCAGAAGCCGGGGAAGACACACCAAGACATTTGGTGGAAGCTGCAAACGACTGAACCAACCAGAGTCAAAATGAAGTGGGTGCCGTCCCACGTCTCAGAGGAGGAATTCCTCCAGAAGGTAGAACCACCTCTGGAGACAGCGGGTTAATGAGATGGCGGCGGCTCCGGGGAGGGTGGAACCTCCTGCTTGTGTTCCTCCATGTTGGGCGGGCTCCGCTGCTACTATCGGGCTGCTGCGGAGTGTAGTCGAGGAAGTTGCAGCAAAATGGGCTTCACTAAGGTTGGGGGCGGGGGGGGGGGGGGTTCGAACCTGGGTTCAACCCAGGTTCGAACTCTTTTCCTTTTAAAATGGAGTTCGAACCTGGGGTCAACCTGGGTTCGAATTTATTGAAGGGTCTAAGTTGTTCTGGGGTTCTCTGAACCTGGGTTTAAACCTGGGTTGAACCCAGGTTTGTTGAATCCAAGTTCAACTCAGGTTGAACGAAGACGTTCTGAACGACTAAATTTCATCCGAAGCATCGTACGTTTCCAGGCGGACGTTTCCAGGCGGCGGTCCACGAACAGCTGCTCCAGTTCGGGAAGTGAGAATCGTTTATTGGAGATGAGAAGTAACTTTCATTTTGCATGGGGGGGGGGGTCATAATCAGTTCGCCGTAGTGGAATGCGTTTGATGGCTGATTGTGACGGAGATTTTTGGGCCAGGGGGTCAAGTTCGCCTACCCCCGGACAGCCGGGCCCACACATTTCTCACACATCCCTTGCTGCGCCGCCTGCATCTGTAACCTGTTTCGGCGGGTGGTCTCGCATGATGTTCGTGGAATGCATTTCTGTGAAACTGGAGAGCACTGGAGAAGGGGGGTGAGGGGGTGGGGGGGTGGTAGCATCTCTGTGGCATTGCACGGCATTGCCCCTCCTGTTCGACGATGACCATGGACGAGCTTCTCCGGTAAGTAGGTAAACCCAGGACTACGATTCTGCACGTAGTCATAGAACTAGTAGCCTTTGCAGCAGCAATAATACTGCGAACAATGCTAGGAATAACAGGATCCCAGAACAAAGCTGGCAACGACATCCTCACAGAACAGTCCTGCTAGGAGACCAAACCTCGAGTTCCCAGATAATTTGGTGTGCCCTCAAGGGGGTTCAATTTGCAGGTTTTTGAGTATGCAGCCGTTTTGGCACTTGCAAAATCGGGCTTGGGGGAAACTCTAAACCCTTAAACCCTAAACCCTAAACCCTCTTTGCATCTTCCAAGGAAAAGGCACGGAAGGCGTTCGCTTGCTCTTCTGCGGCCTGCAGGTACCGATCGAAGGCCGCCCGCATGGTCCACCAGCTCCCATCGAGATCCAGGAGCACCTCCAGATTGCGACCGCGGGACTACTCCTTGCTTGAGAACCCCCAACACAAACACATTCAATCATCCCTATACTGCCCTTATAAGGAAGAAAACTCGTGTTTTCTGGGGCGTTCTTAAGCAAATAGTCGAAGAAACACCGAAGAGGACTCTGCTAAAGCCGCGCACCATGTCGGCTTTGATCTCTCTTGACATTTGGCCGGCAAACTTCGCTCATGAGAAGGAGCCTCCATGGCCCGCTAAGAAAACCAACAGTGGCCTGCATAGGTCGTCACTTGGAAGCTTCACGATCTGTAACTAATTAGGTTTAAATTGCGCGCGTACTTATCAAGAGAGCAGTATGTGACCGGCGGTTGTCGTAGGAGCTAGTACAGCTGTTGCAGTACGCGTCGTCGTGATGAATATGCAACTGCCTCTCCAAGTCCACCAGCTTGATGAAGGAAACCCTTCAGATGCAGGAAATGCCCTTAGATCTCCTCAAGTTCTATCGGATGTTCGCAAGGCCTGCCTATTATGAAGGTCCCCTGCCTGCAAGTTCCAGTACTTTACATGATATTCTTGAAAATGCTATCCACCCAGTACAGATCTACCTATAGATGTTTTGCATTGGTGAGTTCACAAGTTAGGGGCTACCCCAATTTTCCCTTGTGTTTTCTTCGGTTTAAGGGTTTAGGTCTTTAGGGTTGGTTTAAATTTAGGACTTCGATTTAGGGGGTTCTCGGGTTAGGGGCTGAATGAAGATTGACTTCTAGGGGAGGTGGACGTTGCCGATATTGCGACCACGAGAAGTTTCTGTTTCTGACAACGCCAATGATGCATAGACCCGAAACGAGAAACCGTATCTATGGGAACTGCGTGTGAGCCCCGGTGGTGGGAAAATGCGCGTGGCTTCAGTGTGTGGGACCCACCGTGGCGGGCGAGCTTGACGCGCCCAAGCAGACGCGTGGAAAGAGAGGGCTTTGGCGACGGGAGGGCCGTGTAAGGCTTTGGGGCTTAGAGTAAGGGTTAGTGTTTACGGTCCATGGCTTAGGGTCATTAGGGTGTAGGGTTTAGAGCCTGGCGTTGTTTGTGCTTCTCAAACAACGAAACCACTCAGAGGTTCTCGTACAGACCCTGTCTTCCCTGCATCGCCCCCAACGGATTGCGGAAGGTGCGAGAGGGGGGGGGGTGTCGAGGAAATCTCTTCACCAGCCGGGTCTAAGCCCAAGAAACCCCTTAGTTCTCAGCTCCAAGTCTCCCCGGCGCTAGCAAGCTCACGAGCCCCCTCGACTCAACAAGCACCGTCCCCAGCACTCGCTTGCCTGGCGCGTTGTGTACACCTCCAGACGGGCCAGCTGGCGCTGAACGGAACTCGCGGCGTGAGGGCTCGTGCCTCACTCCATGAAGGAATCTACGTTGTAAGCATTTGTAGCCCTTGATTATAACAACACTTTCCGGAAAATCCTGCCGAAACCGACCCGCCTTTTGAACCTATTCCGAATTAAGGGGGGAGTCAGGGCCTCAAAAACCTTCAAGCCAATCTAAACCCTATCCCAAAAGATGGCATATGGATAACAACATCCCCCTAAAGATATTAAAAACACATTTCAAGTTTCTATTGCGGGGGGGGGGGGGGGGGGGGGGCGTTAACAAGAGGGGGAAGCGAGTACTCAGTTTCTGAGAAGGCAGCGAAGTCCAAAGCCCCTTTGCTCCCAAAAGCTTGCGGTGCATGGTGCCTGAGATCCTCAGGCCGTCGTGGTTCAACCTGGATGATGGCAGACATCATAGGAACTTACTGGGTTTACTATAGGCATGTTTTTTGCTAATTGCTAAAAGTCACAGGGGGAGACCAATCTAGGCGGTGTCCCGCATATGTATAGTGTATATAAATATATACACACATGTGTACGTGTATACAGTTATATATGTATGACATATATGTATATTTGTATATATGTATACATGTGTATATGTATATATGTATATGTATATATATATATATATAAAAATATGTATACATGTGGACCGACAAGCTTCATTTCAGAAGCAGTGAGAGGCATTACCATCGAAACTGCTACCCAGTGCGGTGCAGCTCGCTGACTCTGGAGCTTCTTGGATTCCGCAGCGCGGTGGTTGTAGATGCCAAGGAGGTGGTTGCGGGAGCCTGGGATTGCAACTTGGGTCCTGGCATTGTGGGCTTTAGATTTGTAGGCTTCCAAATTGACACTTCAAGCTTAAATTCAAGCATAAGGGATGGCAGCGGAGTGCCGCGGAAGTTGGGGCGTCGGGTGCGGGTTAAGAGTGTAAAGGGAACTTCAGAAAGACAGGTCGTTGTTTGGAGGCTCCTACAGGAGAGGTGCCTGTCATGCCTGTAGAGTTGCACTCAGGGAGTGGCACCGAGGCTTCAAGTCAGCACGTCAGCGAGCGATTTATACACAATAACTACTGCTCAATGCAGTTGCCGTTGCGATTTGTGCTATTGTCGTGTTGGTGTTGCGATGGAAGGATCGAACAAACACGCACACGACAGGTCGCCAAACTCATGTAGTTTTGGCATTCTTCTTGAAATAGAAACCGACGAAGTTTCAGAGTCAGGCTCGGGTAACACTACCGTTCGATGATGAGGGGCATCGGCAAGCACAAGTAGAAACAGCACTCATCACACCATAAACCATAGGAGAGGAGATCCCTCAAAGCACGTCAAGGTGAAACTACTTTACTTGAATAGGCAGAGGCGCGCGCCAAGTCTTGTAGGGCACTGGCAGCCTGACCCACTTGCGCGGCAACCGCCCCACCATCGCTCAGATGATGCTGGGCATGGGCGTGCTTCAGAGTGCTGTGCAAACGATCCTCACCGAAGGAGGCTGGGGTTTGTGCGGTTTGGAGTTTTGTTGTTTATCTGTGAGGTCGGAGTCTTGCTTTTGCTTCCAACACTTCGGTTTTTCTGGGCTGTCGGCGCCAGGAGGTGGCATTGAAATGCGGCTGGATCTACATCCAGCAGCAGCACGAGCTTAAATCTGATACGAGTAGGTAGGGTTGAACAACAATGTGCAAAGTAGTTGAGGCGTCACGTCTCAAAAAACTATCCCATAGGCGTCTGGCCTCAACTGAACTCCAAATCCTCAAGCGTACTAAGCAGGGATTTTACGTCCGATGCCTCTCACAAGATCCGGCTGCCGAACCCTAAACCCTAAAGCCCTCAACCCTGCGAACTGCCCAGGCTCGGTCTGATCCAAGAGGAGTGGCAGGTTGGAGGCATTGAAATCCGAGCTTAAGCCTCCCACTGCCTGGGACAACATGCTTTCATGGCCTTTAGGGTCGAAGTTCTGAATGTTTAGGGTTTAGGGTTTAGGGTTTTGCTGGATCACAACAAAGTTCAACGCACCCGCAAACCTCGGAACCCCGACCGAAAAATGCCCGGCTGCGCCAAGAAAACCGTTGATGGCGCGCTGGAAGGCTGCGACGCCGGTGGTGTCCAGACCCGAGGCTAGGCCCCTCATCTCCTCAGCAATTTGATGTCGCACAGAACAAGAAGAAAAATCATGACAATAATAATGACAACAACGAGAACAATAAGGTCAGACCCATACTTCAGGATGACTCAGGCTGCGCATTGTCTGTTGAAGCTTCGAACAGTGTTTTGACTGGGCTCAGGTTTTAAAAACTTCCATATCACTGGCTGCTCTCTTGCGACGGAAAATGGACATCACTCTTCATGAGTCGTTTACGATGTTTTCTGACTGACAACGCTGCCTCAGAGCTCACAGAATTTGCGCAAAACCCTAAACCCTAAACCCTAAACCGGCGGAGATCTACCGGCCCAGTCTCGCTGAAGCTGCGGTGCATCCCACCCCGCAACTCAGAGAACTGCGCGGCTTCGGGCTTGGAGGTTGTGGTCAACCTCGTGGTGTGGACCGGGCTTAAGGGGTTTAGGGTTTAGGGTTAACAGTGTAGGTTTCCGGTTAACGATATGCCTGGCAGGTCGCTGGGCCAAACCTCAAGACTCAAGACCAATCAAACACTGCTCACAGCGAGCCATAAGGCAAAGGGTTGAGGGCGGGGCTCTACAGGTCAGGGTTTGTAGAAGTCAGGGTTTTGCGCGTGCGGGTTTGTGGATTAGAGTCAGGGGAGCAATTCTGTGCCTCTTCACCACTTCCATCACCTCATCCACCTGAACGGGAACGGAGCTTTGCGTTTGTGTTAGGACATGGAGGTTGAGCCATGTGTATGTCTCCTTACGTCCAAAGGCATGTAACCCCAACTTGCAACCCAACCCCCTTTACCCCGAGCCGAAACCCAGCACCTAACCCATCGCTTCTCAAACTTCCGTCATCCTCTCAGGGCCAGAATGGATCCGAAGACCCCAATGCCGCAGCCTTGTCGCCCACAAGGCCTGTGTAGTACCTTGGACAAGCAGGGGAAACACCAGGAAGCCTGTCGTTCAGGTCTAGGGTCCAGGGTCGAAAGGGTCGACAAACACGTGTTCAGGGAACGGCTGGGGGCGTGAGGGGTTCAGGTGTGGGGTGAAGGTTTCAGAGTTTAGGGTGCTGCCGGCTCCCTAAACCCTGAACCCATCAGAAAGGCAAGCCCTTAAGCCCTGAACCTTCAACACGCAACCTTAAACCCCTCAACCCAAAGCCATAAACATCCGGTGGGCTCCGTCAAGAGGTCCACGTTCTGGTCCAGCACCTTCACCGCCTTCTCCAAGGACTGGAGAATAGCCTCGTCTCCTTCCTGGACATAGAGGGGTTGGTTCTAGGGTTTAGGGGGTTTAGGGGGTTCAGGGGGTTCAGGGGGTTTAGGGGGTTTAGGGGGTTTAGGGGGGATGCACTATGGGCAGGTGGCAAACGGAAGGTCACGCTTTTGCAGTTGTAATCCGGTGTTTTGCGATGGCTGACGGTACGAGTGTTCAAAGTGTAAGGCTTCGGGCCAGGCAGGCTACCTTTTCGGCTAGAACAATCGCCTCAGGAGCCCTGAGCCGCCACAACTTTCGCAAGGGGCACAGGATTCATCATGGTTATACCAGTCATGGGTTTAGGGTTGAGGGTTTAGGGCTTAGGGCATGCTTTGAAAGAGCTGCCCCCACCGAGCTACCAATGGTGCTTTCATCGATCACGGTTGCTTGTGGGCCGGGGCTGGCTGCCTGCTTCTGCCACAGGCTGCAAGCGCTCTGTGGAACCCTAAACCCTAAACCCAAACCCTAAACCCTAAACCCTAAACCCTAAACCCACCTCTTGAGCCCATTGAACCCCGGAGCCAAGACCCGGAAGGTCCTGGACCGCCGACTTGATGCAGTGGAGATCGCACCAAATCCTTGCCATGGCTGCGGAGTCCTTAGTTCATTCAGGCTTCAAACCCTAAACCCTAAACCCTTGAAACCCTAAACCCTATACCAGTAAGACCTTCTTGGGAGAGGCCAGTACCACCTCACGCTACCTCGAGAGCTGCATCCTGCAGATCCGCAATGCCTCCCAAAACCACCCAGCTCAGTACTCAAAAACACGCACTTTCATTGCGGGTCCTGGCCAATCCTGGGGTTCCTCCGTTTGCCTTGTCAGGGTTGCCCAGGCCCCGCCACGGTTGGACGGTTCACGGACCCACAGCCCGTTCCGAAATTCGTGTCCACGCCTTGGCGGGAGCGCCCCCGCCCCCGCCAAGATTTGCCCCCGCCGAGGGTTGGTTGCCCGCGCCGGGGTTGCCCCCGCCAGGGTTGCCCCCACCAGGGTTGCCCCCGCCAGGGTTGCCCTTGCCAGGGTTGCCCCCGCCACGTTTGCCCGCGCCACCGGCACGCCCGCCAGGGAGGTTGCGCTTCGTTAGGGTTGCCCCCGCCAGGCTTACCCTCGCCAGACTTGCCCTCGCCAAGGTTGCCGCCGCCAGGGTTGCCCCCGCCAGGGTTGTTGCCCCAGGCCCCCACCATCCGAAGAGGCTGTTCGGCGGTTCTTCCTCGAAGCCCCCCTTGATAGGGGGTTGGGGGGTAGACAAGTCGAAAACCAGAAAAAGGTTTGACTGACCCACGACCACTTCATGGGTGCGCTGTGGCACTCTGAGACACCCTAAACCCCAAAACCCTACACAAACCCTAAACCCCAAGCCGCGTCGGATGGAAGTCAAATCCGGTCACAGCTTTTGCAAGGCATTTGGGCTTTCCGGAACCCTGTTGTTTGTGATGTTTGTAGCTCACATTCGAAGGGCTTGTAGGGGTTGCACACATCTCGAAAGAACATTTGAACCTTCTTGCACCAGGAGATTAGCCAATTCTTAGCTCATTCTCCAGGTGGCCCCGCTGCAGTCGGCCCCGTTGAGCTCGTTCTTGTAGATTTGATGGCTGGATCGTACGACGTCGACCGTGTACATTAGGGTCTGCGCCAGGCGATGGGGCTTGGTGCTTTGAGGATTCTAAACCCGAAACCCTAAACCCTAAACCCTAACCCTAAACCCTAATTATTTTCAAACTCATAGAAGAGCTCGGAAAAGCAACTCCCCACACCTTGAAAGAATTGGGTTCAAGACTAGGGTGGTGCAAGTATGCGCAATCTACATGTGGATGTTTATTTGGGCAAGCAATTGAACAGAGCTTCGGGGCTTCGAGTATTTTGCACCTTCTTCCAACTGCTTGTTCTTTTTTCGAGCGTGGTTGCTAGTCGTGCCGCTTTTGGTTCTGCTGTGCTGCTGCGTCTGCTTCATCTCCTTGTTCTTGTTGTTGTTGTTGTTCTTCTTCTTCTTCTTCTTCCTCTTCTGCGCATTCTGTTGTGGCTGGCAGCGGCTTAAGGAACGCAGAAGCCCCGAACAGACCAGCGGCCTGATCGCTTCAAGATGTGGGAATGCCTAATTCTCGTAAACCACATTTGCACAACCTCACCTTATGGTCAAATTTCTCAAAGTCCGTGCGACCCCTCAGACTAAGGGCATGTCGAAAGTACACCGTAATCACGCTTGGCCTTGTCGATTGCCGCCCACATTTCCTTGCAAGCTCTCCCAGGCGTTCCCTTGGGCGCTGGCAGCAACGAGACCCTACTGGTTGGGATTGAAATTCGAAGAAAAAGTTTGGAACAGTCTGATGGCGCTCCACGTGCCTCAGCAAGGGTGAGCTATGCAGGCAGCTTTAAGCCCCAAAGCCCCGCCATTGCAATTAAAGGGCCCGACTGCACATACCCCCGCGCAGCCTCTGCCGTGCTGTTGTTAAGTCTGAGATCAATACAGACAGTTGGACATTGTGCAACGCTTGCAATGACGAGTTCTTGTTTTGGCGGGTCCCACTTGTAAACAGCCCCCCTGAGCCAGGAGAGGTCCAACAATCACTAGGGCCGAAGGCTGTCCTGCCTCAGAACCACACATGGCTCAAAAATTCGGAACAAGGCTTCTTTGAGAAGTCACCATGTAAGCCCTAGACCATACGGAACTCTTGCGAAGCCTCGACATGCCTGGATCTCCCAAACCCTCACACCAAGGGGTTTGGGGTTTAGGTGTTCTTGCGTGCGATCAGACGTCAAATCTGGGTTTGGGTAACACTGAGTTCGAAGTCTGCCTTTGAGTTGAGTTTAGGTCGCGGGGTTTCGGCTTTGGGCTTCAGGGGGCGTCGGAATGAGGATGGTAGAGGTAAGTGCGGCAGGGGCTCTGAAACTCCCATGCCCAAGGGTGCCGCGTTCGCGTCGGGAAGGGCTGCTGCGCAGACGGCCTCGCTTCAACACCCAGGCTTTCTTGGCTAACAGTCCTTAATTAGGATGAAAATTGGGGTGCTCTAATCCCTTTTAAGGGCTGTTGGTAGTAGTTTGGGGTTTCTAGGTTTTTGGGGGCTTATGATAGAAGTCCTGTAACTTGCAAGTCCAAATGGAGGGTACCGTCAGCACCTCCTCTGTTCCTCCTACAGGACAGGCGATGATCAAACTCACAGGTGAATGAACAGGGCTGAAGCCGACCCTGAACGCTCCAAAGCCCCAAGCCGAAGGTTTCCTGGGAAGCTGATCGAGACGGAGGTGTAAGGCAAGCCCCCCAAACCGACTGGCAACTGGCTTTTACCATTCGCCTCTGATCCTTCAGTCGCTATCGTAAGCACGAACACAGCAAGCCAGAATTCTGAACCGAAGCCTGAAGCCTGAAACTCTGAACTCCAGACATAGGTTCTCAAACCCTTAACCCTTGCTTCGAAGCTGGCCATTCGCCAGCTCGCCGCAACTCCATAAGTTTCGGCGGCCTTGGAGTGGATGAAGTATGTAGGGTGTAGGGGGGGGGGGTGGTTTGCGATGTTCAGGCAATACACGTTGTGAAGTGGATTGGGTTACAGGGCTTCAAGATAATGGAGCTCAGGGAGGCTTATTCCGAACCGCCATTTCTTAGGCTGTCGAGGCAGATGGCTACCGCGTTTAAGGTTAAGGGGCTTTAGCCTGTAGGCTTCAGAGCTATGGTGTTGCGAGGCATCGAGCTCCTCGGCATTAAGGGTTCCCTTCGCAATGCCTCATCGTAGTATGCTCCTTACGTTGAAGATCCGTTTCTCGGGGCCGCTTGCTGTTGCAGGGATTTCAGGGTTAGAGGATTTTTCCATGGTTTTGGAATTGCAGGGTCCGGGTTTGCCGGGCTTCGGACCCACAGGAGTTTGAGGTTCTTTGGGGCTTTAGTGGTCCGTAAGCCTGGCCGTACTCTCCTCCTCTTACTTGTAGCCGGAAGAGTTCTTCAACAAGCTCGCCCAAGGTGCCAGCCGAAGGCTCATATCGGTGTACTCGAAGTCGGAGTTCCTGGCCGAAGCAAAGGCTTCAGCAGGCCCCCAAGAAAGAGGCAGAAACAACTGCTGCGACAACTCGAACTCGAACTCTACCAGGCTGCCAGCCTCTTCTTTCTGACAGGTCGCCTCCCAACATTCGGCCCCTAAGTAACCCGAAAGTTGGGAAGGGGTGCCCTTCTTGCACAAAAAAGAGAGGCTTTGTAAGGGAACCATTTCATGGGTCCTAGATTCCTAGATCGGAAGGCCCATGGTCCTCTTCGATTCCCTTGACCAGCATTTCTTGATGTTGGAGTAGCTATAGCCGGCTCCGCCCTTCCCAGTGAAGAATGGCGACATCGACTCCCACCAAGCAGCGGCGCCGTACTTCTCCTTGCTTCTTAGAGCTCTTATGGGCTTCAAGGTCGAAAGATGAGGGACAACGCCTCAAGAGTTCAAGGTAAAAAATGAACCCAAAATGAATCCTAGGCGGGTTGTCTTGTGCTTTCCTTGTTTTCCTGGGAAGTGAAAGTATGCCAATTTGGCTCGCCCTAAACCAAAGCATCTTCCTGGGTTCGAAAATCGGGTAGCTCTGAACCGCAGCTTCCAAGGTTCAATGCCCCTGTAAGAAACTCTAGCTCCCCAGACCATGGAACTCGTGCTGAGATTCGAAGACAAACTACGGAAGCAAGCCGATGACGCGTTTTGTTGCTTGCATATCTGGTGCATCTTCAACTTTGTGTTTTACTGCTTTGTGCTTTTGATTGAATTTAATATGATGTTTGGCAGCTTCCTTCGACTGCGGGAAAGTAGTGCAGCTGTGGCATTCCTAGCCCTTTCTCAGTGTTATTAACCTGCAGCATGCTAGATGCGGAGATCCGAAAGCTGCAACATTCCTAGATGCTTTCGAACCTTTTGAATCACAACGTTCCCTCGTCATGAGATGTCAGCATGTCTAGGTGTTCAAGGCGTTTTCGAAGCTTCAATGGCAACCAGCGCTAGAGCTGTCAAGGCGGCTTGGCTTCAGCATGCTATGCTGCAGCGGGTGGTGCCGATGCAAAAAGCCGCAACCCACCGCCCTCTTCAAAACCCTAAAACTGAACCTGTAGAGCTTCTTGACCTCCCTTTGGCTTTCTTATGCCTTGGGTTGGGAGGGGGTGTCGTAGCCTGTCCCATTTGCAACTTCGTTCGTCGCACAGTAGGGTGCGTGCGTGCGTGCGGGCGGGCGGGGGGGGCGCGGGCGAGCGCGGGGCGCGCGGCTGCGCGCGACGCGCGGGGGCGCGCGCGCCGCGCGGGCGCGGGGGGCGCCGCGGGGGGGGGGCGCGCGCGGGGCGCACGCGGGGGGGGCGCGCGCGGGGGGCGGCGGGGGCGGGGGCGCGCGGGGGGGCGCGGGGGGCGCGCGGGGGGGCGCGCGAGGGGGCGCGAGGGCGGGCGCGCCGGCCGCGCGGGCGGTGGGCGGGCGGGCGGGCGCGTGCGTGTGCGTGTGCGTGTGTGCGTGTGTGCGTGTGCGTGTGCGTGTGCGCGTGTGGCGTGTGCGTGTGCGTGTGCGTGTGCGTGTGCGTGTGCGTGTGCGTGTGCGTGTGCGTGCGTGTGCGTGTGCGTGTGTTGTGTGTGTGTGTGTGTGTGTGTGTGTGTGTGTGTGTGTGTGTGTGTGTGTGTTGTGTGTGTGTGTGTGTGTGTGTGTGTGTGTGTGTGGTGTGTGTGTGTTTGTGTGTGTGTGTGTGTGTGTGTGTGTGTGTGTGTGGGTGGTGTGTGCGTTGTGTGCGCGTGCGCGTGCGCGCGTGCGCGTGCGCGTGCGCGTGCGCGTGCGCGTGCGCGTGCGCGTGCGCGTGCGTGCGTGCGTGCGTGCGTGCGTGCGTGCGTGCGTGCGTGCGTGCGTGCGTGCGCGTGTGTGGGTGCGTGCGTGCGTGCGTGCGTGCATGCGTGTTGCCAAAGACTAACTAGGGGTTAGGGTTTAGGGTTCAGGGTTTAAGGGTTCAAGGTTTAGGGTGAGAGCAAGCTCCGAAAACAAGCGCAGTCTCCCAATCGCCGGGGTTAGGGTTTAGGGTTTAGGATTTGGGGTTTTGGGCTTAGGGTGTCTGCCTCATCCAAAACCAAGCAAGCAAAAGCCTCTGATCCCCAGACCCTACAATGCTCCAAGACCGGCTAAGGCGCCAACACCCCAAACCCCAAACCCTAAACCCTAAACCCGAAACCCTGAACCCCAAACCCCAAGATCCTTAAAATGTAAAGCCCCCTGAGCCTTATCGTAAACTCCAAAAAAGTCGGAGCATCTTTAGCCCCATACCCCAAAACGCCTACTAGAGGCTACTGTAGAGGGAATCCCAGCTCAAATCATGCTTAAACCATGTTCCAACTTTCTGGACTTCACCGTAAGCCCTAAACCCTGCCCAAGACTAGCCTGAAGAGCTCCACCCCTGAGGTGTATGGATCCCCACTTCTTAAGAGGGTCTGGCAGCAACCCATAATACCAAGACATTCACAATGCTTCGATCCTGGGGCTTAAGGGGCTTAAAGATACGGTAGGGTATGTTCCCTGCTGGTCCTTGTCCGAGTTGTAGGCAGAATAGGAGGGAGGCTTCCTTGCTGCTCCAGTTTGAGGTTTAGGGTTTAGGGTTTGGGGCCCAAAGCACGAAACCCCAAACAATACCCTCCCAAACAAAACAAAACACAAGCAGCTTGACTGCAAAAGCTCTCCTGTTGCCTGAGAAAGCTTCTTACCAGAAACCATCTTGCACGGATTGTCGTCGCTCAGGCTCTTGGCAACCTGCAGTGTTGATCTGAGTCTGTGAAGCGTTTTTACCACCATCGTGGTCTCAGGGCGCTTGAGACCTCAATGCTGCCCTCGAAACCTTCTATCTATGTATACATCGAAAAGAAATATGTTTGTTAGCGAAAACTGAACATTCTGCATCAGAGTCCTCAGGAACGTCCGATCCACGTTCTGCAGCTTCTCAAGGTTTAGTGTTGCAAACATGCTTGGGTTCCCCATTGACCTAGGCAGCCTTCTTGTTTTTGTCAGGCTGATGCAAGCCAGCAAGGAAAAAAGGGTGCCACTGCCTGAGCCCTTGAAGTTCAAGTTCCGCTTTTGGCATGGCTCGAGAACTAGGAACCAAAAGTGCAGGCGAAAGACACCTTTAAACCCTTGAACCTTGATTTTTTCGATTCTGCCCCTTGCAGTTGCAGTGTGAACTGTTACCACTTAAAGTTAGGATAACAGCCAACCCCGAAGGCCCCAAGCCCCAAAACCCCACAACCTCCAAGTTCTTGGAAGAGAATTAGGACATGTGGTGCCTTGTTCCCCATAAAGAGATCCATAAAGACCCTGCACAGGCTTACATAGGAGGATGCAAGGTGCTTCACTCCCTAATTCCCTACCAAGAACTACTGCAGCCCCATGAATTTCTCACTGCTCTGACCTCCCAGTCTGGGACGGACTCTTTGCACTCCTCCGGAACCGAGGGCCGCGAAGCGCTAAAGCCTCGTCATTCTGAAAGGAAAGGCAAATCCAATTCATGTATGTTGTGTGTGTGTGTGTGTGTGTGTCTGTGTGTGTGTGTGTGTGTGTGTGCGTGTGTGTTTTGGGGGCGGGGCTTGGGTTAGGTCTTAGGGTTTAGGGTTCGGGGTTTTGGGTTTTGCAGTTTCCCTTAGCCCTGAAGCACAGGAATCCAAGCTCCCTCCCTCCCCCGCAAAAGGGAACTCTTTGTGTGCGTACATATATCTTATATCACATATCATATGCCGGGTATTTCAGAGTCGAGCACCGGGCAATGCAGGACGGCTACTCAGGCACCCACCTCACACGCGTTGGACTAATGTAGAGGCTAGTGATAGTGATCGACGCGCATGCATACAGAACTGAGCAGCCTGGCTCAGTTGTAAGAAGTTGCGGAGGTCTGAGAGGCATGCGCTGAAGCCGCAGGTCGCTGGCCCCAAGTGTTTTCTTTGGCGATTAGGAACTTATTACAGCTCAGCAGCAAGGCCTGTGACGGCACAGTCGGCAGTTGAGCACGTTGCAAGTTGCTGCGTGCATGAGGCTCTGATGCGGGAGCGCTCACAAGACCGGGTGGTGGTTCAGGACAGTTGAGGGTCACAATGGGTGTGGCGTCGCGTAGGACTTCATATCGCAGCTGCAAGTGCCAGCTAGAAGATGGTTGGAGTTGATTAGAGACCTGGAGATGGGCTGAAGTCGATGGCGCAGGCACTGTGTGGTGAGAATGGGTCCTTTTGCTTCACATGTCGTGGCAAGGCTAGCATGTATCGAGCACCCACGCCTGGTCTATATATAGTGATCGTGCAACACAACATGACAACGGCAACCTTCTTGCTTGTCGCGGCTTGTGAGACTTCCAGGCTTGTGTGACTCACGACCGGGTACGATGACGATTGACTGCAAAGCAGAATGGATGAGCTCGAAATTGTTGGGGCGCTTCTGCTTCCATGTGCCTGTCCTCGGGCAAGGGGCGTCGCGCAACGACGTGCCTTGTGGGCCGGCGGGTCAGGTTTTGGTTGCCCCCTACAGCCAGGAACCTTCCGAGTGAGCGGCTCACTTGTGTGCTTGGACTTGATCTTTCTAAATGGAGTCCTTCAAGCAATTCCGCTCAGGCAAAATTGCAGACAGGGACATCAAGGCTTGTCTTTTGTCATTGCCTCACCATCTCACGCAAGAAACATAAACATGTGGAAAGCACGTGTCTTTCTACCCCCCCGTCCTCTCAAGACAACCGACTTAATGGTAAACACACATGCAGCTTCGGCACGTGCGCAGCACGCGTAAGCGTGATATCGCTTGCCGAGCAAAGATTTCTTCATTTCCCCCAGCACTTTCTGGATTGCTTGAATTTCCAGACAAACGAGTTCGCCCCAAAGACTGTTTGCTTGCCCGTGCGGTCGCACGGATAAAGTCATCTTGCGCCGGACAAAGAAGCGTTGTGTCCATTTCCCGCGCGCCGCCCATGTGGACGATTGCTGACATTGCTTGCGCGACTGCTTTGTGTGCGGCGGGTCCTCGAAATAAACCACTTTTTACTTCTGACAGTGCTGTTGCTAGGGAAACGGTGCTTTGTCTAGGCCTCTAGTGCCTTTTTCAAAACAAATACTAACTCTGCTAAATCGATACTAATGAAGTATCAGAAGCTTTTTGCGTGTGACTGAAGTATTCGTTGCATACTAACCAAAGACTCATTTCATGAATACCAGCTAAAGGAACACACGAAAGCGATCGCCAACACATATTCAGCAACTGCTGCTCACCTCTTGTATGCGATGTCTACTTAGAAAACACAATTTGTAGGGAAACGTCTAGTCTGCCGAGCTAAGGCCAAAGTGCTAGGAAATCTAGGAAAATCATAAAGCATCCAGGAGACTTCCGATGTACTACAAGTATATGACCGTCCTTCACACCACAGAGAGAGACGCCATGGAGGTTCGAGCGCTACTCTGCTGTGTCCCCACTTCGTAGCCTTCATATTAATAAGACATTGGCTAATCGCAACGTGCCCGTGGCAAGGGAGAGATCCGTGAAGATCGCATTTTAGCGGGTGCGGCCCGGAAGCTTGCCGATCCACATACAAGAGCACGATAGCAAAACCAAGAACTGTTCAAATGGGAGCTTGAGGCACGAAAGGAGATGCAACCTCCGATGGCCTTTGTTTAAACGTTGGCTCTCACTCTCGGCTTCTTTCCTAGCCACTTCGTAGCCTTCATATTATAGTAAGACTCATTGCATGGCTTACACGCTACGAGACAGGCATAAATTGCCTAGGACGTTCGAGGGCTGTGTTTGTATTTTGCCGAGAAACCTGAACATCAACCTCAAGAAGCAAAGACAGAACCAAAAAAATAAAACAACACCAACAATTGCCTGGGACTTTTCCAGAACTCTTGGAGCACTTAGGAACAAGGATTGCTTTTTTGGCTGTTTTGCCTTCTTTTTGGTTTGTGTAGGTGAGGGTTGGTTCTGAGGGTGGGCGGGGTATGTATACATACCACCGAAGCCAATATCATCCCCACAAAAACAAGCAATCCAACCCTAAACCCGACCAATACTTGAAGCATTGAGCCCGCACTCCCAACCTTGAGACCTATCGAGTTGCACCTAGACGCAAATGAAAAACAACATAAATAGCAAAGCCCGAAATCCCCGGCTTTAGAGAAGAAACTGACCAGAGTAGGCTTCTTCCGGACTCTCTTCCTGATGCTGTTGGGCTCACGGTTTGGGGGGGGTCTAGGGTCCTTCTGGCGACAAGTTCTAGGGCGTTGGGATACTAGGGCTTCTTGGGTTCAGGGTTAAGAAGTAGGCTGCGCTTGCCGTGGTGACAACCACAAGTTCGGCTCGTGACCATCGAACCCTCAGCCTGAAACCCGAAACCTACTCATAGAGCTTCGCTGATGTGGATCTCGGGCGTTCCCCCCTCACCTGCAAGCCCTAAAGTAATGCCTGGGAGTTTGGGTTTTCAGGATTGTTTGGGGCGTAGGGCCAATTCTGACCACGCCGTGGCCAAAAGAAGATGCCGTAATGGGAGCACGGAATCGTAATCATAGGCACCTCTTGAATGAAGACAGTTGAAGATGGGCAGTTGCTAGAAATCTCAAATCAACACAATGTGGAGGTGTCCGAACATAGGGCTACCCTGTTTGGGGTTCCTTTAACGGGATTATATAGTATCTTGAGGTATATAGGGATTACCCTATTTTCGGAAATCCCCATGTGTCTTATGAGCCTTGCCAGTGAGCAAAGGCCTCTTCAAGTCGAGCCGAGAGTTTAGGGTTTAGGGTTTAGGGTTAAGAGAAGACTAGAACATGCCCGGCAGAAGGATCAAAAACGCCGTTGCGTCATTTTCGCCCACTGAAGCCCAGAAACTCAAGCTCCATGGTAAACCGTACGGCCAGAAACCTACTTCTTCTGCGCGACTCAGAAATGGCCCTGGGAGACCCAACCCATGTGAACCCTTGTGCCAAAAGAAGCAGTAGCACAAAATGCGGCCGGCTTGTATTACCTGAAATGACTGGGGAATTTCCAAGCCCCTGCAAACAAAAGCAAAAACGCCTGGCAACACAAAGTCCTATGCCCCTAAAGCCCCTAAAGCCCCCAAAGCCCAAACCAGCTCCAGAGCATCCCAGCTTCGTCGGCGAAATCGTGCTGACCCCTAGGGGTTGGTTTTTTTTTTGATTTGGGGGGCTGTTGGATTTCGTGGTTCAAGAGGCTGAGTGATTCTTGGGCTTTAGGGCTTTCGGATTTAGAGCTCTTAGCATCTTGGGGGCTTGACGGAAACGGGGAAGAAGGCATGCGGTGCCCCTCCTACCCTGAACCTCAAGAACCCCTATAAACCCTCGCCTGGTAGGGCTTTGAAATGTTTTGGGGCTCTCACTGGGGGATTCAGGGCATATGGGCCGGGAGCCTGGAAGGCAACCCCTCAAGAGACAATGCACTTCATCTTCCGAAGCCTCAAGCAGAGACCATCTTCTAGGGAATCCAGTGTCTCCCCGTACAACGAGAACCCGAAGTCCTGGGGCCTGAAAAGAGACCCGGAAAGCCCGAAAACCTTAAAGCGACCCTAAAGCGAGCCACCAAGCCAATCTCGCCTGAAGCTCTGCAGGAAGCAAATTTTCCAAGGGTAACTACATGGAGGAACCTCTGAAGAGCACCCATCCTAAACCCTGAGCCCAACGCCCACAATCACACTCAAACTCAGAATTGCGCCCCCGCGCCTTGGGCCTTAAAGTCACCATGGAAGTCCGTCACGGCGACGACCTGCACTCAGAAGTCGATGTGCGGCGTAGGTCTTAGGGGGCGAAGTCTAATAATTGCCGGGCTTGGCCAGGTATATGAGCATGCGCCAAGCATTGGAAGCCGGACCCTACCGTGGAAAGCAAGAAGCCTTCACGCCCTGAACATCAAGCCTAAAGTCCTAGGACCCGAACTCAAGAAAGTTTTGGACGCGGATGGGCGCGGCATGATTTCACAAACTCCGCAACGAGAATGAAGTTGACTTTATGTTGAACGCCTTCACACGCCACCATGATCACCTGAAGTTGAGAGACTCGAGAAAACACACATCTCCAGGCGACCGCCTGCTTTGAAGAGTGTACAAAGTTGGGGGATGTGGGGTGCCTGCATAAACGCTGGTCCAAGCGGAGGCCTAGTTACACTATTATGTTACACTATGGTACAAGATGCAAGAGAACCCAACGTCTTGTGCGTTTCGAGATTTTCGTCGGATGCCCGAAGTTCTCCGGAACAGTTTCCAGGGACTCTTGATTGCTCTTTCGAGCTCCAACGAGAAGCTTGCTGAAGTTGTTGAGTTTGTGAAGTTTAATATGGTAAGTCGGATCGAGAATGATAGGTCTTAGATTCACTGGAAAGGCTTCCAGAGAATCTTAGATCTCGGGAATTGGAGCTACAACTCAGCATGGATCTAGATACAAGATGATCCACATGATCCAATGTACTGGTTCTGCATACCTATAAACTTGCACATATACCTATGAAAGCGACTACCGCTGATAGAAACCATGCAAAACAATGATGTGCTGCATGGACTGGTGCACCGCCTCCGAGGCGCCACTTCGGGAAGGGTGTGGGGGAAGTGTACCGTTAGAGTAGCACATTTTTTCCTTATCGGTTCGTGTAGAACGTGTCAAATTCATACTTGGATCCCGAGTGACATCGCAGCAATTCGACTTTCATTGGGTGTAGATTTAGTTATGAAGATTTCGGATATGAAAATCTGAAAACAACACAATGAGAATACCACTTCTTTTTTCGCTTGTGGTCTTGCTCCAATTCGCGGTGGAATCCCAATGTCGATCAAGATGGGACAGCCGCCTGTGCTTGCTTTCGTGGTCCGTGATGGAACTGCATACAGCAATTGCTGCATGTGGTCTATTTCGCTTAGTTTCGTGTCCTCTCGATGTACCAATCTCCAACGATGCAGGTGTTTGTTGCTGCTCTACTGCCTACTAGGTGCTGGGCCCAAATGCTAAACGAAAGTCTCGCTGTAAGAGGCTTCCCGGACACGACGAACCTGCTGGGAAGTTGGCGACCCAACACCTCGAACCCCAAAGCCTTCAACTCCAGACCCTGAAAGCCCTCAAAGCCCCAAGCCGCTACACAAACCGCCCCAAAGATGTCCTGACCCTAAACCCTAAACCCTAAACCTTGAACCCTGAACCCTGAACCCTGAATCCTAAACCCCGAGGATGCTCCGTCCTCAACCCCGCCTGCCAATCGGGACTCGTGAGCCCATCGTCATCGAGAGGCATCGCAACGTGGCTCGCAATGCAGCTCCGCAGCATGTACCTCAAAGGGCCCCTCAACAGCCCTTTAGGGTTTAGGGTTTAGGGTTTAGGGTACAGGGTTTAGGGAGATGCCTCCTGAGCCCCAAACCGCCCTATGCTCTTCGCCCGCCAAATCCGAACCCCACCTGGGCCCTGGGAACCGAAAGCCTGGTATACTCAACTGACTTCGGTGACATAAAAAGGTTATCATTCCATGAGCATACAAACAGATAAACATACAAGTATATAAACCTGTACAAGACATTAACTGATACATGCATAAATAAGTAAAAATGCATACATGTATATATATATATATATACATATATATATATATAGAGAGAGAGATATTCTACATGGGCAACATCTTTACTGCAAGTCCAGGCGCTTATTGTCCAGGCACCACTTGCCGAGCTTGTAGTCGAAGCCCAGTGTGGAGGCGGGGTTGCCGGTTGCCCGAAACGAACTCCTCTCCCGATTCGCTGCGGAAGCTCAACAGCAACCATCTTTTAAACCCTAAACCCAACCCAGAACCACATCGCATTTGACTAGTTCCCGGTGGTCTAGGGTTTAGGATTCGTTGGGTTTGCTGTTCCAGCCTCTGCATGTAGAGCAAACGCCCGCTGATGTCCCGGCTGGTCGGACAGTAAGCGCCCTCAAACCTTGTGAGGGTTGAAGGTGCCAGCTTGAGCTTGTTCCGCTTGAGGGTTTCGGGCTAAGTTTCTTATGGCGCTTTAGGGCTTTCTGCACGCCTCGCAAGTGCACCAGGCAACACGCTTATCAAGTGCTCTACATTCTAAAAAAGCAACGGCTCACGCCCATCAACACACAAAGTTTACCGGCTCTTCGTGATAAGGGAATCAGGTACCCTATAAGAGTTTTACAGGGGGATACAAGATCACCCAGAACGGAGGTCGGCTTCTCTTCCCATGGGCGCGGCATCGCTTTCGTAGTCCGATGCCATCTTCTAATCATAATCAAAAAGCTTGGGGTCTTTACGCAGGGTTTTGGAAGAGTCTGGAGCCACGTCTCAGGAGAGAACCCTCATGGGGTGAAGCAGAAGGTGTACAGACAGCAAGATTGTGTCATCACTAGAGCCTGGAAGGTCACAGAAGCTGTTTCAACCGGACAGCCCACCCAAAAGGCACAATACGTGGTAGTGAAGGCACTGAAAAAACTTTCAGTTCATCAACGATCAAAAGACAAACGAAGCAAAAAGACCCTCCCGCTGAGCTGAGAGACGGATCCAGCCCGAGGCCCAGGAAGCCTTTGGGAACGATCGCCATGACCAATGAGGCGCTGTAGCAGCACCTCTCAGTCTCTCTTTCAGCCGTTTGCAGAGGGATGGCTGGAGATTGTTAGCCTGGCGATGAGGGCTGAGGGCGGTGACACCTGACCTCCGAAGCTTCGGAACCCCAAACCCTATGCCCCACCTAAACTGAAGCATGTCTCTAACATCATAGACATCATGACAGGCGACAGGCAGGCACGCGCCCAGCTAGGCTTCGAGCAAGGGTCTGAGGGTTTGGGCTCAGGCTTGGAGTTTCGGGCAGAGGACTGAGGTTGGGAGGGCTTGGGTGCTGGTGAGACCAAGCTGCTGTTTTTCGGGGGCATTGGGCTTGTTGGCGTTTCAGGGGCAACTTTTTGAGCTTGGGGTCTACTCTTAACGACTTTTTGGGCTTGCAGGTGGTGCTCAGTTAGGAACCCTAAGCCCTAAGCCCTATAAGCCCTACGCCCTAAACCCTAAACCCTAAACCCCCTGGCCTGTACCGAAAGCTGTTTGAAGCAGAATCTGCCGAACCGGTCTCTTCGACGTAGACGGCCCTTGGTTTTGGTTTAGGGCTTTGGGTTAGGGTCTTAGGGTTTGGGTTTGGGGTTTGGGGTTTAGGGTTGAGGGGTTTAGAGACCCCTTTCTTCAAGTTTCAAGGTTTTGAGGTAGCAGGGGTCTGAGGATCGAACTCGAGCTGTTCGGGTAGGCAAGGTGCAGTAATGGGCGAAGTACAATGGTAGCGATGGGTTGCGCTGGGTTCCGCTGGGTTGCGCTGCGTGAATGCTTTTCGCGTGTCTTGGCCGCACAGACGCTGTCACTGAGTTTAAAGATCAAGCTCAAGAAAGCGAGGGAATAAGCATATTTTGAACTTGCTGCATGCCCGCTTTCCTCGGAGCGAGGCATAGAGCTGCAGCGACGTGCTGCTGTTCTACTTCCACCCCGGGAAAGAAGAGGAGGTCTTTCGCCCCTTTTTTCAGGTTTTTTCTCACTAAAGGAGACCCACCCTTCTTTGAGAGAGAAGAACACTGAGCTGTATGGAAGCATCGAGGTGGAGTTCTGGACAGACTATAGTTGGAATCTAGAGTTCAAACAACAGTCATCCGAACGATCATACGCAACGCCGAAAACCGAGCTTTGGGCACGCTCAGCACCTAAACTCAAAACCTCAAAGCCCCAACCTCTGAATCCCTGAAAGCCTGACTGAAGGCCTTGAACTCAAAAGAGATGTCCACATTTCGATTGGCAAGTGGCTGTAAAGCCATTCCGGGATTGCAAGTGATGGTCGCCTCCATAAACGCCTCATTGTCTGCAGTGGGGGCAATGGAGGGAGCAGGGAAGCAGGGGGAGAGGGATAAAAAATGAGGCTCGTTGTGTTGACGATTTCTTTGGTACATGTAAAAAAGAATTATGTGCTTTCATAATCGCATGGAATTTAACATAGCATTCTGCGGCGAAGGGCTAAACACTCAAGATCCCAAAACAAGCCTTGAGCCGCGAAGCCCTGAACCTTGCAGAGCCCTCTAAGATCTCAGGCCCTCTCAAAACCCCCCCAAGAGAAGAGCAAAGGGGCTTGGTCTCCTTGCGACATGGAGGGCGTGTTCCACTCAATGCCTTAGCCGTCCGGCAAACTTTGGGCTCTTTTTGGGCTTCTAGAGCATGGGCCTAGCGGGAGGTAGAGTCTAAAGGCTGAAGTATCTTTTCAGAGCAGGTCGCACAGCAATTTAGGGTTAGGGCTTTCAGAGGGCTTGGGGCTTCGGGTTTAGGTTTAGGGTCAAGGGTTTAGATTCGATTCAGGGACGCAGCAGAGGCGCAGGAGCCCATTGCAGTCCCCTCGAGGCAGCGGTAAGTCCTTCGAAAGCTTTGGGACCGAGGGGTTCGAGCTCAGGATTTCGGGCGTCAGCAGGAAGTTCTTAAAAGAGGGGATTTTTGGGCTCAGATCTTCCACCTTCCGCCTAAAACCCTAAAGATGTAAAACTCAAAGCCCTTTCTAAAGCCTTGAACCAGGAATTCTACAATTGAGCCGGGACCCCTTCAAAGCACAGCCGCCAGAAACACAAAAGGCAAGTTTCAGGACGCCCGTGTCGGAGGCTTTGTTCACATAGCTCAGCAGCGACCCAGCGGGACACACCACCTCTAGCAGGGTTTCGGGTTTTAGGGTAATAGGGTTTTAGGGCAGACTTGGCCTGAACCGAACATCCGACGCTGGATGATCCAGGTTGCCCAGGACTGCGGATCCCCCCCCCCCCCCCCCCAGGCCAAAAGACATGCAAGCAGCTAATCTTGACATGGAAGGCACATATGTGACCGCTGAGGGTTAAAACCCTAAACCCTAAACCCCAAACCCTAAACCCTACACCCGAAACCCTAAACCCTAACAAGAGGGCTTCTGGGTCCTTTCAGTTTGGGAGCTTTCAGCTGGTATTGGGGGGGTGAGTGCCTTGTTAGGGATGTCCCTTCACGCCTCGGAGCCGCGCACCCTGAACCCCCTGAAACCTCTAAACCGCCGTTTAGTGTTTTCACCAGGGTTTAGGGTTTGGGGTTTAGGGTTTAGGGTTTACACCTGAAGACGAAGTTTACATCAAAAGCCGCAAGTCCTCGAATTCAGCGGAGGTCCTATCCAGGCGAAGGGGGTCCCCGAAAGGGAATCCATATTCAGAGCCCTGAGCCCTAAATGTCGATAACCCCCAAAATGGAACCCTCAACCCTAAACAAGCTCCGAGCCCTAAACCCTAAACCCTAAACCCTAAACCCTAAACTCTAAACCCTAAACCCTAAACCCTGAACCCTAAACCCTAAACCCTAAACCCTAAACCCTAACCAAGCGAAGCCTCGCCCGGGACTTTTATCTGCCGCACGCCAGCGCACTTTGCCTTGCAGTCGGGTGTAGGGTTTAGGCGGGCGTAGGGTTTGAGGAGCCCGCCACTAAACTTCACTGAACCCCCAAATCCTCCCCCCCGCCCCCGCCCCACCCCCACAAACCTAAAGATCCCCTAATTTCTAAAGCATGAATCCCAAACCCCATCAGAACCCTCGCCCGCCAAAACCAGCAAAAGCTTCCTTCAGATGGTTCTTGTTGAGGGTTCTTGAAGTTAGGCGTTTAGGGTCTGCAGGAATATGAGTCTACGGATTAGGGTCCCTAAACACTAAACCCTAAACCCTCTTAGCTTCTTTTCCAGAAAGTCGTACCATGCATCCATCCCGAGACACCGGCTTGTCTGCGAGAGCTGCAATCGCCTTGCCCTTTTTGCTACCTCGTTCGGGGTTTAGGGCTTAGGGTTTAGGGTTTTCTGTCTAAGTGGTTTAATGTCTTGGGCGTTTTTTTGGGGTGTTGCCTGTTTCAGGGTTGAGAACTTGGTGGGTTTGGGGGTGTTTAGGGGCTCCAAAGGGTCTGGACGTTGCGGCTTAAGCTAGGGTTTTGGCCCTAAACCCTAAACCCTAAACCTAAACCCTAAACCCTAAACCCTTGGAACAGTAAGGAAACCCAGAAATCCAGCAGCGCGGTCCAGCAACCTAGGCAATTGTCGCCATCCGTGGTGCGCAGGAATGTCTCCTCGTCATCCCATACCTGAGTCCCGGGACCTTGATTAGGGTTTGGGGTTTAGGGTTTAGAGTCAAAACCTGAAAGGGGGGGTGGTTTTTAAGGTTTTAAGGGGGTTCCAATTAGGAGGACTAGAGTATTTGGGGGGTCTGTAAGGGGTGCACATGGGGTACCCCTATTTTGGGACATACCCACCGGAGTCCCGGAACCTTGATGACCTAAGCTTTATGCGCCGTCTAAAGAAGCTTAAGGTTCAGGGTTTGAGGCGTCGGATTGCAGAGAAAACATTCCAACCGTGACCCTCGGGCCAAGAGCTGGTCATCCCAATCATCGTCGTCGTCATCGTCGGTGCATGTTCGGAGCTGCGCATAGTCGTCATCCTCGTCGATGGTAAGACAATCCTTGTTTTCTGACTCAGTCCCTAGCTTTCCCCTTGACCCTGGTGTTGAGCAGTTCTTCATGGCTAGTGAATGTCGCGCGCGGGGTTGGCGAAGGTTGTCATCACTTCTCCTCGATGCCCAGCGGAGCCTTACCTTCAGAAAAAGAAGATGGCACAGGGCGAAGGCGCAGGTCAAGAACACTTGATTCGGGCTGTTGAGGCCCGCGCTTCGAATATGAGTTCTAAGGCATGCTCCCCCCCAGCTACGTGGCCCGGTTCCGTTTCCGGTTCTGTTAGTCAAACGGCTTGCCAGCGAGGTGAAGGGTGACTTGGAAGGTTTTAAGAAGATCATCGGGGCTTCTGATGGTGTTGAGCTGATGAGGCTCAGGTTCATGAAGGCCTGAAGATTGCTTCAAGGGGGCTGGCTAAATAGGATTGAGGCTACTTTCGGGAACGCGAGAATTTTGGCGAAGTGTGATGGTCTTTAGAATCTTTATAGGCGGTTTACAACTGCGCATTTTCGACAGTTCTGCAAACGCTTCCAGACGGCATTGCGATGGTGCTCAGGAGTTTTTGGCGCAGTCTTTAGATGTGACGTGCTGCATTTTCAGTGTTGGAAGAAAGGTTCAACTTTCGAAAGGCTTCTGTGAGAACTGTTAAGAGGCTGTTCCGAAGGTTCCAACAAAAACTTGAGGCGGCTTGAACAAATGTGTTTAGAAGGTTCCATTCGCATAGTTTAGTACGTAGGCTTCAAAAGTGTACGGATTCGCAAGCTTTTCCAATAGACGGCTGTAAGGCTGTAAATAGGGCATAACAACCTTCAATCGGCCTCACAAGGTTTACGAGAGTCGTACCGCTCGTCCTTGGCAACTGGAGGCACCACGTATGACTGAATTGAACCATAAACCCTGCAACAGGGGCAGGTAAGAGTGCCTTGCAGCTTGAATGCGCTGCAAAACACAAATATCCAACAAGATCCCTGGTGGGCCTTTACTAGCAAGCATACACCCGAAATGGCAAGGTCTGGGACTTTCGTTGCTTGTAGAACCTTTCGAGAAGTTGATGGATTTGAATCTGTTTCACTATGAGGGCTTTGATATTCAAGCTCCTTTTTCGTGCCTTGTCACAATGGTCCGGAAGCATTCTCAAGAACTTATTAAGCTGGTTCAACGACCTGCATGAGGCTGAAGAAGCTCGAACGTCTTTGGAGGGTTCTGAAGGTTCGGAACAAAATCGTCAGACGGCTTTCAGCTCCTACGGGGATCGATCCTCCTTCAAGTGCTTTCAGATGCCGGTGGAGATGGTTTTACTTGGGGTATAAGAAGCCGTGAAGACAGTTTAAGTTGTTGAGAGGAGGTTTCCTGGGTTTGTCGGCAGTGGTGTAGTGTAGAAAACAACCTGATTCCGTCCGGAAGCATCATCGGAAGCATGAATTTCGCAGCAGTGGAAGCAGCAAGTGTTGGGCTTGAGAAGAAGCTTAGGAGCCATTAGGCGAAAGAGATGTCGCCAGCTTTTGCAGCGTAAAACCACCTCTCTTCCTTCAACAGTTTCTCGTTGCGCACACTTCTTCACAGAGTCCACAAAGAGGTTCAATCAGACCCTTGCCTTAACAGAATTCAAACGCCAGAGTGGCAGACTTGTCTACATGCACTGGGAAAGGTAAAGGTTTCCTCGCGCCCCTTGGAGCCTGAAGTGCCCCCAACGCCTTTAGGGACTGCGCCGTGCACTACTCCATACGTAGCGAATTTGGAGGTTGAAGCCTGGGATTCCATGACTTCTTTTCGTAGTTTTCGCGAACCCCTTAAAAGAACGGCAGAGCTTAGCATGTTCACGTTTCAACGGATGCCGCCCATGCGAAAATGGTTCAGTGATCCGATTTCTCGATTTGGTTCATGGTGAACCTCAGACTTGGCTTGGAGACTCAAAGCCAAGCCAAAGCCGTGCCACAACAGGTCGAGCATTTGGAGCACGTCTACTCCAGATCCCGAAACACATGCAGGGAAAAGTGTGACAAAACAGTGCCTGTGGGAAACTTGCATCGCTTCTGCGCACGCACTTAGAAAGAGTCTTACAACTCCATTAAGCCACGCGCAAAAAACCTTGTTGAACCCCAACCTTTAATTAAACCAAGATGATGCCAAGCCGTGGCATCAACTGCCAAGAATCATGTTGATCTGTAGCGGGATGCAGCCGGCTTGCATCCCACACCCATTTGGTTTTGATCCTTGGTATACGGGTTGTCTGCAGAGTTTTGCACTAAATACTGTAGATCCGAACCCCGCCCAAGTAGGTCCGGAAGCCTCCAATCAACCCGCCCGACGACCCCAGCCCTTTGGAGCATCCCCCCCCCCCCCCCCCCCCCCCCGTGGCACGGTAGAATACGTATAATGCAGCGCACGCATACCTAGGTTTGAAGGGGTTCTGGCCGTGTCATGAACTGCTCCAGTGTGTGCCTTCGGGCTTAGGGGTTAGGGTTCAGGGTTTAGAGCACCCTGCGCACCCCATAATGAAACCAAGAGCAAGTCCGAACTTTTCTTGGACGTGGGCAGTCACATTGAAACTGTACACATCTCTTGCAGTGTCAATTGCACCTGCTAGGCCGAAGTTACTTGTGAACACGCTCCAACAAACCGCGGCACGGCCAAGCCGCGGTGTCCTGGTGTCCTGCCAAACATTTTTGCGCCCGACACCCAGCGATGCAGGATGCGTCCACTCCGACACCACGTCCCGCGAGACCTCCAGCACCACGCTTGCCGATATAGGCCTTAGCAGCATTTACTACAAGCTATATGCACAAGGAGCTTGACGGACCCAAGCGGACGCCATGCCATCAGGGGTTTGACAAGCCCAAGCGGAGGTCAAGTGCGAGAACAAGGCCGGACGGGCCGTGCATCATGGGCAAGCAAGGGGATGGCAGGGGTGCCCTCGGAGGCAGGACCGCAGCTTTCCGACGATTGGAATATAATCTCGTCGAGATGGCCTGAATCGATTATGAAAACATATGACAAAATTATGAAATTCAGATGTAGTTATTCTCAAAAATATAGGAAATATGAGAAACAATCAAAATAAAACAAATGATGAAAATACATAAAAATCTGCAAAATCTTGCCGACAAGTATTGCCCAAGGCATGAGCATGAATTGTAAAAGTGCATCTTTCGTTAATAGAATCATAATATTGGCTATCTTTTTCATATGTTCGACATATTTGTATCACATCTTTGTCACAAATACCCACATAAACAATAGAAAGTCTTGGCAAACCAGAGCCCAAATCATATTGAAATCATATCCTGCTTCTTGTATTTGAATAGAAACTGAGGCAACGCCCAGGCCAAGCAAAGTTGACCAATAAATGCTAACGTTCCCATATAAATCAATATTCAACAATTCCTGGGCTTAGAGGCTCTAAGAACCCTTAGAAGCCGAAGCTTCAAAATCATCAATCTTGGCTCAGCTCTAAAAGACGCCTTGCTAGAAGGTCGACGTCCGTGCTCAAAACCACTAGAAGCCTTGAGACTTCGTGAATGGGGGCACAGGGAAAACCACTTTTGGGAGAAAACCCTGTGCTCCACACTGCAGAAGTGCCGTCGTGCGCAGCGCCCCGAAAGAACGACGTGTGATTCTCACATGCCATCGTGCGCAGCACCCCGAAAGGACGAAGTGTGATTCTCACACGGCCAACCTCGCGCAACAGATAGCCCGAGATACCCACAAAAAAGCACTGCTTGGCTTCACTGATTCGGCTTCCTCAACGAGGGAGCCTAAGCCAGTTGTATCTCACACTCACTGCATCATCCTGTGTTCGACTCACCGAAAACCTAATTTGCTGACCCAGCTTCCCCAACTAGGGGTGTGATCCTTCCCAGCGCAGGTATGAGCTCCGGACCCTTTCATATAGGTGGAACAAACTCTTCCTGGGCAGGTCTGAGCTCCTGAACCCTTCATGTAGGTGGAACAAACTTCTCCTGGGCAGGTCTGAGCTCCGGGCCCCTTCATATAGGTGTCCTGGGCAAGTCTGAGCTCCGGACCCCTTCATATAGGTGGAACAAACTCCTCCTCAACGGCTCCCTTCATTTGCATGGAACAAACTCCTCCTTTGGGCCGGACCCCTTCAGAGAGGTGGAACAAACTCCTTTTGAGCAGGTCTGAGCTCCGGACGCCTTCATATAGGTGGAACAAACTCCTCCTGGCCAGGTCTGAGCTGCGGACCCCTTCATATAGGTGGAACAAACTCCTCCTGAGCAGGTCTAAGCTCCGGATCCCTTCATTTACGTGGAACAAACTCCTTGTGGGCCAGACCCCTTGAGAGAGGTGGAACAAACTCCTTCTAGGCAGGCGAGCTCCGAATCCCTTCATTTACGTGGAACAAACTCCTCCTGGGCCGGATCCCTTCTTCAGAGAAATAAACAAACTCCTCTTAACCAGGTCTGAGCTCCGGACCCTTCATATATAGGTGGAACAAACTCGTCCTGGGCAGGTCTGAGCTCCGGACCCCTTCATATAGGTGGAACAAACTCCTCCTGGGCAGGTCTGAACTCCGGATCCCTTCATTTACGTGGAACAAACTCCTACCCCTTCAGAGAGGTGGAACAAACTCCTCCTGGGCAGGTCTGAGCTCCGAATCCCTTCATTTACGTGGAACAAGCTCCTCCTGGGCCGGATCTCTTCAGAAAAATAAACAAACTCCTCCTGGGCAGGTCTGAGCTCCGGACCCCTTCATATAGGTGGAACAAACTCCTCCTGGGCAGGTCTGAGCTCCGGACCCCTTCATATACGTGGAACAAACTCCTCCTTCCTAAGCCAGGCGCGCAGCTCCCACAGTGAAAGCACGAAAAGCAGCAATCACTTGCAGGCGCCATGACTGTGCAGTATAGCTTGTGAGAAACTACAAGTCAAGGCAGCGCAGCTCCGCGCGCTGCCAGTGTTGCTGTTCCGAGTCCAGCACTGCCATGAACGACATGCCTTGTCCAGCTCCAGTCAGTCGCCAGTCGTGCGCCAAGAATGCAACAGCAGACTGCCAGTTCAGTTCAACGCCGTTTACGTGAACTCCCAGAGTTAATCCCGTAACGGCATCATGGGACACTCACAAGTGACATGTGTGCACCCGAGCCTGCCTGGCTCTACACAGAAAAAGACGGACAAAGGCTCTATAGGCTGTACAGAGCAGAAGAGACGCAGCATTGGGATAGCGCTTGCGATTTGACAAAGCAACTTCTTCTGGGGTAGTTCAGAAGCAGAATCTGTGTCAAAATCTCGGCGAAATTCCTTGCCACATGTACATATTATCTTTATTTAACTGCACGCTGCTGGGGATGGGCTACCTCACGGCGTCTACGCCATGACCTTGTTGAACCACAGACGCGTTTGCCATTTTTTGCCACGACTTGCTTGCGCTGCCTTACGACGGCTCCCGTGCTGGCGCACGTCGCTTCGCGACGCCTTGCCGCATGATTCCAGCTGCACGCAACAATGTGAAAGCAGTGCGCTTCTTTTGTCGGCGAATGGCCTGCTCAGCTTGCGGCGGCGGCTGCCGCTGCTTGCCAGTGAGCCGTCTGATTACGGCAGCCTGGCGCAAGACCAGCTTGCGTGCATGTTGGTCCCGAAGCCGCTTGAGTGGCAGC
This sequence comes from Symbiodinium natans, assembly GCA_905221605.1. Taxonomy (NCBI): domain Eukaryota; class Dinophyceae; order Suessiales; family Symbiodiniaceae; genus Symbiodinium; species Symbiodinium natans. The sequence continues at coordinate 1,236,535 of CAJNDS010002501.1, read as the reverse complement.
TGCTCAGGCCTGCCCTCAACGAACCTTTGCCAAGCTCTTGCGCTCCACAATTTCTGCCCCAGTCGTCGTGCCAAAACATGACCAGGTGTCATCTGTCTGGCAGTGGGTCGATAAAGAGCAGTGTTGTGCTCCAACAGCTTGCGCAGCCGGAATGCGGAACACTTCAAACGAAGAGACGACTGATGCATGGACTGAATTTGCCGGAACCACGAGCGCATCTCTGCGTGCAAGGCCTCGTTCGAGGTTGTGCCTGACGCCAAAAGGCTTAGCACAGAGCCGGGTTGTGTTGACCGAAACCGCAAATTGTTCAGCAACCATTCCAGTCTGTCCGCTTCGGCCGCATGAGCGAGATGATCATACACAAACATTCCCTTTTTCTCTCCCTTGCGCTCAACCTCGTGGCGGAACATCTTGGAGATTGCGGCCAGGGACTCGACAAACTCGGTTCGGTTTGCCCACACCACCTTTTCTTCGACCTGCTGCAAGATAGACGAAGCCTTTCTCGTGGCCATGCCACCTGAGCGAATCTGCTCACGCAAACATGCTTCTCGCGCGGACAATGATGTCGCGCTCGCGCCAGAAAAAAAAGGGCCCCAATGCCCCGCAGCAAAACTTGCGTCGGTTGCGTTGAACTTGCCTAAGCACGCGCGCAATCTTCCGGAACCTTTCGTTCTTCGGCGCCCTGTTGCGTACTCATATTTGATGGCTAGATGAACTGGGTCCAGACACAAGCATTGCAGGTTGGGCATAATCGACTGCAGGAGCGAGAACATGTGAGAAGACGGTGCGTCTGTGGCCACGCACTGGACTTGGGCAAGAGCTGCCTGAGGCAAGTTGCACAGAAATGCCTCCTGCAAGTGTTCCGCCTTCTCTGAAAGTAACGGCCAAAAGCCGACGACTGCTCCAGAGCGTCCCCGTACAGTCACTACAGTGTGAATCGCGTCTGCCCCGTTGATGAAGAGTGGCTCAGACTTCCTTTGCTTTCCACCAGGCTTCTTCTGGCCGAGAAGCGGCATAGTGCACTTCACAGTACCATCGACGGAAAGGTAAGTGAACTCGTTGTGCTTCACGCATTCAAGCAGGAGTTGCTGCGCAAGCCTTTGGCAAACTCTGGAGCTGAAAATGTCTTCCACCATAGGCCACCAGGACCTGCTGTGCACGGGAAAGAGGTTGGTCAGCTTGGACCCAGCCACTGAAGCATCCAGCACCATTCGAGTCCATGCAGTGTGCACCTGCCCGGAGGAGTATGATTTTCAATAGATATAAGATTCTCACATCTCAGGTTCTACAACGCTGCCAAACTCACGCGATCACTTGCAGCGCATGCCTTCCCCGAATTGAACAACATTTCGCGAAAAAGCTTCTCGGCAAAGCAGTGCGTGAAATGGAGATCACCTGCTCTTCGGGCTTTCAAGGAGAACACCGCATCTGCTCGAGCATAGAAAGGTCCTTGGCAAACAGCAATGCACCTGTCAAACTATTGGAGTGCCTAGCAAACCGTTGTCAGCCTGTCCTGTAGCAGAGAAGATAAGACGTAGGTGTCTGTCGATGGCGTTGTTCTTGTGACTGAGAGCTGGCGTCACTTGCCTTGCAGACTCGCAACAAACAAAAAACGCGCACGAGTTGTGTGGTACACTACTGTATCGATGTTGCAGAGAAGCAGCTGCCGCAGGAGCTCAGCGCTCTTTCGAAGGTAGTCCCGCTTCGGAAACCCGGCTATGACATCGGTGTCGTGCAACGCCAGAATTAGTTTCAACTGCTTAGTGCCCGAACAGCAGTATTGTTTCTTGCTTGTGTGGCGCCTATGAACATGCTGCGCAACGCATCGTGACCTTCTGAAGCATCGCCAGGGGCAGAAGGGACACCTGAGTCCTTGCCTTGTTTGCTCAAAGCACTGTTCGCCTTTATTGGCTAGCACTTTGGCCACCTCTTGCTTCATGCCCTCAAGAAGATTGCTGTCCGTGAGCACCTGGGCATCTTCATCCAAGCACAGCTCGCCATCAACCCACTCAGTATCGGACACGCTGCTTGCGACACTCTCTGGACATTCATCGTCAGATAGAACCTCGATGGCTTCGGAAGCACCAGCTTCCAGGTCCAACAGAGCTTCCAGTGCCTGAGGCTCCCAGCAAGCGTGGGGTGTGATCTGCTCTGCGGCGCGTGCGATACTGAAAAGAACGCAAGTGTGACTGTCGCATCCGTCCTGCATTGCTTGATCCAGGATTGAAGCTTCGATCTGAAAAGTGTTGCTTGCGTCCAGTACTTTGACTGCCAGATCATTGGCAACATGAAGTCCCACGCAGTGGGGCTGACCGCCGTTCTCCATGTGCAACACAAAATTCCCCGGCTGCCATTGTGTTGAGGCTGAATCTTGCTCAGGAAAGCACGGGAGGAACTTCATGGCCAAAAGCTTTTCGCATTCCCTGTATGACCGCGTCGTCGGGCCTGTTGGTGCCCCAGGATCGACGACTTGGCCCCGGGAACAGTTGCCATCAGCAACGACAGCACGCTCCACGTCTGACACACGCTGTAGCAACAGACTCACTGCAGCTGGAATGCAGTTGCCACTTGCACGCAAGATGGAGTCTGGTGCCAGCACAGATGCCTCCTTACAATTTCCTGCTTCAGACATGATCTCCAACACCGTGCGATGAAGCTTCTCCCGCAGAACTACTCGAAATCCAGTTGCCTGCTGCACCTGCTCTTGCAACTTGTCACACAGTTCTTCCGTTGTGCCGGCTTCGGGCCGAGTAACACGGACGCCGTCATAATGCAGGGATAGATGCTTTGGGTTCTGAGCCAGGAGATAGTCGGCAATTGCTGACAGCACAGAATCTTCCACGGCGTGGTAAAAGTAAGAGAGAAGAGAAGAATCTGCGTTTTTCTTCTTACCCTCTTGCTTAAATTTCGCGTGCTCGTCCGGAAAGCAAGATGCAGCAAGCCATCGGCAGTAAATTGAGACTTTGGACACATCCTCCAAGAAGCTTTTGGCGACTCCTTCAGATGAAGGAATTCCTCCTCCATTGAAGACTTTGATGAGCTTGTCCTTCCCATCCGCCTCAGTTCTTGCGAATGACTCCATCAAGCGCATCTGTACATGCTGAACTAAACAAAAAAGGCAGCGCCAACGGACACGCATGCAGGCTGGTCCTGGCCTTGGAGGTCTTCAGTATATCTTGACACACACGACTTCGTTCTTCGGCACACTGGCGGAGAGTCTCGAGAACGTTGTCTGGAGGAGGTGGACGGATAGCTAGCTTCTTGATAAGTTGGTACATCAGCGTGAAAACCGAGTTCTCCACATCAAGATCCACTGTTCCCGAGGCCAAGCGCAAGACAGCGCGTCTGCAAAACTTTTGCATGCCGGCCCCCCTCACTGTCCTGCGCGATCGAAATGGCACCTCATCTGAGTACACGTAAGCTCGATGAACGTGCGCCGTTTCCGGAACACTTGCCACGTTTATGTCTTGAGTGCATGGCTTCACATCGACCGACTCTTCCTTCACCTTCTGAAGCTCCTTTGATTTCGCTCGCCGACGCTTGGCTGGTTGAGCATCTTGACTCGATGCGGTAGGGGCGCTGCCTGATGCCTTAGTCACCTCTACAAGGATTTCGCTGAACAAAGTTTCCTGCTCCAGTAGCTTTCTCCCGCGCTCGTGACGTGCGTCGCTCTTGTCGAAGCAGTCGACGTCAGTCTTTGAGGGTCGGCCCCGCAGTGGTGGACTCTTGGCCGCGCCAAAAAACTTGCCCAGCACCAAAGCGTTCTCCCGGCGGACGGGGCAGCCCTGCACATACTCTGCAAAGTCTCGGATCTGAAGGGTTTCGGGAAAAAACATTTGCACATGCGTCTTTTCGAGCTTGAGCACCGACTGAAGATTGGCGCATTCCAGCAGAGGCCTGTAAACTTCGGCAGTCTTGCCTCGGCCAGTCGTTTCTGCCAGGATCTTGTTATTCACAAGCTCCTGGACTACATTCTCTTTTGTCAAGTTCGGCCCAGCAGGAAGTTTGACACGCACAAGCATGCTTCTCGTGATGTCTGATCTGCCCACGCCCAGCAGATGGCTCACAAGAAACTTGCGTAGCAAGTCCCACTCTTTTTGCGGGTCTTGGCCCGCGCCGTCGTTCTCATCATCATCATCAACGTTGATTATTGCTTGCGCACGGCTGGACATGTCTCTCACGTCACGCTGAGGCAATCCGCAGGCCTGACGCATTGTTTTTTCAGTCAGACCCTGATCTCCGCCCCACTGAACGTAGTCTTCGATCATCTGAGAACAGTCCTGCAACAAGCCAAGTCTGCCGCAAGCAGTATTGAACATTACATCGACAGAGATCTACATCTGCCACGCGTGTCCTGTTGATTGTGTTGAGCTTCGAACGCATGCTGAAGCTGCAAAGCAGCGCGTGTTGCCATGGGAGATGTCAAGAAAAGCTTGAGATCTTGATCTTTGGCGAAGATCCCGTCTTTGTCGATATCTTCGTAAGCACCTCATTGTTCTGTCAGGACTTTCAAATATACAGCAGCCTGCCCACCCTCCTGGCAGGCGAACATATTGTTACTCAACTTCCAGTATGCTGACTTGCAGGCAAAGGTGCTTTCGATTGCTCTTTCGTCCTCAAAACGTGCTCTGATCCTGAAGACGAAGGCCCGCCGCATTATGGCGTTGAACTCCCGCTTCGTGACATTGGCAAAGACAAAGAAACGGTTTGCTTCGAGCCGTTTCCAGCCTATGCACTGGATCATGCGTGTTCGAAGTCCGTACGGCTTTCGGCCGGAGATGCCTGCGCAACTGGAGGCTGCAAGACAGTACACTTGTTTGGCTGCTAGGCTTGTGATTTTTTCGACGCATCAATCATAGCGCTGCCTTCGCCGGACAAGAACTTCTTAAACAAATCGTCCCGTAGACGTCGATTGGTGCCGGGGGCTTCTTGACCTCTATAGCACACACACACATTGCAGCGCACAGAAACACCTAGCAAGCAGCTTGTTTCTTGCAACGCATGTCTGCCCAGCCTGTCAGGATGAATTTACCACTAAGCTGTTCAATCTGCTTTCGCATTTCGTCCTCATGGTACCAAATGTTCGGGTCAAAGTACGCGAAATTGTGGCCGTACATCTCCTTTTCAACATGGGCACACCAGCTCATGTCTGCATTCCTCGCTGTTGGTAACTTGCCCCGGCGCTCCTCCAAATGAGCTGAATACAGAGACTGACCGACGCCGCCAGATGATAAACCTATGAAGAGGCGCGCAACATTGAGACCTCTCTTCGCAAGCGCCTCAGCTGCTCATTCTGCGCTCAGACTTTGGCAGGGATTAACAACGACGTCGGACATGCAACCCGGATGCCTGAGCAGCTTGGCAGCACTTGAAAGCCGCCACATTGCTCCAGAAGGTCTGCCGATAAAACTTCACCAGACGCTGCATCACAGGATCCGGAGCCTTGACCTGGATGCTGTGGGGTATGTGGACATATATGTTCTTCGCAGCCTCCCGGCGTACCTCGAAAGCGCCCACACTCAACACACAAACATACAAACGCGAACACAAGATGCTCAGAACAGAACGAGCGCAAGGCAGCTGTCATTAGGTAACTGCCTTCGCATTTGCAGCAGAAGCACCTGCTGCGCAGGGCTTGACTCCGGGTATGTGACAGCGTAGTCAGTGTAGCAGCATCCGCGCTCTTGCACCATTGGCTGCTCGCAAAACTCGATCATGTATGAGATGAGTTTCTCATCTGCCAGGTCCCGTATGATGTTGCGCTTGAATGCAATAATCATGCGAGCGCAATGAATGTTCCAGTTGTTGATGTGCGCTTCTCCTTCCCCCTCAAGTGCACCATCGCCATCGTCTGCTGGCAGCGCGACATGCGACTTCCTGCTTTTGAGTAAATGGTCTCCTGTATTGCTCGCGGCAGAGCAACGGCAGGAATCTAAGAAGTCCTGCTCGCTGTCTGCGCTCGCTAGCAATGTTGCCACCGCTTGGAGTACTTCTTGCTCTGTGCGGCGGGTTCCCTGTGGAAGCTGTCGGAACAATCCTGCCAAGTCGAACGATTAAAGGCTTCGGCTTCGGCTCTCTATTGTCGGCAGTCATGGCGTCACAAAGCACGCTACAGGACTTAGAGGTTCAGGGTAATCGCCTCGAACCCCACTTACTTTTGCGCAAGGTTTCAGACTTATTAATTGAGGGGGTTATATGTACCCCTGAACCTCCGAGCACTGCAGCACACAGCACTGCAACGTCCATGTTCTGGAGCCCATGTCCGGCCTTCTAGATGCAGAAGAAAACAGTGGACGCGGCTGCAGTCGAGAGGAAGACCTTTGTACTGTTGAAAGGCGCCGCTCTGGTGCAAAAGGTAGCAGTCGCCGTGGTGAAAGCGCATGTGCGACTCTCCGTCGATGATCCACAGCATCATCGCGTTCTCGCGCTGGAAGACGTCCACTGTGCGCAAACTAAGCACGGCCGCTGCGGCTGTCATGAGCTTCAACATGTACTCAGACATGTCTGGATAGACCCGCGCAATACGCATCCTGTGCCGCGACACCAGCTGGGGAATGCTGTTCGGGTCTTCCGACACGTCGGATGCCTCGCGCACAAGATCAGCTACGTGCTTGTCCAAACTGGTGAACAAGCGGTGGAAATCAGCGTCCGATGTGGCAGCGCCAGGCAGCAAGCGCCTTCTCTTCAAGGCTGCCCAGGCACCATCGTCTTGGTGCTCAAGATCAACATCAGCAGCAGCTTCTTCGATACATTCGCTCTTCAATTGTCGGGAGATCTCATCCTGAGCTGCAAGCTGTTCCTGTAGATCTTGCTCAACTCCCCAATTTCTCGGCCCGTGCGCTAAAGCTGTCTTGCGAGACCTGAGAATCGACCACGAGAGCTGCAGCGTTTGAGGAACCTCCGACAGCATCTGCCCAGACATCTGCACAAGCGTGGCAAATCTCTCGGTCACCAACCTGATCCCGATGCAACGCGCAGAACCATTCAAAACAATGAGCGCAAGGTTTCACGTGGCTGGCGTCAACAGTAGACAGCGCCTGACATCGGAAGCAACTGACGCATGAATTTGATTGCAGCCTGCAGGGAAACGGCCGCACGGAGAAGCTAGCCTGTGTTGCTGCTGAAGAGGCGAAGCATCTGACGAAGACCTTCGTGTGAGCACCAAGGCTCTCGACAACATCGGGGCGCAGCCGCAAGATTGGGAGCAGCACACCGTCAATAGTTATCTGCAGCTCCCGCCCCACCCGCCGTACAGCAAAATCATGTTCAGCATTCCGTCCTGGAAAAGGGCCGCAGACCCCTGGCACATCCAAGTAAAAGTCGTTGCTTCTGCCAAAGCTAGCACGCATGTCCCTGTCGAATGGCTTTTGAAGCCGGAGGAAGACCGATCGAGGCTGGCTTGCTATCGGCCACGGTTGCACGTCGTCTCGTTTCTTCACACCAACGATGACAGTAGCGCCTGGGTCCGTGCATCTAAGAGCAAAGTGGGCTGAGCCAAACAGGTTTTCCACTGATTCCCAGGCGAAACATGTGTAGTTGAAGATCGTGACAGGCTCCGCAGCACGCAGAGACCACATCATCCTGAGATTTGACGGCAGCGCTGACAGAGGCATCCGACCGAGAAGCCGATACGACACAAGAACTTGCTTGGCATCCTGCCACACAGGCAGGAGCCTGATCGCGCGAGCAAAATCTTCGTCACTCTCTCTGGCAAAATTGTCCAGATGTATGCAAAGATCTCTCCACGACTGTCTCTGGAAAACCAGTTCTCGAAATCTACGGCAGCAAGTCTGAAGCTGGTACAGCTGACCAGTGCTGGCAGAGCTGATGACAATGCAGCGAAACAGCTCATCTGACAGAGTCAGCGATCCACCCTGCAAGTCTTCAGGCTGGTGTTTGCAAGCTTTTCGTGGTGTCTGGCTTTCGTGTGCCAGAACCGCAGCAACTGCCTCCGGCACCCATTGGACCGCGTTGAAGTTCACCATTGGATGAGACAAGGAAATCGTCGTGTATTGTGTGTGAAGAAACATGTAGAGTATGTAGTAGGACTCTTGCTCGAGTAGAGCAAGTGTGACTCGAGCATTGCGCATGGCTCGCTCCCAGCTTCGTTTGCTGGACAGACGATGGTCGGTCGGTATCGGGCATAGCGACGCCACGCATGGAAACCGAAGCAGGAGATCTGCGTGCCGCTGAAGGAGAGATTGACGCACTGCCCAGCGTTTACTTTCTGTCCGAGGTGCAACTGCGCCACCTTGAACGTCACGCGAGTGAGCCATCATGAGCTCTGTCTCTTCCTCAAGCCTGGGCACGGAGCATACCCAAGGGCGGGTGCCATGCTCTGGGTGACAACAGACAATGTACATTTCGGAGACTTTCATGTTGTAATACTTCTCCAGCAAGTATCTGTACGCATTCAGCTGCAGCTGGTACTGCATCACCGTGCAGTCAGGCAGATGACGAAGCGGGGCCAGCATTCTACTGTTCGAAGTGCACTTGTTGGGGAGGCCTGCGCTGCGTTTCCAATCCACTACTACCAGCGATCCGTCATCCTTTCTGGCGCAGAAGTCGACGGAGCCTGCCAGGTTTTCACCCTCACCAAAGATAACCCACTCTGTGCGCCAAGCCTTGGCTGATGTGCGCAAAGTCGCCAGGAACTCACGCAGCATGTGGAACTCTGGAGAGCAGCTTGGCACATCCTGCCCATTGAGGTATGCCTCGAATAAGTGGTGCATGTACGTGCCGTAACCGGCCGCTTCTTGAGCATTAGCTGCCCATTTAGCCTTTATTTGCTCAGGCGATAATGCTAAGCGGGCAACATCATCTTCCACGTTATCGCCGCGTGGGAGCGCTCGAAGCAAAGCGCATATGCGTGGCTCATGCCGGGGACTGTCCGCAAGGAGCGGAAGGAGCTCAGGTACTAGAAGGCGCAGTCTAGCCAAAGCATAAAGAGGAATGTCCGGCTGCAGATATCCTGGCCGCGGCCAATTCTGCCCCCTCATCATAGCACCAATTACCGCGTCAGCGTTGAAGGGCGCACAGAATTGGTGGATCAGGCCCGTGACCGAGTATTTCATCCTCTTGCCGTCCACAAAATACTTGTGCTCTCCGGGCTCAAACCTGATACGAAGGTCTCGCACATGGGGGTGCAAAAGCCGCAGCACGTCTACATCAGGCATCGTAGCAGCCTCATAGTCTGCTGGAGAGGCTGGGAACCGGATGTGCCCTTGACGACGCAGCTCGGGCAGAAAGGCCTTCTCCGGCATCACGGCCAACCGCCGCGCCTTCCGCTGAATAGCCTCCATCTTGGAGGCTTGCAAGCGCTTCCGTGCACTGCTTGAAATAGCGTCTGCACCACCCAGCACATCGGTCTCAACCGTGTTGACGACAAGTTGCCTTAAGGGTCGAAATTCCGAACACGTACACGCGCTTGTTCGCTCGCTGCATGCTAAGCTGCAAACTTTGAGAGGCTTGTGAGCTCGGAACCCAACGCCAGCAGAGGTTGTCGTCACAGACCCATTCTCCATCGCTGTCAACGTCTTCTTGGACATACACATCGCAGCGCGGCCACCAGGAGAGTGATTCATTGTCTGAATCCCTTAAGGCGGCAAAGCTTGAACATCTACAACTCTGCTAAGAGCAGGCTGCAAATACAGCTACATCATTCCAAGACGCATGCTGTCCCTGTCGGTTTCTGACGCTGCAGAAGCAAGGCCCTCCAACAGCACTTCGCGGTAACTGCGCTGGACCCAGAAGCTGGCTTGATTGACTGAGTTCCTTGGCTGCGCAGCTTGGACGAACTCAGAATTCACCGACAGCAACCAACAGCTACCAATTCCTCCAGCGCACGCACTGTCCTCTTCACTCCCTGACGCCGAATACATGTCGTCCTCTAGCAGCTCTCGAGAACTGCATGGGGCCGAGGCCCTGGGCGGTGAGCTTGAGTAGGCAAGAAACCGTTGGCATGGTGACATGGTCACACACACTTAGGTCCAAGTTGCGTACCATCCTCGCTCTGGGTCGCCGACCCTAACACCGCCGGATCAAGGGGTGGACCCCAGAATCCAGACTCGTTGTCTGAATCATGATCGCCTCCTGCGCCTTGCCTGAAATCAAGCGCAGAATCAAGTAGACAACTACGACAAACAGGCCAGCCAGAGCAGCACAAGCAAGAGTAGCCGCAGCACCAACACAGAGGAATAGACCTAGAGACGAAGGCAGAAGTAAAATAATCAGAACACAGTAGCACAAGAAAACCAAAGAGAAAAAATTACTTAATGCTCCAAAGCACGTAGCAGTAGCAGGAACTTCCGCGTGGCCATCGTCAAGCAAGAACCACCTTGCTTGGCGTGGGAAGTGAGGCTGTGGATGGCGCAGATGAATGTCGTCATCTCTGGTCAGCAGCTCTGTCAGGCGCTCTGAAGCAGAGGTCTCGAGAGTCTTTCCTGCCAAGTAATCTTCCAGGAGTAGCACACATGTTGGGCATCTTCGCAGAGGATTTCGGCGGACGTGGTCACTGCATGCCCAGTTCTGGCAGAGAGTACAGACGCCCCAACGATTACTGCAGGAGAACCCCTCGTATCCGCACAAGCAGCATCGGACAATCGGATTGTGAACACTGGAAGTCAGCATAGGCGTTATGACCATAGGACTCCGCAGCAAGGGATATGGAACAGTGACCGCCCACACAAAAAGTTTCGCCTGCGCGGCTGGGGCATCAGGAACTCCGTCAAGCACTGTAGCAAAGGACAGCAGCTGTCCATCCATGCTGACGGAGAACCATCTTGGGTTCCAATGCACAGAAACGTGGTGGAGTAACCCGGCATTTAGTTTTGGCAGTGGCGACGTTCGTCGAACGAAGGGGCCGCCGTCCAGACCAAAATGAACTGTCATATCACTCGTGAAAGGCCAAGTAAGGTAACAGAATGCTCTCCTGTTGGAATTTGGTGATTGGATGCCGATGTACAAGCTCTGTGTGAAGAATGGAGCTATCAGTACAAACTGAGCCGAGCCCAGAAGAATCTGTGACTCCCAAGAATAGACTCGGTCCCCTGCGCGTCTGGGTTGTTGGTTTGTCCACCCTGCCCAACGAATCAGCACGTTCTCCGGAACACGGAAATGAGCGGCTAGTTGAGGGATTGTCAGGATGATATGCCTTGCGCGACTCCATAGTCGCTCGGCTTGACGAAGAGCTTGAGTGCTTCCAAACTCAGAGCCTGTGGCATCGATAATGGCGTCAGACCAGTTTCTGTTGTCTCTCGCAGCCCGCAACAATGTTCTGGAACACAGAGCCATGCTGCGAAGGTACCGGACGGAGAAGTGATAACTCGGTAGCGTCAAGACAACGTCTGCTGGCAAAGAGCCGGCCAAAACATCTTTGGTTCGCTGCCATCGACAGAACCGGCCCTCGCTGTCTGGCCTCAATGTGTATAGCACATATGAAAGCTTGGGCTGATGTGTTGCAAGCACGTAACAATACACGGTTACGGCGAGCTGCAAGGCTTGCGCGTGTTCTCGGCTGCCGTCTTGTCTGAGACGGCCCCATCGCCGCGCGCGCCCAGACGCTGTCCTTACAAAATACATTTTTTGGTTCGAATAGACTTGCAAACAGCGGCGCTTCGATGTAATTAGTGGGAATTGCGGCGCAAGCCTCTGACAGAAATCACAGGCCGGAAGATTTTCAGGACGATCAGCAAAATCTCCCTGCGCGTCCACTTCTATGGTCTGTAGAGAACCATTGATGCCAGATTCCTCCTGATGTGCATTGAGGTGCCAAGCAGCTCATAACACCGCTGCGTGCGTAGCAAGCTATCTGTGATCGACCCGGCCGATTGCCTGTCGACAGTCCTGCGCGCTCAAAGCCTTCATCAACACTTCGTCTTTCATCTTTGCCTGGTCAAGCAACATGGACTTCCTGAAGACAAGGTCCGTGCAACGCTGCTCTCAAACTCCTGTACTTTATGAAGCAGCAGCAGCAGCGTTGAAAGTGCTATTGCAACTGCCTTCTCACTGCAGCTAGACTGGAAAGTGTCTCTGGACACCAGCTTGTTGCAATTCTCCTCCTGACAGCATGTACAGGCGAAGCACAGTTGTACATGTGCTTTTGTCGCATATAGGCATCTCCAGCCTTACTGACCGCGTAGCTCACAAGCGCCGCGCTGCTGCTGTAACTCAGCCCGTGCTCCTGGCAAGACGACGCAGAAAAGCTATGCGCAGGCACGTGTGCACATCAGTGGGATATACTCGACAGCATGCGCTGCACTCATGCTGGGGCCCGTGCTGGTGACGTCAATGAGCTAGACGTAGGTTTCTCCAGATCACAAGGCTCTGGAATTTCACCTCTGTATCTCACGAGATCATCGTGAAGCATCTTTTTCATCCACGGCCTGCGGCGAACGCACTTCCGTGGGACACAAAACAGCACCAGCACGCTCATTGCTTCCCGGCGGCGGCATTCCAGAACCACCACAGTGATCTGCTGCAACCCGGCTCTCGTCCACGTAACCCAGCTCCTGGAAAGTCTGAATCTTGAAAACGCCATCCACAAAGTTCAAGTTCAGAAGCATCTTGCCCGTTGTCGCCGAACGTGTCAATGCCGCTGCATGTTCGTCGCTCTGCTCCATGTCAAGCCAAGCATGGCTGCGGTTGGTCTGGTTTATCTGAAGGCCATCTGCTTCTCGATTGCGGACTGCAACGAAGTGCGCGTCAAAGCAAAGAATGTAATCGCCTGGAATTAGAACATCAGCACGGGGCACAGCAGTGACTGAGCGCCTTGGCAGCACGAAGAATGCTGTGGCGCTAGACATACACAACATGAGCTCGCAGGACGCCTGAAGCTGAACAAGCTACCTGAAAGGCTGCAACATCTTCGACCCGTCTTTCATTGCCCAGAAGGGCCCATGGGCTTTGTAGTTAATTTTAAAGCCGTGGCCACGCAAAGCATCAACCAGACACACTTCTTCATATCGCACTGTACCTTTCGGGCAGATAGGCACACGCGTGCGCAAAACAAGTAGGTCTGAAGTCTGACAGCAGCAAGCAACTTCGGTCCCGGCTGTGGCCACGGCGCTGTGTTGCCGAGATGCTCTGATCGCTGTCGTTGTCGGGCAACGCACCTAGACACTTTGGACGTCTCAGGAGACTCAGAACTGCTGCGTGCGCAAAAGTTGTCCACTGTCGCCTCGAAGAGTTGAAGATGATGCTTTTGCAGGACGAACGGCGCGTGGAACAATGTCGCATTTGGCAAATCCAGGACAGGAGAAGTCTGGAATCTTTCCTTGTTATAGCAAGGACTACTTCATAAGACTGCTTGCCTTCGGCGACGGCGACAGCGCTTCCGACGTTGAACCCGCAGCTCTTGCAGCTAGGGCTCTTCGTGTTGTTGATCGCGCACAGCAAGGTTCTGTCGCAGCCATGCTCAGGGCTTGCTGTAAGGTGGCGTTGTCCATGTGGTAAGCGACGATGAACCGGTGCTGCTTGACGCGCTCAAGCTGCGCCAGATTGTGGATCAAGACCCGATCCCAGTAGGTTGCCTCGCGGCGGCGCTTCCGCTGGCGCCTCGTAAGCAAAGACCAGTCCTCCCCACGCCTCAACTTTCAACATGCATGTTCAACACTTGGCGAGTTTGCTGCGGGTTCCACAACTAATATATACGATACGCAACCTAGGGCAAGGCAGCGCAGAGTCACTGCAAGACCAGTAGGCCGCGCGCTCACGTTGCTGTTGGACTCGCTGAGTTGCCGCCCATTCAAGGGACCTCTGTGGTTTCAGACACGATTCACGATCACCGAATTAGTACGCAGCTCTTAAAAAAATGAACCCGCGTTAAACAGCAGACGCGCACGCCTGTCTTCTTTTCTGAGGTTGCAACATCGTTGGCGTTAGCAGCACCTCGTCATTGTTCTCCATAGAATCACCATCTGCACCGGTTGGCATCGCTGCCGGAATCGTTGTCCTTCCACTCCAGCTCGGCAGACGCGGACGCTACTTCAGAATCTTTTCTTGGAACGTAAATAAAAGGATGCATCTGGCCGCCAGGCCTATTGTCTTTACGCTTGATAAACGATGCAGCAGTGCACGTTTCTTCTTGCCGGTCCCTTCATTCCTATTGCAAATGGGTTGCCTTGGCACTCCGCGGAAGCCTGTGTACCACTGACGTCGCGAAAGCCGCGACCACCGTACTGCCTCGCGATCGAAAGGCAGAATGTCCACATCAGCGCGAAGCTGCCGGCGCACAATTGCTTTGACAAGGCTGTCACCTGAGCTTCGCGTGCGCCGGGGGGATGAAGGCAGACACACTTGGTATTCCACGCGCGCGGAAATTTTAGAAAAGAGCGAACACGTTGGCCGGTCAGGGTGCACCAGTCGGGTCTTGCGAAGGTGTGTCGTGGCGCGCAGCTGCATCTTGTCTGCTGCTTCTTTCCGAAGCCAATGTTGGCCCCTGAAGTTTACAGAAAGCGTCTGCACGCAACGCTCAACACATCGAAAGCTCAGCCGGAACACAGTAGGTCACGTCACACCCACTTCGAAGGCAGTGATGGCCTCGGTTTCAATCAAAATCAGCTTACTATCGCCACCTGCGACAACGCAATCGGCCAGTTTTGCGGTAGGCGCAAGCACGAGGGTCACTGCATTGCATGTGGCACAGCCTGCAACGGGATGACACGTGAGCCATGAACCATGAACTGCCATGAACTTAACATTCGATGACTTTGAATTTGCCTGAGAGCTGCAAGCTGGTAGTGGCAGCGCAGGATGGCCATGGTAAGTTGCCGCCTAATTTCATGTCTGGGAAACATGCCATCTGCGCACGCAACACATACTGTCTGCGCGACGAAGCTATATGGCTTCTCGATCCTTGCGCGACAAAGACACGACGTGATGTCGTTGAAGGCTTCCTGCCTCGCGCAGCTTCCCAGGAACTCCAAGTATGACAATGAGAAAACCCAAAATTCTTGTTTGAAAGCGCGCCCGCTCTATCCAGGTTCGATCTACATTTCCTGTTCCTTACCCGCCAACCCAGCGACCAAAGCACCCAAGATACGGCGGCTCATCGTCAGAATAATCGGGAGGACTGATGGCCAGCCTGTTGTTCGCTGCTTCGAAATACGTTAGCGTAGACCTGCCAAACCACTTCAAGTATTAGTTGCCTTCGCAAGCCAAAAACAGATAACAAAAAAACAGCACAGCGAGCGCCAACGTCCCATTCACGACGCCAGCAACATTAATCCTCTTGGCGCGCTGTTTGGGGAAATCCCTCCTGCTCTTGCGAGAACAGTACTCCTGCATTACACTACTGCAGTGCAGGCAAAAAACTCATCTGCCCAAGCAGCGTTCGCCATCACGTCAGGAATCCTTGCAACTAGCAAGCTATGGAACGCCAGACAATAATCCAGGCAAAACCCCGCGCGCCCAAAAAGTCCAACGCACCGTCTGGAGCAAAGTGACCCCAGGGATCGACTTTAACAGTACATGGAGCCTTTGAGCTATGCTTGACCACAACTGCGCTACACGCTGCGCTACACGTCTGCGCCCCAAAGCTTTCCATGTGTATGTACATCGGCTGCAGAGCAGCTGGCAGATGAGCTTACTGCGGCACTGTTTGCTGCAAGACGCATGCTTTGGTCATCTTCGTCGTCCAGGGCGTCTGCCCACACCAAAATCCTGCCCGACGGCTGCGCATCCAGCGTAACACGAAAGGGCTGCCTGCCTATCATCATGGCGTCAGCTGTGCTGAACAGGCGCCGGCTGCTGACAAAGGAAGCAACGACGAAACGAATGCGCGAGTGTGAATGCTGGATTGGCCTCTGCTCAGCCACATTCATCATGCTGCCCTGACAAACGATGAGGTCAAACAGAGACATAGATTATCATAGAATCTCGTCCTCACACGCGTCGCCATGAACATGTGGCGCGCGGCACGCTAAACTCTGAGAAGCTGGCGACGGAAGGGCGACGAGTCGTTTGGTCGTTGGGTTGCTTGACTGCAAAAGGCTGCAGCGTGCCATGTGACCTTCCAGCACAAGTCAACCCAGTTGTTTGCATCAGCAAATAAACCATGACTATATATAGGTTTCCTGGAAGCTCCCTGGACGCTCACCAGGATAGTCGCTACCAAACCCGCGGTCCTCGTGCGCCGATTATCGTTGTTCAATACTTGAACACTTGTGATCCTAATCCACTTGGGTCGTGTGTGCACTACAAGTCCCAGTCAAAACTTGCTGGTCTTCCCCGGACATGTAGAACCATCCTTCAATCCATTTCTCCTTTTCCAGATTTTCTTTCAGCGACTCCTTCACTTCAAGCTTTCGGGTTCTTCCACAGTTTTGGGTTTCGATTCTTCAGCTGCTCGATAGCCGATAGATCCGCATCTCAGTCACCGTCGAGTTGCGGTGGAAACGAATTGGTGCTCTCGAGTTTCCTCTCTTCAGACATGTTTTTTCCCCAACCGCATTTCCACAGCGCTTTCCAACTGCGAATAAAGGTTGTGTCACATCTCCAAACACTGCAGAATCAACCACTTTGATCTTCTTTCCGTCTTCCTTCTCAAACTCAAAAGTGATGTTCGCTCAGAACTCTGTTGTCCTTATCACATCTGCGATCACCATCCTCAACTCAGGAAATTCTATTGTTCCAAGATCATCAGCGTAGTACCACATCGGCAATACATGGCAATCAGCTCCACTGTCCAACACCACTTCAACAGGATTGTCATACGCTTGCGGGTTCCACTGATTCCATCCTTTTACCGCTCTTGCTTGCTTGTAATCAACTCCAAGATGCCACCATAGGAGTTCATCGCTTTCATCGATGCTTTCTGTGTACGCCTCACGGATGAGGCATGCTGCTCTTCCCATCGTACTCTGGCCTGATGACGAACCCACTTTCTGTGCTGCCACTTGCTACGCATGGACGGATACAGTTCTCGCCAAGACTTGCGGCCTTCCCCGGTATGCATGGCTCTTGGACAAAGCGTTTACAGGGCCACAACAGGATCTTCTGCTCCTCAACCCCACACATACAGGGTTCTCGACTACGACACTGCAACCTGTGTTCAAGGCAACAACGAGACGCTTACAGTGCTTCGCCTCGCTACGCACCAACCAGCGAAGCTGTCTGCGACCTGCTCAGCTGATCGCTTGACAGGCATACTTCCAAGTATGCCTACTGGCTTCGGCCAGTCGTGACATGCCCCCCATGCTGCGGCGATGCATGAATACGGCCAAAACGAGGTCGAGAAAGATAGGGAAAATCAGGACTTATATGTATCTCATTCATATGCATCGGCATTCCAACAGCCATAAGTCTATGCAATAAAACTCTCAAGGGCTTGGAATCCACTAGGTGCGTTTACCTTCACTTGCTAATTCTATCTTCACAACCCCACCACTCTTTTTCCATGAGCCGGCTCTCCTCGAGCTGCTTTTTTTCGTCTTCTTTCAATGCCGCGCAGTTCGGCTAAGGGGTTGAGGGTGATAGTGTTCACACCACTGTTGACCCGAAAGCCTACGCCACTGAAATTAACGTTGAGTGATTTTAGGTCTTCCAAATCCCTCACAACCCAGCGCCCTGGCAGCTGAGGCCCAATAGCCCTAATAACACCTCACACCCTAAACCCTGCAGCCTCTAAACCCTGAACCTTTGCAGACCCTTCGAGCTGCAAAGGCTACGACGCTGCAACCTGTGTTCAAGGCAACAACGAGACGCTTACAGTGCTTCGCTTCGCTACGCACCAACCAGCGAAGCTGTCTGCGACCTGCTCAGCTGATCGCTTGACAGGCATACTTCCAAGTATGCCTACTGGCTTCGGCCAGTCGTGACATGCCCCCCATGCTGTGGCGATGCATGAATACGGCCAAAACGAGGTCGAGAAAGATAGGGAAAATCAGGACTTGTATGTATTTCATTCATATCGGCATTCAAACAGCCATAAGTCTATGCAATAAAACTCTCAAGGGCTTAGAGCCCACCAGGTGCGTTTACCTTCGCTTGCTAATTCTATCTTCACAACCCCACCATTCTTTTTTCCATGAGCCGGCTCTCCTCGAGCTGCTTTTTTCGTCTTCTTCCATGCCGCGCAGTTCTGTTAAGGGGTTGAGGGTGATAGTGTTCACACCACTGTAGACCCTAAAGCCTACGCCACTGAAATTAACGTTGAGTGATTTTCGGTTCTCAAAATCCCTCACAACCCAGCGCCCTGGAGCCCTAACACCTCACACCCTAAACCCTGCAGCCTCTAAACCCTGAACCTTTGCAGACCCTTCGAGCTGCAAAGGCTACGACACTGCAACCTGTGTTCAAGGCAACAACGAGACGCTTGCAGTGCTTCGCTTCGCTACGCACCAACCAGCGAAGCTGTCTGCGACCTGCTCAGCTGATCGCTTGACAGGCATACTTCCAAGTATGCCTACTGGCTTCGGCCAGTCGTGAGAGAAAGATAGGGAATATCAGGACTTATATGTATCTCATTCATATGCATCGGCATTCCAACAGCCAGAAGTCTATGCAATAAAACTCTCAAGGGCTTAGAATCCAGTAGGTGCGTTTACCTTCGCTTGCTACTTCTATCTTCACAACCCAACCATTCTTTTTCTATGAGCCGGCTCTTGCAGCTGAGGCCCAATAGCCCTAAAACCCCACACCCTAAACCCTGCAGCCTCTAAACCCTGAAACACTAAACCTTGAAACCTATAAAGCCTAAACCTTTGGCAAAGCTCCGACAGCTTCTCCGGGTACCTTGCCCCCCTCCTCGGTTTCTTTTTCGCAAACAACTTAGAACCCCAAAAAGGCTTAAGAAGACGGGGAATGGGTACCACTGGGCTACCGGCGGGCTTACAGGATTTTCTTGGGGAGGGTTTCTAGAGATTTGACACTTGCTGGGGTTTCTCATAGGAACTTTTTGGGTTCTAAGGGCAATTAGGTATCTTCTATCCCCGTAAACCCTATATACACACTAAACCTAAGTTCATTACCCAAACTATTACAAACAGTCCTTGGGTCTAGGGCTTAGGGTTTGGCTTGCATTACACCAAGTCCGAAGTCAAGCCTTCTCGGCCCATCTGCCACTAACTGGCACAGCCTTCCAAAATGCCTCCAGAATTTCGCTGTTGTTCCTACCCCTAAACCCTGTCATTAGTTTAGGTCTCGATGTGGGAGGTGTTCATGGGGAGCTAAGAGTCGGTTGTCCCAGTGCATCGCTACCTCACCTCTGAACCCTTACTGTGTGGGTTATGGGTCGGGGCCGTGGGGATACCCTAAACCGTATAAACCCTAAACCCCTATAAACCCTAAACCTTTCAGCCCTTAAATTCCATGAACCCTAAACTCCCCACCAGACAAAGCTAAACCCAGGACGAGCTTACGCTCTAACGTCAAGGAGCTCTTTTGGGATCCTTTCTAAGGGTTTTGAGTAAGGGTTTTGAGTGACTTATAAGAAGGGGGTTTGAGGGTTCCAAGCGTCAAGAGATTTTAGGGCTACAGGATTTTGTCACCCAAAACCCTAAGACTAAGCCTTAAACAAGACGCCCTAAAGCCTAAACCTGAAAACCCTTCCCTTATCAGCCCAAGCATCCCACGGCGCACGCGCAGCCGAAACACAGGCTTCACTCTCTTCAAGTTTGAGAGTTTAATTTCATGGGCTCTTAGTAGGTCCCTTAGCCTCTTGAAATGGTTTTACATGGGGCCCTTGGGTTGCATCGGGGAATATATAAGGTGGATATAAGAGGTCCCCTGGGCCCATACTGAGGAACCATGTAACTACACTAAGACTTCAGCACATTGTTTTTGTTCTGAAGCCTCGCGGGATACAGCCTAGGTGATTCAGGGCTTAGTGCGCAGCGCGTCGCATTGGTAGGGGCAGCCTGATGAGTGGCTGTACTCGCCAGTGCGGGTGGGCATACAATACATTGACCAGGTATAAGGTCAAACACAGGTTATGAGCGCCCAAGTACGGGCTGCTGCGCAAAACACCGCTTGGAAGTGGGCTTGGTGGTTGTGGCCTAAAGCTGTGGGGGGTTACTTCATGTCGGCTGCTGAGAGTCTGGCGGGCACAGCGGGTGGCTTTGCCAGGGCGGTCGGGGTCATGGGTGGCATCACAGCATGGCATTGCCAATGGTTGGGGGCAATGAGCGCCTAATGGAGAGGCCAGGTGGCGCAAACCTCTCAGCCATTGCTGGTGGTTGCTGGGCCTGGGGGAGGGAGCACTCCTTCGCATAAGCTGTGGAGCGGGGGGAGTGTGAGAAGCTGGTAGCCCTTAAGGCCAGCGCGTCGCATTGGTAGGGGCAGCCTGATGAGTGGCTGTACTCGCCAGTGCGGGTGGGCATACAATACATTGACCAGGTATAAGGTCAAACACAGAGTTTAAGGGTAAGGGAGTGGGGTTAGGGTTGGGTTTAGAAGTCGGGCACATACCACCCACATCCTCCGAGCATCAGCACGCCAGCAAGTGGGTGGCTGACCTATATTTAGATCTGAACACAAATCCCCCCATTATTAAATACTCACAACTTTATAGTCATATTATAGTATTGTACATGGGTGAGGGAATTTAGTATGAGGGAAAGGGGAAAGGCGCTGCCGTAGATCTGACAGCAATGTCTCACCCCAAGCCCTACACGACAAACCCGATCGGGCATTGGGGTTTAGGGTTTTGGGTTTAGGGCTTTGGAGTCTCCGATGGTTTGTTGTCCAGCATCCGTGGGGAACTAAAGGTTAACCTTTGGGGTCATAACCAGACCTTCTACACCATGGGGCCCTCATCCACTCCGTCCTCATCCCCACGCCGCGAGCACTCGCAGACAAAGCCTCTCGGCGGGCGTATAGGATTTTGTTAAAGGGTTTCTAGGGGTTTAGCCTTGCCTACGGCCTGCTGGGCGTCTCATCGGGGCTTTTCCGCTCTCAGTACTTTTTCCTCAACTCAGGTTTTCAGCTTCGGGACTTGTAGGTGTAGGGTCGAGGGTGCGAAGTGGGGCAGGAGCAGATGCCTTGATAAGGATCTTTACAGCCCGTAAAGCCCAGCTCCAAAGCCTTTAGGTTTTGGGATTTCAAGTTTTTGCCATAGGCTTAAGCTCACCACTCGTTTAGTGCGCAAGCTGTTCACTGGACCTCTTGCTTAGGGGTTCGGGTTGATACACAGTGGCACCCATTACTTATGATAGATATAAACATGCAAGCGGTTGCAACGACTTGCAGGCACGCCTACAAGCACTTACAACCACCTGCATGTGCTTGCAGTACGATGCAACACTGTACATCCAGTTACATGTGATGCTATGTGATAGGAGCCGGATCTTTGATAGCATGTGTTGCACCTACTTGTAAATTATTGGATCTTGATGTTTCGATGCTATCTGATCCTATCATGTTGATGGAAGATAGGAACATGATAACAAGTGATATCTTAAGTAGTGTATAACAAGGTATAAAAGGATTGTAAAAAGATATAAAAGATAGGAAAAGATAAAAAAGAGATAGGAAAAGATACAGAAGGATACGAAAAGATACGAAAAGAGTGAATTCCGCCAACAAAATGAGAAAGCAAGACCATTTGTGTCCTGCTGAATTGGGCATCAGAAATGAAATGCATAGTTTGTGACCACAATATTCCTCATTTTTGCATGTTTGCCACCTCTTTTTCTTGACGCCAGACGAGGGAGAGGGGGGGGTATGGGCAGGCCCCCCTCCCCCAAGATCTATACCCGTAGAATATTTTTTTGAATACAAGTACTCTTGCGCGGCCACGCGCATCCCTGAAAAACGGCCCGGTCGTCAGAACGTCCACTCAGGCCGGCGCGCCATTATAAGTGCTTCTGAGCTGCACCCTAAACCCGAAACTCTAAAGCGTAAGCCCCTTCAAGGCCCCAGAAGCCCCCTTAAGCCCCATTAGAAGCACCCTTACGCCCCCCTTGGCCGTCTGAGCAACCTTAAGCCCCCCTTAGAGGCCTTCGAGGCCTTAGAGCCCTTTGAGCCCTTATAGTCTTAGAGGCCTTTAGAGCGTTCAGAGCCCTTAGAGGCCTTGGAGTTTTTAGAGCCCTTAGAGTCCTGAGAGCCCTTAGGGCCCGTGCAGGCCTTGAAGTCCTTACAGGCCTTAGGGCCCTATAGCCCCGTAGAGCCCTTAGAGCCCTTAACGTGCTTAGCGTGCTTGACGCTGCGTGCTGCCAGTGTCCGAGGCGGGAGTGGGCGGAAAGTACTTTTTTTCTCTAAAAACTGCTCCGGGTCCGGGCAGCCAGGTAAGCCCAGTTTTCCCCATCTTGAACAATCTTGAACAATCTTGAACCCAGCTAGATTCAGTGAGAGCTTCGCAAAATGCTGCCCTGGCAGCTCCGGGCAGCACCAGCAATCTAGAACAATCTTGAACAATCTTGAACCCGGAATCCATACAACAAATGTTCCCAAAAATTCAAAAAAGTAAGCCCTTAGAGCCCTTGGAGCCCTTCGAGGCCTTCGAGGCCTTAGAACCCCTCGAGCCCTTCGAGACCGTAGAAGCCTTAGAGGCCTTTAGAACCTGCAGAGCCCGTAGAGGCCTTCGAGTCTTTAGAGCCCTTAAAGTCCTCAGAGCCCTTACACCCCTGCAGGCCTTAGAGTCCTTACAGGCCTTAGAGCCCGTAGAGCCCTAAGAGCCCTTCAAGCCCTTGGAGCCCTGAGAGCCTTTAGGGACCTTAGAGGCCTTAGAGCCCTTAGAGCCCTTAGAGTGTGACGAAAGTGCTTTGAAAAAAATTAAAGTAGACATTTTTTTATTGAGTGAAAATCACTTGAAAAGATACAAAGATATATATATATATGATAAAAAGAGCCCTAAGCCCTAAGCCCTAAACCCTAAACGACTTGGCACCTGCTGCTGCTGAGCACCTGCTGTCCGAGGACGCTTAGATCCATAGTAAAAATGCAATTTTCTTGTGCAGAGATAGATGGTTCTGGTGACCCCTCCGTTTCTGGACTTAAATCCCGTAAATGTTAAATCCTAAATCCTAATTGGGTACAGCTTCTTGACCTCTGTTGAAGTCAGCCTGCGCTTGAAGTGGAGATTCTTTTTCACGCCTCACATGTTTATGCGCATGTCATGCGTGCATCTATGATTGATGAGATGACACAGAAATCTTATAAAAATCTGCAAAAAAAGATACGAAAAGATAGAAAAAAGATACGAAAAGATAGAAAAAGATTCAAAAAGATAAAGAAAGTTATAAAAAAGATATAAAAAGATGCAATGACAAAGCATAACACAATGGCATGTAGATGCCAAGTCAGTGCAAGTTTCGGTTATCTTTCCCTATGTGACACATCCTTCCGGCAAGTGATCCTGTCGTCGGCTACCGCCGATAAGTAAAGGGTGCCACTGTGTACAGGCTTAGTTTGGGGTAGGGTTTCGGGTTCGGGTTAGGGCGGTATGCTTTAGAACAAGGCTTAGAGTTTAGGATTAGAGCGGTGCCCTGCAATGCAAAACTTATTCGGCCGGCCTTGGTTGCTCTGTGAGGCGCAAAGGAGGCGAACGCAGGATGAGACACTCAGTCAAGAAACCCGTTGTATCATGAGGGACCTGACGATCTTGCCTTAACACTCATTAGGCTCTTATGAAGATTTTCAGGGGTCTGAGTTCACAGGGGTTTAGAAGTTAATACACCTTGCAGCCATACTCTAGGGTTTTAGGTTCCAGCAAGGAAACCTGGACCCTAATTCTGTGTCGGTTAAGGGCTTGCGGGTTCGAGCCAGCAACTTTCGGCCGAGCCGGCAGAGACAGCAGTTACTCGATCAACCCATGAAATCCGTTAGTGGATTAGCCCTTGCGCCTGTTTGTCGCTGAAAACGCATAAGCCAAAACCACACTGCTCGAAACCAAGCTGTAGCCGCAGCCTTTAAGAGCCAGTTGCCCCGGCGCGTTGCCCCTACCCTGCATCCCACCTTGTGGATGTCAGGGCGGGAGGCAGGTGGGCAGAACAAGTTCATGCGACCTTATGCATGTGCTTGATTCACCTTCTTCAGGTTATGATGCCCAATGGCCTAAGCGCGAAGACGCGTGTGAAAAAGCTACGCGCTGCAAAGAAGCGCGTCCGCTACACCGTGCCAGAACGTGACTTACTGCTTGGAGGACTTCGTCAAATTCCACGCCGCCGCAATTGCAATGTTGCTGCGATGGGACTGAAGGATGGAGGGGGGCTGCGATGGCGACGGCACCATTTTCCAGGAGACGCGGGACATTGGTTGTAAGGGAAGGCTGCCCTGGCGGAGGAAGGTGAGGGAGCCGAAAGGCAGAAATCGTCTTCAGGCGCGTAAGCGGTCCTTGGCGCAGTGTAGTGTACGGGCGCGCTTTCGTTTGAGTGATGCCAAATGCTTGGGTTTACGCCCGTGGACGGCGGATCTTGGACAGAGTTTGCGTAGCCGGCCCACTGCCGGGGACAGGGCGGGAGCAGCGCAATGCGATGCTACAGCATGTGTTGGTGCAGATGCTCGCCCCCCGGAAGGGATGGACAGCTTGTGAAGAGCGTCCTGCCTCCGGATGGCAGGCCGAGGGGGGTGCTGAAGCCAGGCTGTGGCCGCAGCCCTTGAAAGCCGGTTGCCCCTGCGCGTTGTCCCCCTACCCTGCATCCCACCTTGTGGATGTCAGGGCTGGAGGCAGGTGGGCAGAACAAGTTCACGCGACCTTATACATGTGCTTGATTCACCTTCTTCACACACCGTAAACAAAAAACAGAAACGCTGCTCCCTCTATCCGTGCTGAATTCCGTCCCCTCTAGAGAGAAAAAGAACTAACGGGACAAGAGAGAAGGACAAAACACAAGAGAGCGGGGACAAGGGACAAGAGACAAGAGAGCGGGGACAGGTGACAGGGGACAGGGTGACAAGCGACAGACAAAAAAGCAGAGACAGTGGACAATTGAGCGGGGAGGAAAAAAGAGCGGGGACAAAGGCAGTGAGACAAGACAGTGAAGAGAAAGGACACGAGAGCGAGGATAGGGGGCAAAAGGGCAGGGGAACAAGAAAGTGGAGAGCAGATACAAGAGCGGAGATGGATTTCAAGCAGTTTTTTGGATTTCAGGATGACAGAGATTGTTGCGAAACATAGCGACGTCTACAAACATGAACTTCCCGATTTTGCGAGCTCTTCACGACTGCACGCGCAAAACCACGACCCATCTTTCAGCACTCGTGGCTGAAGGGCGAGAAACGCGGATCTGCGAGTTTACCGGCTTTGCTCGGCTTGTGGGCGCAGCTGGGGATGAGATCTTGCGAAAGGTACCTTGAGCACTGACGCCTTGCATTTTTAGGGATCCTAAACGAACACGAAGATCTACCCCCGTCGAGCGTACTCGATTCTGAGCTGCTGTCCCCGATAGTAACTGTGGTTCCAATCTTTCAGGGCACTCGCGGCTTGCTCGCAGGTCTTGTACTTGACAAGGCCAACGTAGCCGGAGCCCTCCTGGTCCCAGACCTTATTCGAGAGTGTCGTCATGTGATTTACAGCGCTGTATGCGTGGTCATGCAACGTCAAGCAGACAAGAAAATTCGCTGCCTGCACGCTCTCCACGTCGCCCTTGCAACTGAAGTCGCGCGTCAGTCGCTCGGTGTCGTTCCCGGGAAGGTTTCTCACAAAGAGCGTGCGCGGCCCTGTCCAGCATTTAAGAACCTCCTAAGTCCTAAGAGAAAAGTCCTTTGCACGAGAAATCAAAAGGCCTCGGGGTGCTGAGCGACTCCGGTCGCGACGAGGTGCTGCTGGCGGAGTAACTGGAACCCTGCTGCCTCTCAAAGAAAAAGCATAGCGGCAAAGTCCGAATTTCAGGGTTTGACTCTCAGAACCTCTCTATTCAGAACACACTCAAAATCCCGCACAAAAACAGTATTATTGAATCCACGAAAAACCCAAAATACAGAAAATGAGTTGCTGAAGACTTCATCCTAAACCCTAAAACTTAAGAAACCCAAACCTCATATGAAAAAAAATCGACAAACAGCCTCCCCGAATGTTTCGACTCAAAATACTCTCAAAATCCCACATCCAAACCAATCTAAATCACCAAAAGGCCCAAAATGTAGAAAATGACTTGCTGGAGGCTTCATTCTAAACCCTTAAAACCTAAGAAACCCAAACCTCATATGGAAAAAACTCGACAAACAGCCTCCCCGAATGTTTGGACTCAAAATACTCTCAAAATCCCACATCCAAACCAATCTAAATCACCAAAAGTCCCAAATTCAAGAAAATGACTTGCTGAAGGCTTCATCCTAAACCCTACAAAACTTAAGAAACCCAAACCTCATATGAAAAAAAAATCGACAAACAGCCTCCCCGAATGTTTCGACTCAAAATGCTTTCAAAATCCCACATCCAAACCAATCTAAATCACCAAAAGGCCCAAAATGTAGAAAATGACTTGCTGAAGGCTTCATCCTAAACCCTACAAAACTTAAGAAACCCAAACCTCATATGAAAAAAAATCGACAAACAGCCTCCCCGAATGTTTCGACTCAAAATGCTTTCAAAATCCCACATCCAAACCAATCTAAATCACCAAAAGGCCCAAAATGTAGAAAATGACTTGCTGGAGGCTTCATCCTAAGAAACCCAAACCTCATATGGAAAAAACTCGACAAGCAGCCTCCCCGAATGTTTGGACTCAAAATACTCTCAAAATCCCACATCCAAACCAATCTAAATCACCAAAAGTCCCAAATTCAAGAAAATGACTTGCTGGAGACTTCATCCTAAACCCTTAAAACCTAAGAAACCCAAACCTCATATGGAAAAAAACTCGACAAACAGCCTCCCCGAATGTTTCGACTCAAAATACTCGCAAAATCACACATCCAAACCAACCTAATCAGCAATTGACACAAAATAAAGAAAATGAGTTGCTGAAGACTTCATCCTAAACCCTAAAACTTAAGAAACCCAAACCTCATATGGATAAAAACCGACAAACAGCCTCCCAAAGTGGTTTTGCTCAAAATACCATAAACATGAAACACATAAATGACTCTACATCACCACATAAACTCTTGTGGGCTGCACTACATATATTCGCCTGCTGCAAGGTCCAGCTGAACAGGAAGAGGAGATGCGCCGAGGACTTGGTACCGATGGGGACCTTCGACAGAGTTTTGTCTTCTCGGCCTTTCGGTTTTGCAGCCTCACACGTTTTGAATTTTGACGTTTTAAATTTAGACCTGGAAGATTTTACTAAGCATCGAACCGACCCATCCAAGATTGTCTTGGTAGTTGGTGTGGATGCTGGTACCGATCCCCAGCTGCACGTACCCGTCCAGGCGTCCACATGGCGGCCTGCACGGTGGGCGCGCTGTCGCGTTTCTATGTTGTGACACAAAAAAAATGTTGAACTGTGTTAGATGAGCTGGGCATAGTGGCCTGGCCATTCTGCCCAGTGTAAAGGACTTGCTGGCCCAGCAGCGCGCTGTAAGGCGAGTTCTGAGCGAAAGCCGCCATCGCAGCTGGCAAGCAAGTAAGACTGGATGGAACAACAAGCTAGAAGCCAAAAACTCCAGCAGCACCTTGCGTAGAAAATGTGCTTCGTGCATCGCGATGGCTCGCCGGAGGAAGAGACTCAAGCCACTTCTACAAGACTTCGTTTACATTCAGAAAATCTTCCTGGAAAACAAATGGCTAGAATTTACCCAGGCGGAGACCCGAGACAGTGTCGACAAACACATGCATAAGCAAAATTGTATTGAAAACTTCGCGATGGCTCGCCTAGGGAAGACACTCCACGGCTACAAGATTGCCTATACATTCTTGAAACCTGCTTGAAAAAACACGAGAGTTTGCCCAGGGCGGAGACCCCAGTTAGTGTCGACAAACACATGCCCATGCAATGCAAAGCTATACTGAAAAACTTTTGTGTGCATTCAGAACATCTATTGTTGAAAAAAATTACCAGAGATTGCCCAGGGCGGAGACCGAAGTTAATGTCGACAAACACGTCCATATGCAAAACTATATGGCAAGAATCGCGATGGCTCGCCCAGGGAAGAGACGCAAGCAATGGCCACAAGATTTCGTTTACACTCATATGCAAAATCAGACTGAAACTCGGAAAATGTTCTTGCAAAACAAAATTGCGAGAGTTTACAAAAAATTGCGAGAGTTTACCCAGGGCGGAGAACCAAGTTTGTGTAGAGCTGCGCTGATGACGCGACATTTCCTGATGGCAGGCCCGATGGTTCTGCTTCTCAAAGTCACGGTGCCGGTGGTACTTGCTCCTATGGTGACAACGCCAATGATATGTATGTCTACACAGCGGCGGCGCCGATGATGCTTGCTGGTGGTGCCAATGACGCTTGATGTCCTAGTGGCGGGGCCGATGGTTATGCTTCAGAAAGCGGCGGCGCCGATGGTACTTGCCCCTATAGTGGCGATGCCGACGGTGTCTGCTGGCATGTAGCGGCGGTGCCGATGATGCTTACTGGCATGTAGTGGCGGCGCCGATGACATTACATTTAAAATCTTAACGGCGGGGCCGATGACACTTGCTTCAGTAGTGGCGACGCCGATGGTGCTTGCTTGTATATGACGGCGGTGCCGATGATGCTTGCTGGCATGTAGCGACGGCGCCGACGCAGATGGTGCTGGCTTGTATATATAGCGGCGGTGCCGATGATGCTTGCTGGCATACTCGCGACGCTGATGGTCCTGGCTTACACAGCGGCGGCGCCGATGATGCTTGCTGGTGGTGCCAATGACGCTTGATGTCCTAATGGCGGGGCCGATGGTTATGCTTCAGAAAGCGGCGGCGCCGATGGTACTTGCCCCTATAGTGGGGATGCCGGCGGTGTCTGCTGGCATATAGCGGCGGTGCCGATGATGCTTGCTGGCATGTAGTGGCGGTGCCGATGACATTACATTTAAAATCCTAACGGCGGGGCCGATGACACTTGCTTCAGTAGTTGCGACGCCGATGGTCCGGGCTTACACAGCGGCGGCGCCGATGACGCTTGCTGGTGGTGCCAATGACGTTTGGTTTCCTAATGGTGGGGCCGATGGTTATGCTTCAGAAAGTGGCGGCGCCGATGGTACTTGCCTCTATAGCGGCGATGCCGGCGGTGTCTGCTGGTATAGAGCGGCGGTGCCGATGATGCTTGCTGGCATGTAGTGGCGGCGCCAACGCAGATGGTACTGGCTTGTATATAGCGGCGGTGCCGATGATGCTTGCTGGCATACTCGCGACGCTGATGGTCCTAGCTGACACAGCGGCGGCGCCGATGATGCTTGCTGGCGTGTAGCGGCGGCGCCGATGACATTGTATTTCCTAAGGGCGGCGCCGACGGTTTTCCTTCTCATCGTGGCTAGAGCGGCGACGCCGGTGATACTGGCCGGTATATAGAGGCGATGCCGCTGAGGCTTGCTAGGTATAGCATCTGAAGCCGGGTCCTTCGAATCTGGAATGTGCCTCGCCAATAATTCACGGGCGCATACAGATCTCTCGTTGATTCTGCGATGTCCTGTTTTTGTTGTGGAAGTTAACGAACTAAACTGCCACGTCTGCAAGACTCCACCCCACTACACGCGACCGCCTTGCGCCGTGCTAGTGTTCGGCCATGCCGGCAAACATGCCAACTACAAAACGTGGTACCGACAAGCTTTTCTGAGGTTGTACTAAGCACTAGACGCGATGTTTCCATAGGCTGGCTGGATTGTCACTGTTTCGTAGTACGAGCTTAGTACTGGAAGTAATAGACGACTCTAGAGCTTGAAGCTTTGAGAGCCTGGGTAGAGTTCTAGCAGACGGCCTGATTGTAGAGCTTGGGGTTCTTCGCCCTTGCGCTCGCCCTTGCGCCCCCTTACGCCATGCTGTTTTCTTGGCACCATGGTTACACGAAGGCAACATATGTGTGGCCGAAGCGCATGACAAGGAGCCCCTTGCAGGGGGTTTCAAGCTTCATGTCGCCGACCTCTGAGTCTGTCCGAGTCAGTGACTTGAGTTTTACTGCCTTGGGGTTGGGGTTTACGGCGGTTCGGGTTTAGGGTTTGGATTCTACGGTCTAGGTTCAGAGTTTAGGGTTTAGGGTTTAGGGTCTAGGGTCTAGGGTTTAGGGCTTAGGGTGGTTTGGGGTTTGAGGTTTGGGGTTTGGGGTTTGGGGTTTGGGGTTTAGGGTTAGGGTTTAGCTTGCGGATGGTGTGTAGACTGCACAGAGCATCAAGTTGTGGGGTTGTTATCTGTTTTGGCCTCGCAGTCTGACAGCGCAACGCCAGCAGATTTTTGATGGAAGCAACTCTCGTTCTTGCACGAGACTGGTTTGGAGAGGATACCGCAAGAAGCAGCGCGTGGGACAACAAAAAGATCTTGGGATTCAGGGTCTTCAGCTGCTAAACCCTGAACCCTAAACCCTACACCCTAAACCCTAAACCCTAATCCCTAAACCCTAAACCGTAAACCCTAACCCCTAATCCCTAAACCCTAAACCCTAAACCCTATACCCTTGCTTTCTTGGGCCCGCCCCGCAGTTTCCCTGTGATCGGCAAGGTTACGGAAATCCTCTTTGTTCTATACACCCTGCACCCAAAACCCCAAGTTCAACTCTGCTTAAAGCCTAAAGATATATGAGACACGATATCCGAAAAAAGAGTTAAGGGCTTAGGCTTAGGGTTTGTAAGGTTTACGGTTTGGAGTTTGGTGCTTCGGGTTCGGTAACCCTAAACCCTAAGCCCAAAACCCCAGACCCTATACCCCAAACCAAGCTAAAAGCGAACTGTCCGGCTCTTCAGTGGGTGGCAGCCACCGCACTGTGTCCACCTGAGCACAAGCCACTGGGGCTTGATATGTACTTTTTTGAAGTGGGTTTGGAGTTTGGGGTTTTAGGGTCCCTAAACCCTATACCCTAACCCCATAAACCCTAGCGCTTTAGAGGTCCACAAGCCCTTGGGGTTCAGGCTTCGGGTTTAGGGTTTAGGAGTCTGCAACCCCTTGAGCCAAGAAGCTGAGCCTTAAACTCCACACCCAAACCGAACCCTGTTTGGGGTTTAGGATTGGGGTTTAGGGTTTCGGGTTTCAGGGTTTGTAGCATGTTTAGGGCTTAGGGTTGGGGGTTTTTGGAGCCGAGCAGACTGCCTCCGCGCCAAGAATCACCATGTTGGCAAGGATCAGGAACATGATGCCTCAAGTTAGCTCACACTCCACTTCCAAACCAACCACAAAATTCGACCCCGTATTTCACAATTCTGTGTCAGTACTCTAAACCCTATAAAGTCGCGGGCATGGGTACCGCTGGGGTGCGTGGTTGGATTTCATCTGGGTCTCCACACCAGAATACCTGCTAAGTTGCCCTAGAAAAACCCGAAGCCCGAAACTATGTGAATTGGAAGAAACCCTTCCGTTTGTGAGCTTGAACTGGGGGCCGCGGTCGTCGACTGCCTCTTCTTGTTTCGGGATTTATCCCAAGAAGAATACACAAAACCTAGACCCTAGGGCTGATAAGAGCCTGCGGTACCCTAAAAACCCTAAACTCATCCTGAACCCTAAGCCTTAATCCTCACCCCTAAACTGTAAACCTACGTGTAACTACCTACCAAACTCCAATTACTGTTGCAATGGAGACTTAATTGCTAGGGACTCTAAACCCTAAAGCCTAAACCCACCTAAACCCGAATGCAGTTTTTTAGGTGAGCGTGGCTGGCAGGAATGCCCTGGCCTTGAACTTTCAGTCGTCCCGCACCGCCCTCCCCCCCCCTCCCCGTGGCGGCTTAAATAGGGTTTGTTTGGAAGCTGAGACTTGGGTTTGCGTGAATTAGGGCAGCGCTTACTAAGACAGCGGGACTTAGGGATTAAGGATTTAAGGTTTTTTTCTCGTCACGCATGTGCTTTCTAGACCTGTCTAGGAGATCATGCAAGAAGTCGACACTCGTCGATGTTCGGGTTGAAGATGATGAAGTGGAAGATGATGAAGAAGCTCTCTCTCTCTCTCTCTCTCTCTGTCTCTCTCTCTCTCTCTCTCTCTCTCTCTCTGTCTCTCTCTGTCTCTCTCTGTCTCTCTCTGTCTCTCTCTCTCTCTCTCTCTCTCTCTCTCTCTCTCTCTCTCTCTCTCTCTCTCTCTCTCTCTCTCTCTCTCTCTCTCTCTCTCTCTCTCTCTGTCCATCGTCTTTACTTCCTCGTCATATTGTTCATGCTTTTTTCCTTTCTCTCTCTCTCTCTCTCTCTCTCTCTCGCTATCTCTCTCTCTCTCTCTCTCTCTCTCTCTCTCTCTCTCTCTCTCTCTCTCTCTCTCTCTCTCTCTCTCTCTCTCTCTCTCTATGTCTCTGTTTTCCTTTCTCTTTCTTTCCACACAGACTCCAAAACAACATCATCTGTATTATGATCAAAGAGCACATGTCATCATGTAGACCATTTCGAAAAATTTGTTGTAGCATCTGCCGTCTGATGCTTGAGCCATTCGCGACATAATAGTTGTCTCAAAGTACAGATGAGTTAACGTATTCTCATTCTGCACATCCGGTTCGCCAGAAGCGTGAACCAACACACGCGCAACTTAAGCGTGTAGTGCCTCGCACAGCCACGGTTTATCGGTCACGACGATAAGTGCCAGCGAGCACTTTCAAGCCGCTTTGGTCACGATCTTCACCGTGGTCCATGTCGTGCCAAGCAAGTTCCACGTCAAGCGCTGCTCGAGACACACCTGCGACCGGCAACCGAGAGACCACGACATCAATGGACACGAAAGGACAACCTACTTGTTCCACCATCTGTTGCGCCGGTGCCTCCGCTTTGGCAAAACTCGAGTAGAAGTTGAGGCACCAGCGCAAGCGTGCGAAGGCAACAAAGTGTGAGGTCGGAATGTCCAGCGGCATGCACTGCAATGCACCGCTGCAAACTGAGCTCTGGCAGTCTGCAAGTGTGTCGGGCGACTGACTGTGCGAGAGGCCTGGTGCGTCGGTACGCTGGAGATCTCGATGTCTCGGCTTGGCGCGGGCTCTCCTCCCAGCGACTGGCGGGGACATGCCAGTTGCACCATTCGCGCTGCGGCTTACCCGTGCGGCCATGACCCGAAGCTTGTCCGCATCGAGCCGCTCGGGGTTATCCATTCTCCGCGCTCTAGCTTCTAACCGCTTGGTCTCTTGCTGATTTGAAGGCGTTTTCGGGTCTGCTGGTGGTGCGCACCGTCGTAGTCGACCACCCGCTCCAGGATGGTGCGCATCTTCTTCCGAGCCAGTGAGAAGCCGAACTGGGCGGCTAGCGTGGCCACCTGCTTCTTGTAGCGACCGTCGGGGCCGCACCGCCGCACATTTCAGGAATATCGACAAATGTCCGAGAACGCTTGGCCAAACGCTTCGCAACATCTGCAAGTCTGCAACGTGGCAATGTACCAGGTCCATGGCGAGGCGGCAGAATAATCAAGATGTGTAGCTTCTCCCACCGCCAGGCCCCAAGAACGTCATGCCTTCTGCCAGCCCCAAAAACAGCGCCAGCACATAGCAACGCCAGCTGGCTTGGCGAAGCTGCCGCCAGACTCCCAGCCCAAGGTGGCGCAGCGGTGACGAGCGAAGGTGCAGGGCTTCCATCCCGATCGCTGTTTGACTACGACGGCGCTGCTAGCTTTGAAGGCTAGAAAGCTCAAGACATCAATTACAAGAGCACGCGTTGAGGCTTGCAATATCTCTCAACTCGAGCCGAAATAGCTGCTGTCTAGGGTTTAGGTTTCGAGGTATTTAAGGTTTAGGGCTTTCAGTTTAGGGTTGGCGAAAGGCTGTTCACTTCACTGTTTCTTTTCAAGCATCCCTAAGATGATGAAGATGATGAAGATGATGAAGATGATGAAGATGATGAAGATGATGAAGATGATGAAGATGATGAAGATGATGAAGATGATGAAGATGATGAAGATGATGCGGCTGATGAAGCTGATGGGGATCATTGATGCCAAGGCTGATCGAAGACATGTGAAGGACAAGAGTGGAGATGATAGAGATGATGGGGATGATGAAGAAGATGGGACATGTTTGTTTCTTGTAAACCCGAATATCAACTTCCAAGTAAACCCGGCGTAAGCCGCACAACCTCCCCCCTAGGGCTCAGATCTTAAAGTTCGAGGTTTAAGGCTTAGGGTTTGGGATTTAGGACTTCAGGTTTACGGACTCTCAACCATACACTATGAGCTTTGAACCCCACGCCCTAAACACGAAACTCTAAACTCTAAAACGGCCACCAAGAAGCGACCCCACACATCCCGCGACGTATCTCTCGGGGCAGTCTCCGGACCTCCGAAACCATCAAAGACCTCGGCGGGAATTTAGGTAGGCCTACGCAGCTTAGGGTTTAGGGCGGGGGGTTTGCGACTTCTTTGCTGAACCCTAAAACCCTTTTGTGGACGCATGCTGTTTCTCAGGAAGCCTGAACTCCAAAAAGATCTCAGGGTTTAGACTTCGGGTTCCGAGTCAAAGCCGTCTACCCAGGCTCGACGTTGCAGATGTCTACCGTGCCGACATTTGCATGGTGGAGGGCCTGGGGTCGATTGAGTTGGAAAGATTGGGGCTTGCTTGATAGATTGCTTGACATTTCTTACATCCAGTTGGCCGTGCACCCCTCACCCTCGTGCGTTTAAGCGGCGCAGGCTTGCTTCACGAAGAAAAAGAAGCTTATAAACAACCCATCATGCGAGCAGGCCCGCCAAACCCCGACATTCAAGTCTAAACCATCTACACAACCCAAACCCTGCATGGTCGTTCTGGGCAACCCGGCGCGGCCATCCACAGCAGCACGTGAGCCACATGACACAGAGCCGGCTTAAAGGCTTTTGGTTAAGGCCCAGAAGGTTTAAAAGGAGATGGAGGGCTTGGAAGAGGCTTTAGGGTTGCGGCCGTCGACTCGCTGAACCCCCGCGGAGCCGGACACTCAACTGCACAATTTCATGCACGGTCAACCAACCGCACGGTCAACCCGTACGGGTTTAATGATTAGATAGAAATCCCTCTCAGGAAAAATAAATTGTGAAATTATGAATTCCTTCTGCTGCAGCACTCAGGCCCAGATCTGGAGACAATTTTATCCTTGGATGGAATTTAATAATTTAATAATCAAATAGAAATCCTCTTCGTCTGCATTGCCTTTTCTCACTTTCTTCTGCACACAGGGGCCGGGCACAAGTGAGCCGGAGACTGTCGGTGTTTCTGAAGCTGAAGGTGTACTCCGGGAAGTTCCTGGAGAAGTAAACGCCTCGGGGGAGTGGACGGAGCTTGCGCTGCTGCTGGCTGTCCTGACTGCACTCCTGAGTCTGCCTTGCACGCGTTCACTTTCTTCTGTACAGCGGGCGCGGGCGCAAGCGATTCGGAGCCTGTCGGTGTTTTTGAAGAACTTGAAGGTGTACTCCGCAAGGTTTCTGGAGAAGTAGACACTTCAGGAGGAGTGGACAAAGCTGGCGCTGCTGGCTGTCCTGACTGCGTGCCAGAGTCTGCCTTGCACCGTTTCCCTTTCTTCTGTTCAACGTGCGCGGACGTGAAGACACCACAAATCACAAGTGCACCTGTCTCTGCCGTACTTGCCACAGCCTGTGCACTTCCTGCGCGGCATGGCTTCTTTACACGGCGTCTTCAGCCGTGCTAGGCTTCGCTGTTGAAGCCCTTGGCCATTTGTAGGTCTGCGGCGATTCAATTAACTCTCAGGTTCCTGTATCGGACTGTCAGCTAGTCATGTAAACCTGAACAATAATATTCGAATATAGTCTGTGAAACCTCAGTTGTGTTACCTAGCCTATCCGAATCCTCCGTGACTCGAGTCGAATGCAAAACTTCCTGACAACGCAAGTCCTGAAAACTAAGTTCTGATATCTAGCCTACCCAAATCACCTGATTTTTAAGGGCCCCTCAGGCGTGAGCCCAGAAAGACTTTAATATTCAAATATTAAAGCTTTTAATTATTGACTTTAATATGCAGCCTGGGACTTTAATATTAAAGTCCCAGCCTGCACATTGAAGATTAAAGTCCAGGTGGTGAGTCCAGGTGGTGGCCCCTCAGGCGTGAGCCCAGAAAGACTTTAATATTCAAATATTAAAGTTTTTAATTATTAAAGTCCCGGCCGAGACTTTAATCTTTAATGTGCAGCCTGGGACTTTAATATTAAAGTCCCAGCCTGCACATTAAAGATTAAAGTCCAAGCGGTGAGTCCAGGTGGTGGCCCCTCAGCCGTGAGACAAATATTACAGTTTTAATTATTAAAGTCCCGGCCGAGACTTACTTTAATCTTTAATGTGCAGCCTGGGACTTTAATATTAAAGTCCCAGCCTGCACATTTAAAGATTAAAGTCCAGGTGGTGAGTCCAGGCGGTGACCCCTCAGCCGTGAGCCCAGAAAGACTTTAATATTCAAATATTAAAGTTTTTAATTATTAAAGTCCCGGCCGAGACTTTAATCTTTAATGTGCAGCCTGGGACTTTAATATTAAAGTCCCAGCCTGCACATTAAAGATTAAAGTCCAGGTGGTGAGTCCAGGCGGTGACCCCTCAGCCGTGAGCCCAGAAAGACTTTAATATTCAAATATTAAGGTTTTTAATTATTAAAGTCCCGGCCGAGACTTTAATCTTTAATGTGCAGCCTGGGACTTTAATATTAAAGTCCCAGCCTGCACATTAAAGATTAAAGTCCAGGTGGTGAGTCCAGGTGGTGGCCCCTCAGCCGTGAGCCCAGAAAGACTTTAATATTCAAATACTAAAGTTTTTAATTATTAAAGTCCCGGCCGAGACTTTAATCTTTAATGTGCAGCCTGTGACTTTAATATTAAAGTCCCAGCCCGCACATTAACGATTAAAGTCCAGGTGGTGAGTCCAGGTGGTGGCCCGTCAGCCGTGAGCCCAGAAAGACTTTAATATTCAAATATCAAAGTTTTTAATTATTAAAAGTCCAGGCCGAGACTTTAATCTTTAATGTGCAGCCTGGGACTTTAATATTAAAGTCCCAGCCTGCACATTAAAGACTAAAGTCCACGTGGTGAGTTCAGGTGGTGGCCCCTCAGCCGTGAGCCCAGAAAGACTTTAATATTCAAATATTAAAGTTTTTAATTATTAAAGTCCCGGACGAGACTTTAATCTTTAATGTGCAGCCTGGGACTTTAATATTAAAGTCCCAGCCTGCACATTAAAGATTAAAGTCCAGGTGGTGAGTCCAGGTGGTGGCCTCTCAGGCGTGATCCCAGAAAGACTTTAATATTCAAATATTAAAGTTTTTAATTATTAAAGTCCCGGCCGTGACTTTAAGCTTTAATGTGCAGCCAGAGACTTTAATATTAAAGTCCCAGCCTGCACATCAAAGATTAAAGTCCAGGTGGTGGGTCCAGGTGGTGGCCTCTTAGGCGTGAGCCCAGAAAGACTTTAATATTCAAATATTAAAGTTTTTAATTATTAAAGTCTCGGCCGAGACTTTATCCTTTAATGTGCAGCCTGGGACTTTAATATTAAAGTCTCAGGCTGCACATTAAAGATTAAAGTCTCGGCCGGGACTTTAATAATTAAAAAATTTAATATTCTAATATTAAAGTCTTTCTGGGCTCACGCCTGAGGGGCCACCACCTGGACTTTAATCTTTAATGTGCAGGCTGGGACTTTAATATGAAAGTCCCAGGCTGCACATTAACGAGTAAAGTCTCGGCCGGGACTTTAATAATTAAAAACTTTAATATTTGAATGTTAAAGTCTTTCTGGGCTCACGCCTGAGCGGCCACCACCTGGACCCACCACCTGGACTTTAATCTTTAATGCGCAGGCTGGGACTTTAATATTAAAGTCCCAGGCTGCACATTAAAGATGAAAGTCTCGGCCGGGACTTTAATAATTAAAAACTTTAATATTTGAATATTAAAGTCTTTCTGGGCTCACGCCTGAGGGGCCACCACCTGGACTTTAATCTTTAATGTGCAGGCTGGGACTTTAATATTAAAGTCCCAGGCTGCACATTAAAGATTAAAGTCTCGGCCGGGACTTTAATAATTAAAAACTTTAATATTTGAATATTAAAGTCTTTCTGGGCTCACGCCTGAGAGGCCACCATCTGGACCCACCACCTGGACTTTAACCTTTAATGTGCAGGCTGGGACTTTAATATTAAAGTCCCAGGCTGCACATTAAAGATTAAAGTCTCGGCCGGAACTTTAATAATTAACAACTTTAATATTTGAATACTAAAGTCTTTCTGGG
Source organism: Symbiodinium natans (assembly GCA_905221605.1). Classification (NCBI taxonomy): domain Eukaryota; class Dinophyceae; order Suessiales; family Symbiodiniaceae; genus Symbiodinium; species Symbiodinium natans. Next base: position 1,198,422 of record CAJNDS010002501.1, on the reverse strand, counting down.
CTCACGCCTGAGGGGCCACCACCTGGACTCACCACGTGGACTTTAATCTTTAATGTGCAGGCTGGGACTTTAATATTAAAGTCCCAGGCTGCACATTAAAGATTAAAGTCTCGGCCGGGACTTTAATAATTAAAAACTTTAATATTTGAATATTAAAGTCTTTCTGGGCTCACGCCTGAGGGGCCACCACCTGGACTCACCACGTGGACTTTAATCTTTAATGTGCGGGCTGGGACTTTAATATTAAAGTCCCAGGCTGCACATTAAAGATTAAAGTCTCGGCCGGGACTTTAATAATTAAAAACTTTAATATTTGAATATTAAAGTCTTTCTGGGCTCACGGCTGAGGGGCCACCACCTGGACTCACCACCTGGACTTTAATCTTTAATGTGCAGGCTGGGACTTTAATATTAAAGTCCCAGGCTGCACATTAAAGATTAAAGTCTCGGCCGGGACTTTAATAATTAAAAACTTTAATATTTGAATATTAAAGTCTTTCTGGGCTCACGCCTGAGGGGCCACCACCTGGACTTTAATCTTTAATGTGCGGGCTGGGACTTTAATATTAAAGTCTCAGGCTGCACATTAAAGATTAAAGTCTCGTAGTGGACTTTAATATTAAAGTCCACTAGCACATTAAAGTCCACACAGGGGGGCGCCAAATAGTACATGTTCTACCTTCGTAGCCCCCCCCCCCCCCCCCCCAATTTCGGAAACCCCCATATAACTCTTCACGCTTCAAACTTTTGGCCTCTAGTGATGCCCCTGATTTTTTTTTGGCTTCAGGCCTTAGGAGACCCGGGGTCTTTAGGGAACTTACTCGTTCTTCATCGGGAAGTGGGGAGCTACAAGTACCTTGTAACCTCTAAGCCTCTTTCCCGCCCCCTTAAGGGCTATTTTAGGGACCCCGGTTCCCTAATTTGCTAGTAAGAACACGTAAGTAATCCAAGGGGCGGATCACAGGGTGGAGCCTGGAACTGGAGGTAGTCTTTCGAGAATGGCTGCGTGCTGAGGCAGGAGCCCTCATACCTTCAGGCCGTGGGGTGACGTGTTAAAGCATCTTCGCACTTTAACCTCAACAGAACGGCCGCTGCAGGGTTGAGGGATCCCTAAAACGGGTTTAGGGTTTAGGGTTTAGGGTTTATGAAGCTGAAGCCGCACTCTTCTGCACTCCTCCGATGGGTACTTTGGTCACCCTGAGCCTCATAAACCCCAAGAAAGGTTGCAAGGCGGCCGAAGGTACTCAAAGCGCAGGGAGGGCACAATGATCGTCTTCCCCTCCTGAAAAAAAAGGTTGAGGGGGGGGGGGGGGTTGAGTGTTCAAATTTTGTGTGTCAAAGGCCCAGGAGCTTTTCAATCTATACTGGATCTGGTTTCAGGCTTAGTGTCTGGAGGTATTGCCCCTGAACTCTGCATTTCCCACATGGGGAACATGAGCGAAGAATAACTTCTTCCTAATCTCATTTCTCTGACTTTGATGTGCGAGCAGCGGCGTTTCCTCGCAAAAGCGAAACCTTATTGTTGTGACTTGTGAGTGTGAAGCCCCAAAAGTCGCAGCCTAACCCGACGACCCTTGTTGGTCTCCTTGGCATCCTTTCCAGTGGGCGCAAGGATACAGCCCTCCCAGGAATTCCCTTTCCCGAATCGGAGGGAGCCGAGAGCGTTCCTCTCGCAGTTCCGGCTGAAGGACAAATACCTTACTTGGCCAGTCGAGTCCAGTGTTTCGGGACTTCCGGGGGAGAAACGGACTTGGGACGCAGGGGAAAGGAGCACCAGCCATCACAATACTTGTAGTCAGGAATCTCATTTAGTTGATCCAGACATTCCCAGGTGAGTTTCGGCGGTGCAGGTCTCCGTAGGCAAAACTTCATAGCTGTACACGACATTGGATGTTCTTCTGCGCAATAACTGCTGGGAATTCTTGGCTGCTTTATTGAGCACCCGAAGTCTTTGACCGTTTCTGTAAGGACCCACGGAGTTCCCACCCCAAGAGTGTGAGAACTGCAGCTTAAGACCTTCGGGCCCCCCCAATCCCCCAAACTCAGCGGAGGAACCACAAGGGAGACAGGGTCTGGCTTGAGGTCAGATCCTGGGCCGATTTCCGGACTTCACTCGCTGCCAGCGTGGCGTTGAGGGCGGCGTGAATGCCGGGAATGCCTGATTCGGGTTTAGGGTTTAGGGTTTAGGGTTTAGGGTTTAGGGCTTCGAGGTTCAGGAGTTCCGACTTCGCAGGGCTCTCAGAGCTCAGGAATCAAGATGCAACAAAAAACCCTGACGCCCAAAAACTGTTGAAAGCCCCTAAACCCGAAACACCCGGAAACCCCCTTGAACCCCCATCAACCCCCTTAAAGCCCTCTGAAACCTTCTGAAACCCTGAAGCAAACAAAGGCCAATGAAGGCCGAGGGTGCTGAAAAGCTCGCTGTTGGCATCTCGGGCCCTCAGCATCCGGAGCTCCTTTGAGGCAATGTTTTTTGCTTAGGGTTTCGGGTTTAAGTTTAGGGGTTTAGGGTTTCATGGGTTTAGGGTTTCATGGGTTTAGGGTTTCAGGGGTTGAGAGTTTAAGCCTTTAGCTTTCAAGGGTTAAAGGTTAAAGCTTGAATTGCGAGTTTTAGGGTTGAGTATTGGGGTTGAGGCTGACAAAGATGTGCTTTAACCCTCAACTCCAAACCAGTCAGAGTTGGTGGACAAGCACAGATGAGCTAAACTTTGAGCACTGTATGATGAAGAAAAAACGCGCTTTCCCCCCCTCCCCCCTCCCCCGCCCAATCCAACTTTGAAACACCTGTTTCCACGGACACTCGTCTCCACGGGGCGTCTTCAGGGGTACAATTGCTTTGCTGGAACTGTGGCCGGCAGAAGCTGCTTAAAATTTCAAGGTTGAGCTACAAAGTTGAGTTCTCCTAGGTTGTTCGTGCGGGCTTCACCAGTATTTGAGGTTTGGGCCGTTGAAGTTTCCAAGAAACCCGAAACCCCAAAGGCCGCAAACCCGAAACTCGGCACGCTCCAGCGCTCCTCTGCAGAGCAGGCGTTAGTCTGAAGGATGCCTCCGGCCGCCGCCAAGCACATTGCGGTGTTCCTTGGTGCCACAGTTGCTGAGTCGATATGCTGAAGCTGGAGAAGCACAAGGGGCCTCGCGTGTACCCTTTGTGGCCAAGGCTCCTGGCAGATCGCAGACGCCAGGAAGTGTAGGATGTTGCGTTCAGGGGCTCTGCCAGGAAAGTCCCTGAGAGGCCCTGTGGGAGAGGTGGCGTGGGATCCGTGCATCTGTCCGGCTTTTGATAGAAGAGGCAGTCGCCCTGTGTACCCTGTGTAGCGCGAGGCTTCCTGCCTCGATGGTCTCTTTCTGGTACTTAAGAACCAAGAACCAAGAAATTGAAAGTTGGACAGAGAAATGTGCATCCCCGAAGAACGGCCGAGCTGCACTGCAGGAGTGGCACCATATCCGAGTCTGTTTCCGAAGCATTCTTGCCAGGAATGAGGCTGTATTGGAATACGCCTTCCCAGGTAATAGATTGGGAATACTGCCAGTCCCAATGTTCCGTATATCCTGACGGGTACAAGCATTTCCCATCCGCCTTACGTCACGAATCATGAGCAGCAGAGGCAACACAAAGCATTGATGAGCATGAACTTGTTTGTGCGGCAACCAACAGACTGGAATCTGCAAACCACATAACAAGACCCGAAAGTCACAATGTGCCCACTGAAGATGCTGGGGTCATCTGGAACGGCTAGGCACCCTACACAACGCTTGACAAAAGATAGTCAGAAAGCTGAGATGCTTCCAAGATACGCAAATGAATGCAGATCCCTCCGGAACGTTGTTGTGTAGATTTGGGTTTGGCCTTGTGAGGCTATTGGGGACCAGGGCTTCAGGGAGCTGTTTATGAAGCTATGAAATTTAGGCAGGACTTCAGGAGTTTGGGTGGCTTTGGGTTTGAGGACCTGAGGGCGAAAGTTAAGGATAGCCAGTGCAACAAAAGGCATCGTGGTAGAGGGTTTAGGGGTCAGCGTGTCTTAGCAGGGCTACTTGGGCACCGCAGGGGAGTTTCAAGCGTAATCCCCTCATAACGAAGTAAAATGCTGCATACTGCTGAGCAGTCGAGTTGCGACTTGGACGAAAAGCACCAGGACTGGTGGTCGCTACTGAAATCCTGAGTCCGAAGAGCGTATGGCAAAGGGACACAGCCTTTTGCTTCACTGTGCTTAGCACCCTTTCAACTTCTGGCTGCTAGGACGACCAAAGCCTTTCTGAGCATCTTCTCGGAGGATGACGCTGCGATGGAAAAGCGTGAAGGTGAGTCTTGGTGGCTGAAGTGGTATACAAGTTTAGACCTTCACAGACGGTGTACATGAACATGCCTGAGTATGCAAGACCAAGGCCTCAGCCCATGCCTGTCCAGGCAAGGTATCGCCATCTACGAGAATGAGTGGACTGAGTTCACTTCAACAGTCTGCTACTGCCAGGGTCACCCAGATAAGATTTGGATGAGCCGGTCGCTTCGGGTGTCTGAGTACATGACCCCGTAGATTACCGAGGTTCAGTGGACGTCACTGTGACGAGTGGAGCGATTGGTGCCGTCACCGCTGCAGGCTCTGAAGTGTCATTAGGTCACTCGAATGGTCCGGAGGGATTGGTATCATTGGACGGTTCGATGCCGGCCTGGGGCTTGCGATGCAGGAAGAGCCTCCAGAATGCCTTCGAAGCTTCGTGTGGATTGCCAATGACAGGGATGACTCACAGAATGACCAATTTCTTCAACATGCAGGCCGCCGAACAGTTCCGAACACATGACCGCAAACACAAATGACATTGGATGCTGTAACTGGCCCGGATGCCAAGCTTGGCTGAGTGCATGATAACGGACAACTTCGATCTCTCAGTGGCGCGGAAAGGATTGACAGCTCGACCCGAGTGATTGCCTCATGCGACTGTTGATTTGCGCAAGATCATCCATTCGGCATCTGAATTCATTGTCAAGTTTCTCTTCCCGATGGGCTTGCCAGGAACAAGAAGGATGGAATACTGTCCAGGCGTGCGTCGTTGGGGGGGTGGCCGGGGGGGGGGGGGGGGGGGGGGGGGGGGGGGGGGGGGGGGGCAAGGTGCCCAGGCGGAAAAGATCAAGGAGGGGGGGGGGGTTGATTGGAAACAATGTTATTCTTTGCAAATGCTCGCATGCACTATCTATAAATCCCAAACCCTCCCCAAACTAACGAAGCCAAAGGGGCACATGGCACAAAGTTCGCCGTGTAACCCACCACTTCCAAGCAGCTGTCGCCATGTTTGATTCTAGGCTGCTCAGATTCATCCATGTGGAGGATGGGGAAAAACCGACACCCAACCTGATGGTGTGAAGCCTTGAACCCTCAAAACCTAAACTGGCATCCAGAAGGGATCGGGAACCGGCGGATACTCAAGGAAGTGGTGATACTGCTTCCACCCGACTGATACGAACCAAAGGCGAACGAGCGCTACCCTAACCCTAAACCCTAAACTACCCTAAACCCTCAACCCTCAACCCTAAACCCTGAAGAGACAAGACGATTATAAGATGTGCCAGACATCATAGGGATACTTTTAATTCGCAAACCAATAACATGCGATGACCAGGCAAAAATGCTCCCTAGATCGGGCCAGTCGTATGTTCGTTCAGGGTTCAGGATTCAGGATTCAGGGTTTAGGGTTGGCTAAGACATTTGATAAGGAGGCTGTTGCAGTCAATAAGTTTTTGGGGCACGGCCGTTGGAGAGGAAAGGCCGGAACAAAATGTCTCCATGGGGGTATGATGCTGTAGTCTTCGACGAGATATATTTCAGGGTGTGAAACAGAATCAGTGAGTTTGTAGAAAAGAACCTCGACCTGATAATCAGGAGCAGGAGACAGTAAAACGAGCCAACCAACATACAGAAGCGCGATAGGATTTTCCCTCCCCACCCCACCCCCCCACCCCACCCCACCCCCCCCACCCCCCACCCCACCCCACCCACCCCACCCCCACCCCACCACGCCCACCCCCCACCCCCCACCCCACCCCCAACCGGTTGGGGGGTGGGGGTTGGGGTGGGTTGGGGTGGGTTGGGGTTGGGGGTTGGGGTGGGGGTTGGGGTGGGGGTTGGGGGTTGGGGGTTGGGGTGGGGGTTGGGGTGGGGTCCGCGGTTTTGCGATTTGGCGGCCGCCCAGCCCTTGGGGGGCCCTGGCCCCGGGGGCCCTTGGCCAGGTGCCCTTCTTGGCGGAGGGGTCTGGCCAGCACCCCCAACCCCCACCCCAACCCCCACCCCCCCACCCCCAACCCCCACCCCAACCCCACCCCAACCCCCAACCCCAACCCACCCCCACCACCCCCCCACACCCCGCCCCCCTTGTTTTTCTTGCTTTACCACTCCCAAATTTGGGTGCCTGTCTCTCATTACAACAGGCTTCATACCTGCGATCTTTGATTTGGGTTGAGCGGGCATAGCAAGTGGTTGGTAGCTTAATCGAAGCTCCTGAACAAGAACCCAGCAAACAAGCTGCTCCTGAACCCACACATTCCGAGGGCAAGGAGCTGCATGCCCTTGCAATTTGCCTCTACGCTGAGGATGGCGTCTGGATCCCAACGATATCCGAAGGTGGCAGGTCGGTTCCTCATGGCTCAAACACGCAGAGTCGGGCTAACCCGAAGAATCAAAACACCACGACCACCACGACCACCAAGAAAGAAAGAATGCACTGCGTAGTGAAGCTTCACCCCGTCGAACTTGAGAAAATGGCTGCTGCCCGCCATCAGTGTCATCTGCAAGGAAGTCTCGGAAACCGTCTGACCTTGGTTCTGCAAGGAGAAGGATAAGCTTGCCGACCTCGAACCCTAATTATATAAGCTTAGACCCTACCTTCCCAAGACCGGAACAAATGTAAAAAACGTCGTTTTAAACGCAAAGAATCCCAGGCGGTCAGAGTTGATTCCAGGCCTCAGGGCGAAGGATCCAGGCAAGATTTCGGGCCCATGCTTCTTTTGCACCGGAGCCGTAAAAGCCCAAGTGTAACAGAAGTCACTGGTGCTGTCTGCATGCACAAGAACCGAGCGTGTGGGTGGGAGGGCGGCCCATTTCATGCTAGGACTGCAGTTGCCTGACATCGTGAGAGGTCAGGGACATGTGCGCCTGTGACATGCAAAGCTGACGCCCTGCCACCAACCTTTGCAGAAAAGGAACGTTTCAATCCTTGGCTGTTGTCCATTTTATGACTCACCCTTACCCTGTGAACTCCACAGAAGAGCCTTCCTTCGCGCCCCCCCCCCGCCCCCCACCCCGAAGCTTCTCTGATGCCTCTCTGAGGGCAGCGTGAGATCGGAGGCGCTCTTCAGCTGCCCGTCGTCTGCAACCATCAGAGGATCATACTGGTCCACCTGACTATGTAAGGTATATTATATGGGGTTATGGAGGGGCTATATAGGGGGATAAGATTGAGGGTCCCTTCTAGGGGTCGTCCCAAGGCTTTTGGAGCCCGAAAAACCCTAAGCCCTTATTAGCTATGTTGGGCTTTGGGAAGCGTGGTGAATGCCGATGGCTGCTTCAGAAAGAAAAGACCCTCCGAATTCGATGGTTCCCGCTTTGCCTTTGCTGCTAAGCCGGTTCACATCGAGAACCTTGAACTAAACCCTAACGTCAACTCATGAACCGTGTGCTCAATTTAAGACTGGGTTGGTAGGTCAGGCTTTAGATGCTCAAGGTTGGAATGTCGATGATCTGAGCATGGGCATAAATTATGTTTTGGTGGCGCTCTGATGTTTAGAACTACTCGGATTGTTCCCTGAAAAGACAAAACACGAGCCCTTTGTGCTCTTAGCAGCCAAGGTTATCTCAGGCGGAGGCCGGCGGTTCTAGCTGACATCCATTAGTATAGTGCATCAACAAGCTGGAATAATCGTTTCATTCAGGCGCTGCTCTGCGGCTTCGGTTGTGCGCGACTTTGTCAGCAGGTCAGTTGTGTTCAGTTCACAAAAATTTTTTTCCGTAAGCTCCCTGTCATCCACAGTTACGCGGTGGTGCTGCACCAGTGCTACTGGGCTTTGGCTGCTCTCGGATCTTCTGTCCGCGACATAACTCTTGTGTGGTACCCGGCGTCGCACCTAGACGACTAGTGGCTTCACCCGAACTCAAGGCCTTGCTTAATGCATGAAGCCCACGCGAATCTCCAGCTCCAGCTTGGAAGAGAAGTACAGCTCCTGCCGGTTCCTCGCTTGAAGCTGAGATCTTGCATCACTCAACCGGCTACTGTTGTTGAAGTGTTTGATGTTTTTACAGCAGCTTGGTGCTTTGAGTTTTGAGTTCAGGCTGAGTTGTTTTGCCAAGATGTGGCTTCAAGACTAGAAACCCCGAAACAAGTTCCAGGTATGTTGGGGCTTGGGGTTCGGGGAGAAGAAAACGTTAACAGACACAAACTTGAGACCTAACCTCAGCCAAGGCGGCTGCTGGTCGTAGACGCGGTAGGGTGCCTTGACAACCTGCTCCAGAATCCCGAAGCCCCCCTAAACCCTAAACCCTAAAACCTAAACCCTAAAACCTATAAACCCTGTAACCCTATCAACCCCATCAACCCCATCAACCCTATCAACCCTATCAACCCTATAAACCCTATAAGCCCTATAAACCCTATAAACCCTATAAACCCTATACCCCAAACCGTTACGAATCCTAAACCCTAAACCCTAGACCTAGACCCCAAAGCCTACAGCCTCAACCCCTCAGGCCTGAGCCCTAAACATTCAAGGCTTGAGACATCAGCGGCCACTCTGCCCTGCACCTAAGCCTAAAGTAACTCGTAAGGAGTAAGGACCTGTTTTGCAAGCACTCTCTGCGGCAGCAGGCTTCGCACTAGTGCAACCAGCAACCAGCCAAGGACCGTTTAGGGTTTAGGGTTTTTGGTTCTTTCGAGCACCCAAACATGGGCCCTATGACTAACATAGGAATGTTCTAGACTCATTCTTTCGGACTTGGTTCTCCCTAAGCCCTTAACCAAAGACTCCGTATCCTCAACCCCCCCCCCCCCCCCCGGAAAGTCTCCAACGCCCACGCTCCGCGAAAGTAACTTGTGCGCACATACGCTTTAAGGTTTAGGGCTTCGGGTGTTCAGAATCTTCAAGCCTAAAACCCTGAAGCTTGAAAACAGATGGTACCCAATTGATTGCCCGCAGCTTGCGCGCAGCTGTCTCGCAAACACAAACCTCCTCTTACTGGGAAGCGCAGATCGTCTCACTGAACATTCCCGTGGTAGATGTCTGCCGAGTGTCTGGGTACCTAAACCCCAAACCCCAAACCCCAAACCCCAAACCCTAAACCCTAAACCCTATAAACCCTATAAACCCTTTAAACCCTATAAACCCTAAACCCTAGGTGTCCGGGAGCGGACAATGCATCAGGACCAGAGGGTGTTTCAGCCCGAGCATAGGGGCGGACCCACCCGCGGCCACCCCCCACCTGCCCCCTGAAACATCCCGGATGGCTTGGTTTTTCTTGTGTTGCCACTCCCACATTTGGGGTGCCTGGTCTTGTCATGAGCCCACAACAGGCTTCTCACCTGCGATCTCCCCGGGCAGGCCCAGAGGCGTGAACATTCAAAAAGCTTGGGGGGGTTGGATTTGGGGGTCCTGGGGGACTGCGGGGATGCCTTTGGGCCTGCGGATTTCGAGTTCAGGGTTTAGGGTCCAAGCAACTCAAGTTTAAGGCTTGGGGCTCGAGATCTTTTGGTTTGGATTTGGGTTTGGCTTTAAGCGGTTGAGGTTCCGGTGATTTGAGGTTTGTTGGTGATGTGCTCCGCTAGCGACAAGCCCTAAGCCCAAATCCCCAAACCTCGAAACCCCAAAGCAACCTGCACGCATGCGCCGCAGGCAAAGCTGCTGAGCGCTGGGTGCCCATCGGCGTCCCACCTGGATTTGACAGTTTCCGTCGGCGCTGTGGGGTCTGGGGGGGGACTCTGGGCTTAGGGTTTTGGGGGAGAAGGTCTGAAGGTTGGTTTGTGTTCTTCTTCGATATTTTCTTGGAATTTGTACGAGCAGCTGTGCCACTACTAGTTTAGGGTTTAGGGTTTAGGGTTTTTGAGACCGACATGTTTTGCTACTTCTATCACGACCTGGGGGGTTGATCCTTGCTTCCCAAACGGCCAGCTGCCACCGACACAGGTCACGGTCGGCGACGCAGGCGCCAGGCCTGGAACCTGCTCAAACAGACGCGTCAACCGATAGACCCAAAACCCTGAGCCCTAAAGGCCCCTAAACCTTGAACCTCTAAACCCCTTCAGGTCTTAAACGCCTAAACCCGCGTTTGCTCCGCTTCAATCTGCAACTTTAGCCCCTTCGTTGGCTCAGCCCTTTACCATGAAAGAGGTGTCTTTTGTGAGGGCAGAGGGCTTATCTGGCATTTGGGCCTTGGTGAGCGCCTCACCCCTGAAGCAGACTCCTAGTCCCTGTCTCAGCCTCTGGGTGTGTTACTGGTGCGTAGCGCTGCTGCCAACAGGATACCTTGGATCGTTTATGCAGGGGGTAGCGTCTTGGGGAGAGAGGTCATTGCTCCATCGTCCCGGGGCAAAAACCAAGATCAACCTCACAGCGTGCAAGCCGAACAAGCTCTATTCAGCCAAAAAATGACCCACAACTGCCCTGTCATCTGTTTCTTCTGACTACCAGCAACAACACCAGCAAAAAGCCCGTGTCAAACGTTTCCGGGTTGCCAAGAGCTGGCTTCCGGTGGCGAAGCTAGCAGGCATCGGCCTGCTTGGAGCAGACTTCATGTGGGCTTAGGGTTCAGGTAAACAAGGCAAGGCTGCTGTAGTCTGATCAAGAAAGAGGAAAAAAGGGAGCCTGGACCCAGCTACAGCATCCTAACACAGGGCTGCTCCTCGGTAGGCCCCTCGGGCTGAGACCCCTGAACCCCAAGCCTTTATTTTTACGCGTGGGGAGGGTGCAGGAACCCCTCAAACATGGAAGACCACAACAGGCCCCCCGTCGTCAGAGGAACAGCAGTCAGGACAGAGAGCCCCTTCATAGGTTTCAATGCTGGGCTTGGAGCGTCATTGGAAAGACTTCAGGGCAGCAATGAAGCCTAGGGCCGAAGCATCTGTTTGCACTTGTGGTTCCATAAACACCAGAAGCCCCTCAAGGAGACTAATGTACGCTGCCCTGACTTGGGCTAGATAGGTTTCGGGTTGCTTAGGGTTCAGGAGGCTTGGCCGCCAAAACCTGAAACCTGAAATGGAAGACCCCCCCGCCCCCCCCGCCTCCCCGCTTCCCCCCAAGCCCTGGATCAATGCACACACCTACCCCACGCAAGAGGAGCTTCAACCGAGCTGAGAACAAATGCACCTGAGGTTAGATGGTACTCGAACTTATGCGAAGCGTTCCTATCTTCGTAATGGTTGCTCTTTGAAGTGCAAAAGCTGCCCAGCCTTTTGTGTTGCCAGGCTGCTTCCCCGGCCTTTGCAGGTGTCGATCGCGCTTTGCAGGCAGTGGAGGGTAGAAAACCCAAACCCAAGCAAAACAACCTTGAAAGAGACCTCAAAACCCTTTCCTTGCCCGAGATGACACTGCGTGGCTTTCCCCGCTTCGGGTTGGGTTCAGCTCCGGGCCTGGGAGTCTTCTAGGTGCTGCCATCAAAAAGACTTAGGACAAACACTAGGCATTAGGACCGTCCGACCACCCCCTTTCTCGCTTAGCTGCCGCCCTAGCCCCAAGCATCCTTCGTGCATAGCCCTTGTAACCTTGAAGCCCTTCGCCACAAACCCGAGACTGACTAGGCAGAGCTGGAATACCCCCCAAATCTAATCACCTCTTCCCCTGAAACCGAATCACCCTAAACCCTACGCCCTAAACCCTAAACCCTAAGCCCTAAACCCTAAACCCTAGACCCTAAACCCTAAAACCTAAAACCTAAACCCTACAAAACGCTCTGCTAGGCCTCGGCGTAGGCGCAACCAAAGCACCTTGCGCGGTCTCTGTATTCCGAGAACAGTGTGCAGGCAGGCTTGCCGAGGAACCCTACTGCTACTACCACTCCTGCTGCTAGGGTTTAGGGTTTAGGGTTTAGGGTTTAGGGTTTAGGGTTTAGGGTTTAGGGTTTAGGGTTTAGGGTTTAGGGTTTAGGGTTTAGGGTTTAGGGTTTAGGGTTTAGGGTTAAGGGTTTAGGGTTTAGGGTTTAGGGTTTAGGGTCAATGCTTATCGCTATTGCTAGTGCAAGTGTGAAATTAGCCGGCGTCCAACCCCTGGCCGAGCCGGCCTTAACCGATGAGTGTCGCAAGAGACTGGGGATATAGGGGTAGCCCTAGAATTGAAATGTGAGTGCATATCCTGATCCTATATACGTACCTCATATACTTGCGGCCTGAAACATCTAGATCAACCTCACATATGATCAACTAGCAAGCCTACAATCTACAGGTTTTGCTAACTCCGACTGAGACGGGTACCTCAACCCCATGGACCCCATGTCCAAGACCCCTCAATGCCCTAATGCCCCGAAATCCTTCATCCCTACCCCAGCCTTTCCACACCCTGGCCACCCAAAAGAAGCTTCTCATCACACTGCTGTACGAGGTTTGGGAAGATGCACTTGCCACCGCCTGCGAGCATCTGGGGCATTTGACTTGCCTCCAGTACCCGACGGAAACGATTTGAGCCCTGAGAACAGTATGCATCTTGGGTCCAACACATGAGGAGCTGAAACTGCGGCTGAGTTGTTCGACTTGACGTTGCGCTTCTTCCAGCTCGAGAATCTTGATTTACGCAAGACTTTGGGTTCGACTTCCAAACGCAACCGCAACAAACCTTACCCCAACCCAAGACCCCGAAACCAGAAACCCTGACCGCTGAACCCTCTAAATCCCGGGCTCGGGGTTGTGGCCTCAGGGTGCAGCGAACAGAAGTGCCGACCACTGAGCACAAAGCCTAAACCTTCAGCCCCAAAGCTGTAACGCAGTATCCCGGAATCCGGAAGGCCAAAACCCAAAAAACCTTTAATTCGCCGAACGCCCTGACACCCTCAACCCGCAGCCCCCAAGAAGAGCAACAACCCTCAAAATCTGCACCCCGCCGCTCTCCACCCTCACACATGCCCTCCGGGGAAGGCATGCCGTGGCCTTTCAACTGAACCCTAATCCTGCACCCACCCTAAGAAACCCCACCTGTGGGGTCTGAGTCCAAGCTGTCAGTTTGCCTTGGGAAAAATGGCTTTGCTTGGGGTGTAGGGCTTAGGATTGAGGACGAAAGAAACTTAAAATCTCAGGCCCGTGCCTACACTGCAACAACCCCCAGAAAGTTGTAATCCTAAAGCCTAGAGGTTCAGACGTTGGGCTGCTCAAGGTGCCCAGGGGCACCTGTCGGGCTCAGGGTTTAGGGGGGGGTTTAGGGTTTAGGGTTTAGGGTTTACGGTTTAGGGCTTATTTAGCGCTTAGGGCTTCGAGAAATCAAAGCCGGCGTTTGAGGAAAGAAGTCCCAAAACGCAGGGACGCCGACGCGGCCCGCTCCAAAACCATGTAATCGCCCCTATACTTTTCTTAGAGCCATAGTGCAAGAGACAACTTGCATATGCCCCCCGCGGGTTTTATACACGCGTGAACTAGACCATAGTTCCTAAAACGACTATGGGCCCTTGATCCTTGAGCCCCTTAATTTTTTGGGCCCAACTTAGATGACAGAGCCCATGTTTCGGGGCACCAGTGGTTTAGGGCTTCAGGGTTTTCGGGGTCTTAGGGGCGGATTTAGGGGTTGCAGGCTATGCCTTGATCCAAGCAGCGCATGCAGAAACTCTCGACGTTTGCTGATGGCCCAACAGGCCTAGGGTTCAGGGTTTCAAAAGTAAGCTGACAGGGGGGTCTCTTCACAGGTGAGCCCAAGACTCGGTCCCCCGCCCCCTGAACTCTCCCACTGTCTGGGTTGAACTGCTCATGGTAGCATGAAGCAACCGGAGCAAGAAGCACACCTGAACCCGAAGACTCAACCAGCTTCCTGGAAGGACACTTCTGACGTCTCTTTCTCCTCCAAATCATCCCCTAGCGATGAAGGATGGGTTGGCATAGCCAAGGGGTTCTCACAGGGAATGCTGTGATGGTTCCATTCTTCATACGGCTTCAGGAATTCGGAATACTTGTTCCTGGCAATGCCTGTTTTTTCTGGCAATGATGTCGATACTTCTTCTTCATGCGCTCGGAGACCTCTCCGATTCCCCCCCCCCCCCCTCCCCCTCCCTCCACAAAAGAAGGCCGGGTAACTTCCGGATCTGCCCTGTGGCAGAGGAAAGCATCCTGGATCGCACGGTTTGCTTCGCTTTCTGGGGGGCCTTCTGAGGCCTTGCTTGTGTTGTTCCGGTCGACGAAAGCTCAAGGCTCATGCTTTCAGGCGCTGAGGGGATTTCATGTTCAGATGCTTCCAAGATCGCAGAATCAGTTACTCACGCTGTTTGGGAGCCTGAAACTTTCAGGGGCCTGAAAGGCTCCAAAGTCATGGTCCGAAAGGTCTCCCAAGCCGCAAGCCCTACGCCCTCAACCCTGCTGCGGCACCCAGCCAGCTAAGCCCAATTATCATCCGAGCTGCAGGCGGGAGGGCTGACAGCGTCCCTGACGCTCCCATGACACGGACCAAGGCATCACAGTCGGAGTACCTTTTGTTGGTGGCGGGTTGACTAGGAGATTGAGTCTCTGATTGGACGGTTGGCTCGGACTTGGGACCTCCAGAGCTCTGGATTTTCCCACACTCTCATTCTCCTCGGTCGCGTCAAAAGGGCCCGGGTCTCCCTGCCTCAATCAACTTCGGATGCCTTTAGATGAAGTGCCTGGTTTCACGCTGCTTCCTAAACTCCAAACTCCCAGCTATCCCTGGAGTGTCTGGCAGCCCAAGAACGCCTACCCCCCCTCTGGAGTGCTACCGGATACCAAAAAACCGCATCCACAAAGCATCCTGAACATAGCAAGCTACTGGAAGGTTCGAAGCAGCCAAAAAAAATTGAGGATGGTTGCTGCGTCCAGTGAAAGGTCTCGGATGACGGTTTCTAGGCCTTTGGGGTTCAAGGTTGCCGGTTCCAATGTGACGAAAAAGTGAAGATGACGCTTTCGCAAGGTTCAGGGATGCTCCTTCTGTGGAGATTCCAGGTTTCGGGGGTGATTTAGGCCGATCTGCCACAGGGTTAGCTAGCCAGGCTTGCAATGAAGGCATGATGCACATAACTACGGGAGCAACACAGATTTGCCACTGTGCAAAGTGGCTGGGCACCTGTGAATCCCCCAACAAAACTCGCATGAACTACTTCATGAACGAGCTTTAACCCTAAACCCTAAACCCTAAACCCCAAGCCCCAATAACCCCAATGACCCTAATAACCCTAATAACCCGAATAACCCTAAACACTGAACCCTGAACCCTAAACCGCCTCAGTTGAAGCGCAAGCTACGGGTGACATTCGATCAAGTCATCAGGCCACGACGAGACCAAGAGCTACAACTGCCAACGGCCCTCTTTACCGGCAATGTCTTAAACCCTACACCCTAATCCCTGAACCCTAAACCCTAAACCCTGTAGGGCTCAGGAGGTTGAGCCCAACTCCGGCCGACCCTAAACACCTCCTGAACTTCCTAGATCTGTCAAAAGTGCAAAATTGCGTAGACGAAGCCGCTGGCCGTGATGGGCAAAACATCCCAGGCCTCCCGTTGAGCCCTGAACCCCCGTTTTCTGAAAACCGAACGCGTCAAACCTGTCATGGGCAAGGTGCAGCCGGCACTGAGCGACATTGCCCAGGTGTCCAAACCAGTAGAATGCGCAGCTGCCTCACGTGTCCAATGATCACGGATTCACATCTACGGTTTTTAGGGTTCAGGTTCTCTTTGAGCAGGGAGATTTAGGCGCTCTAGTTGCGAGCAAAATCGAAACGCTCACAATTCTTCTAAGGGCTAGGCAGGGTACTGGTGCCTCGGCATAGCGCCTGGCATGCGTCATCGTCCATGCTGGCGCTCCCGTCATACTGAACGGGGCTGAGGAGGTAACGCTGCTCCTTCTCTCTCTCTCTCTCCCTCTCTCTCTCCCTCTCTCTCTCCCTCTCTCTCTCTCTCTCCCTCTCTCTCTCTCTCTCTGTCTCTCTCGCCCTCTCGGTCTCTCTCCCTCCCTGAAATAATTAGGCAAAGAGACCTGAAGAGGTTTCAGAGCAAGACTTAACAAC
Source organism: Symbiodinium natans (assembly GCA_905221605.1). Classification (NCBI taxonomy): domain Eukaryota; class Dinophyceae; order Suessiales; family Symbiodiniaceae; genus Symbiodinium; species Symbiodinium natans. The sequence goes on along the minus strand of CAJNDS010002501.1, from coordinate 1,182,247 downwards.
AAGAACTCCAAAAGGCTGACTTGGCTGGACTTGCAGAGCAAAGGCTCGCAAACGAAGGAGCCTCGAACAATGGGGATGCTTGCCTTGGAAATGCGTGGCAACATACGAAACAAAAAGCCACGGCACCCAAAACAGGACTGCATATAGCCGGTGAGAGAAGGAAACGTCGTGGCCTCAAGGTCTCCCCAGACCTGCTTCTGGAGACATAAGGGGCATCCTGCCGGGTTTGTCCTGAAGTCGGGGTTCACCCTTAGGCTCATCCGAGTTGCGGGCACATACTGGTTCTCACTACCCGCCGGAACGTCTTGGAAGCTTTGTGAGGTTACCTTCGCTGCTCTTGAGGCCCCAATTTACATGGTATTCGCTTTACGACTTGTTTCAGTAAAGATGGCTCACAAATAACTTGGCCGTAGGACCCTCAACCCTACATCCTAAACAAGTAAAGAGTTACAAGCACGGTCAAGTCTCCGGGCTCTTCGCTCCCCAGGCCATGGGAAAGCACTCGCAGGGATGCAGGCTGAAATCGTAAGGTGTCTCGGTTGAAGGGTCCTTACTTGCTGAGTTTAGGTTTGAAGATTGCAAGGGATGTGAAGATTGCAAGGGATGGGCGCTTGCGACCAACTTAAACTCCTCCAAAACCATGGTTTGGCGTCCAAAGAAAGACCATGCGCTGTCTCTTCGGCTACCCAAGGGTCGTCCCAAAGAATCGGAGAGGGATCGGAGGACGCAGACGCAGAGTCGGAGCCTTTGTCATCATCCTCGTCCCCCTGCTCGTCACCATCGGCTTTGCGCCTAAGGCTGGATTAGGGCGGCGATCTCAAGATCCCTGACACAACAAATGCATCCTGCTGCCCTCAAGGTCTGCCTCAAACAAGTTAATAGTAATTCACCTTGTGTAGCATAGCATTGTAAAGTATAACAGAGTCTAAATAGATAAACGTGGAGATAGACATAGACGCACATGTGTATACATACATATGCACATAAATTTGCCTCTATGAATTTGTGTATGTATTTATGGCTCAGGCTGACTCCACGAATTCCGAAATCTCAGAGACTTGCAAGCGTTGCTTGTTGGGTTCAACCCAAACATCTTCCTCTTGATGCTCAAGGAAGCCCTCTAAGTTTTTTTGGCCCAACTGTCAATCCTAAATCCCAAACAGCTCCGACATGTGCCAGGGGGCTCACTTGGTGGCTGCATGCAGCTCTGGCTCCGAAGTGCGAGCCTTACCGCAGAATTCTGTCGGGATCGGGTTAGGGCTTACTGGAGAGCGGCGGGTGTCAGGCTTGAAGACACCACACGACAAGGACCCCTTGCTCCACGATGCTGCCGAAAAACGAAACTTCCGGCATTAAATAAGGCCAGAACGGGTCAGGTTTCATAGATCGGAATGGGGCTTCGTTTAGGGACATGTAGGGTTTAGGGAGGGTTTCAGAATTCAAGACTCTTTGGGCTTTGCGGCCCATGTTCTTGAGGGTTTACGGTTTAGAGGATTTCGGACGTGGACTGCATCAGCCCCTATGGGAGTGTGCTCATTCAGCGACTGAGGTGCTGGATCCCCTTGCCGATGTCGGTGGTCTTCTCGCTGGCCGTGATGTTCTGCGTGCCGACGTCCTTAGGAAAGCCCAGTAAACTCACAGAGTCGCGCCCTCTCAAGACTCTGGCCCGGCATACGTGAACAGCAACGCTCCTTCCTTGCTGGCCTCTAGAAGTGAAGTCCTTGTGATTCATCATGCTACTCATCATCAAAAGGGGCTTCTTGCAGCGATAAGGTGAACCGACCGAGCGCTTTGGCCAAACATGTCACTCACACGTTCACACTTACATCACTTTTGACACGCTTAGCACGGAATCTTTAAAATTACATTGATATATTGTGATATAACAAACTGTGGAAGATATTCGTAGTATTCTCAACAAATGTTTAAACAACAATGAACCAAGATTGGTTGACTATATACTTCTGTTTGCTGACCATAGCACACATAATCTGTTGCATTCGGATCTATCCTATCTATCTACTCATTGTGTCATTGGAAATCATGCCAAAAGGCAAAAGGGTGTCTACGCATTGCATTGCAACAAAATATAGCATTGCATTTCATTCAAGTGTGACCTTTGTAATGGATTATTTTGCGCAAGCAAACCCCTCAATGAATCCTTCTGCTGCTCAACCTTAAACCTTAGCCTAATGAAACCTGAACTTTCAAACTTGAACGCCGAACCCTAGACCCTGCAAACCCCCAACCCCCGAAGCTCACGTGCGCTGCTGGCTCAAGGTTTCGGGTGTACGGTTCGGCTGCTCTCCGGCGTTTTCTCCTCGACGCGCGGTCGCTTTCCACATCTGCAACCCGACCGTGTGGACTGGAAATTTCGAAGTGCACCGCTAAGACCGCCGACGCGCATGCCCCGGGCCGGTCCAGTTGCCCAGGCCGCGCAAGCGGTTACAATTCGGGGGCACATCGGGCGAAACCCTAATGTTAAATGCCTATGCAGACAAAGATCGTAGCAGGAACCAGTCCTAAACCCTTCTTCAACCCCCTAAGACCATCCAAAGGGCACCACCACTAAAGGTCCCTGACAGCTGTGCTCGACAAAGGGACAAAGACAGCTTGTAGCAGGTCGCCTTGAGCCCCGCTTAGGCAGGCCACGCGTTCTCCTTTTTGCTGCGGTTGGATGCCAGAGAACAGTTTGGAGTTTAGGGTTTAGGGTTTAGAATTTAGGGTTCAGGAATTTCAAACGTCTCAGTTTATTGTGTACCTGAAATTTCTTAACTTGTCGATGGGGAAGCTGAACGAATTTCCTAGCACCGCAACCTTTCATTCTGGCGGAACTGTCGGCCCTAGTAAAGGAGCCGAAGTAACCAGTACTATCCCCTCAACATCCCTGCATGCTTACAACATAAACTATCCGCAATACTCGTTCTCCCAAGTAAGCTGGCCCTAAGTTGAGGGCTGCGGGTTGACGGGGTGCAAAAGACAGAAGCAAGATGGTAGTTGTGGTACATATCCGGTGACTTCTCAAATTGTGTTCCCTTTTTGTGGTCACCTTATTCGCACAAACCATGCGTGCAGAGCCAGTGTTGCACGTTGGGGCCAAGCCCCAGACGTCAACCCTACGCGCACACGATCCGTAGCAGCCCACACCCAATCTGGCAGATGAGATGTCTGACGAGACGCCGTACAGCTCCAGATAGTTGGAGGTGCCTGGGCGGTCGTATTCTACAACTAGTATTCTTCAATAATGATCATGAACGAAATCATTTCGTCAGATGAAGCCGGGGTGGGGTGGGTGGGGGTCGGGGGATTGGGGGTCGGGAGTGGGGGGGAAGGGGGGGGGGGAAGGGCGGGGTGGGGGGTGGGGGGGGGGTGGGGGGAGTGGGGGGCGTAAAGGACGGGTAGGGAATGATTTTATCGGTGCTACGATTCAATCCTCCCGAATGTCGAATCGTTCCGGATAGATGATTTGCGAGGACAGAGGCTGAGGAGGAGGAAGAGGAGGAGGAGGAGGCACGAGAGATTCCGCAACGATTCCCATGGTTCTCTTTAAAGAAGCAAAGCATGTGGAGGAGACGAGAGCCGCATGCACAGTCGCTGGACAACCTGAGGAGGAGGGCCATCGCGGCGGAGATCTTGCAAAGCCAACGCATCAAGCAATCATCCTAAGGCTGCCTGGGGGGGAGTGACAGTGACAGAGTGACGGGGCTGGCAGCCACCAAAACAATGGTTTACTGCAGTGGCGATAAGGGAGCCTTGCAAGCCAGTTTGGAACCTCTGCAGCGGAGGTTGCTCCAACGAGACAGAGCTGTCGAAATCTGTTCCTATGCGCGTCTTGCGCCTTGGAAGCACAAATCCTTTTGCAACCCTCTGAAGCACCCCATCGGATAGGCAAGATCCCAAAGATTCAGTGCCCTCATCTTCCAGATCCATGCCACCTTTAAACCCTAAAGCCTACTGAACCCTAAAGCGTCTTTCAGGTGTAGGCTTTGTCCGGGAACAGGGCCGAGCCGCGGTTGAGGAAGTCCCACGAGGCGTTCGCTCTACGAAGCCAGAGCGCCCCCATTGGACCTCGGGTCGCGCGTTGTGGGAGGAAGGGGATGTCGGAATTTAGCTAGTGGTTCTTGGTGATGAGGGAGCGGGGTGCCTTGTAGAATCCCTGGAAGGGTTTACTTTTAGGGGGATTCAAGGTACCTAATTCCCTCATTCCCCTAGAAAGCACCAGTCGGCTCAGGGAATCGCAGGGTTTGCAGGCTGAAGGTTAAACCCTAAACCCTAAACCCTAAACCCTAAACCCTAAACCCTTAGGGTTAGGGTTATGGGGTTTGGGGCTCCTCTTCCGGGATCCTGGAGTCCTGGAGTGAAGGTCTCGTCACCAGCTCTGGAATTTCTGTCTGAGAACACTGAGAACCCTGAACCCTGAAACCCCTTCAGCCCTAAACCTAAACCCTGAACCCTGAACCCTGAACCCCAAACCCTGAACCCCAAGCCCCAAACCCTAAACCCTAAACCCTAAACCCCAAGCCAGCTGAGTTCGGTGAGCCCAGGAACATTGTCCAAAGTCCGTTTCGAAGGGTGCCTGGAGATAGAAGCTGTCCTGGGTCGTTAGGGCAGACTGGCCTTTACAACGCTCCCCAAACCACCGGAAGCATGTCCCAAACGCCGGGCCTAGGGCATATGGGGATTTAAGACTGTGTAAAGGGTTTTAGGGGTTTGGAGTTGTGCCCATCGCAGGGCCAAAACACAACAC
>CAJNDS010002501.1:1147500-1172500 GCA_905221605.1 Symbiodinium natans | reverse complement strand
AGAGGGCTCAGGGTGTAGGGCCTTGTCTGTGTCGCAGGCCATGGCGAAGCGCGTGGGACGCACCCGGGCCTGCGCAAATAAAAGTAGCCTTTCGGGTGCCTGGTTCAGGTGTTTTTGGGGTGGTTTGGGCTTTGGATGAGCCTTCAAGGCTCTAATTGTAGGTTGGCTTGTCATGTGGCTGAGGTTATGCTCCCCCTCGTGTCTTGAACATTGCTTGTGAAGTACCTTGGTTGCTTTCCACCTCCAGCTCCTCCCAAGTTATGCAATCGGCTCTTCAACCTTCAACTCCCTGAGACCCCTAAATAAGCCGCAAACTCCAATTCCATGAAAGCTGCGAGCCTCTGGCTCTTCCGTAAGCTCTGGGCTCTGAGTGCCTTGAGCTAAGACCGGCTGTAGTGACTCACCGACAGTGACCTTGGCAGCATTCAGGGAGATGCAGAACCCTTCCCCACGGGACGTGGAAGACTTTAAAAGCGATCAAAGGATGTCGCAAGACAAGCCGAAACGTGCTACCTAGACATGGAGCAGTGCGTGTACAACCCTATGTAAAGCCTGATGCCCCGAACCCAGCTCCGTCCTTTCTCCCTGCACCCCGTGCACCCCAAAAGCCTATACAGCCTAAACCCCAAACCCAAAACCTTAAATGCAACCTAAACCCCAAACCCTACCGAAAGCAGCCCGGTCACCCGGAGGTCCGTGGAAGCGTAGTGAATGGCCTCGACACAGCAAGCCAGAAGCAGGGGCTCAAATTTATCGAAAGAGTTCACGCTGAGAGCCAGCCGGCTTGTTGGAGCTCGTTATAGGCTTTGACCCGTCCAGGCTAACAAGTGCCCCAAGACTGTCTGTTGCATACCTAGCAGGATGGTTTAACACCCCGCCCTTGCTGGAGTTGTTGTAAACTGTTGTTTTCGCGCCGCTCGTTGCTTGTATCTGGTGGTGGCCTGAAGCTTTTTCACCACTACTTGCCTATGGTGTTGCTTCTGGCTCAGCAGCTTTAATCTTGGGCCTGACCTCCTCATGGCCCCTTCCTTCACACTACCGACTGACTTCCTGCCTTCCGGCTCCACTTTGACCCACTCCTCGAGCTCTTTGAACCGTACTTTTCGAATCTCTTTGCTGTTCTCGAGCGGCTTGTTGCTGCCTTTGGTGCCTTTCCATTATTCTTCGCCTTCGCTGGGGCTTTCGCACTTCTTATCGTCGCCCTGCGCACTATGGCTTCCGAGCTTCTCAGGTTGAAATCGGTGCCCCACTTCTGCCCGGGCACGAGCACTCCTGGCTAAGACTTAAGCCCTTGGCTCGACTACTCGTAATGGATGCCTTGGTACCCACACTGGCTGTCGTATCCCCGATCGACTGGGGGTCGCCCGTTTCACAAGCGGACACTAGCTCCGCTACCATCTGGACTCGTGATCCTCTACGTGAAAAGAAAGCAAACATGAGTTCTTCTGTGCCAAACAAGTCAAGTGGCCGGCCACGTCCAGGGCGCAAGCAGCAAAATCTGCAATGCGGTCTTCCCAGAAGCCACCTCTATACAGTTCAAGGGATTAGGGTGTCGATTTTATGTAAGCTTCTGCAGTACCTGAATACTGACCATGGGTTCAATCACCCACGATGGCGAGGAGGGTTTGTGGCTTAGAGATTCTGCAAGTATCAGCTTTTCGTAGATGCTTAGATGTCCCCGGTGTGTAGGCCGGTGATAGCTGTCCCATGACTGCTGTTGCCACAGCTGGTGATATATACAGCTGTGGCTGCAGTGTGTGATGCGATTGAGCTGTCGAAGCGGTGGGTGTCACTCGTGTTATCGCTGCTCCTCCTTCTTACGTAGCAGAAGCCAAGCCGAAAAATTTCCCGCTTTCACCCCCCACTCCCCACCACCCCGACCCCTACCCCCCCCTCCCCCCCTCCTTCCCTCCAAAACCCCAAAAAATGCAACAGAATACACCCCAGAATTCAACCCAGACACGGCAAACCCCAGCATCACCTCAACACAAGTCTTCCCGGTGTGCCTGGCAAATGCCTCCGGAGACCTCCTCCAGACCCGGGACCTGCAAGCCCGTGATGCCGGAGGCCTTCCGAGTTCTGCACGAAATTTCAAAAAGTGAAAATGCACACCCTCTTCGAACTCCAAACCCTACAGCCCTAATACACCATCCGTAAAACCCTGTAGCCTCAGCCCCCTCTTTTTTGGGAATGGTTTGGGGGTTTGCCCCGCTAGAGACGGGTACAGTCCTCCGACCCTGGCAATACCTCCTGGTGCCATTCGCATCAGCGATATTTGTAAACGAATGGGTTTAGGGTTTAGGGTTTAGGGTTTAGGGTTTTGGATGAAGCCAGCGTGTGATGTAGCCTGCTGACTCCAGTTTCGCATGAAAGCATTATCAGTGAATTGGGGTGTTGTTCAGACGCCGGAGTCTGAATCCTCACAAGGACAGCTCCACGCAGCCAGGCAGCTTACAATGTTCAGCTCAAAGCCCGTGAACCCCCAAAGTCCTACAGAAAACCCCTCTGCGCCCCCCCCCCCCCCCCCCCCCCCAACCATCGCACATTCCCAAGGCCCAAGCCCCCCAAGCAGAAGCAGCGTATCCAAGTCCTCGGGGGAAATCTTGGAGTCCACGGTCAAGGTGCCCGTGCTCTTGTCAATGTGCACGTAGGGCATGATTCCGTCCGGGAGGCATGTGAGGTTGAAGGCCTCAACGGCTACAGTGACATAAACTCTTCCACCCCAAAGCCCAAATTTCCTAAGTGCGGCTTACAGACTGAGGCAAATGGGAAACCCGAAACTCTGTCAGTCCCACAAAGTCGTTTCGGAGAGGCTCCTTCTCCCCAACCCCCGCAAAGCGGGGGGTGAAGCTGTGGGACGTTGCGGGCGTCACGATGAGGACCTCAGCGCGGCAGGCATACAAGCTCAACAGCTGGGGGGTTTCGGGCTTAGGGCTTGGAGGGCTTATGGCATCCCGTCCCTGAACCCCATTAAAGGTCTATCACAGCCCAAACTCTCCACTATCGGCATCTGTCCTCAAGTCTTCGGGACTGAAATGGTCGCAGCATCCAAAGCTAGGATCTTATGCAGGCTTCAAGGGCTTGCGGTTGAAGGCCTGGAATTTGAGGCTGAGGGGTTTAGGACCCAGCCTTCGGGTGCAGAATTAAGCGAATAAGCGGCGCTCGGCTGGGCCTGACGACATGGGGATTTTGGGCTCCAACTTCGCTTTTTAACGCTTCTGGCCAAGGGTCAGAGCTGCTGTAGGCAATAGCTGCATCTGCCTTGACCAGCATCTCGGCCGAAGCGTTAAGGCCACCTGCAGCAACTCAGCTCCCCCACATAACCCCCACCAAACATCGGACACTAAGTTGAACCCTGGACTCTGACTCCTCAATCCCCCCCCCCCCTCACTTCAGTTTCCTCACTCAGCCTTCGCATCAGTGAAGTCGCAACTGATCGCGAACTTTCATAGGAGTCTACATGTCATAAATGTAGTTGCAAAAGAGAGGGCGCGAGAGATAGAGAGAGAGAGAGAGAGCGAGAAATCAAAAACAAGAACAAAAAAAAGAAAGAGGGACAGGAAAACAAACAGGGAGAGGGAGAGGCACCCCTTAGTCACCCACCCTCCGTCCCATAGAGTTGAAGATGGCTCGACAGTCAAAAACCCGGGCAGGGCCCCGTTTCTGGGGCACTGATCCAGACAGCGCACTGCAACTGAAGATGTATGATTGCCCCTTACCAAAGACGCGCAAAACCCTCCGAGAGGCGTCGCACAACCCATGTTTTCAGGCCCCTCTCTCATAGAAACAGCAGTTTCCTAGATCTGAGTGTTTAAGTCCTTTACCCCATGAACTCCTAGCCCCTAGACTCCAATTTTCAGCATTGACAAACTTTGGGGAAGGCTGACTTCATCCAAACTCCTGAACTCCAAACGCCAAGACTTGCTGACTGAAGCAGTTTCCGCCTGGCTGGTGCGCGGTGATGGTGCAGGATGCCTGCTTTTACAGCTTTCTGGAATATAGACTCGCGCGTGGCTTCTGGGCTATTCTGGGCTCGTGTTCACGGGCTCAGATTCAAGCAGCTTTATCTGGAAGAGCTTGCGAGTTAGGGACTTGAAGAACGTAACCCTGAACCGCTTGAGCTTTGAGGATGTACGGTAGGGCTTCACATGCTCCGAGTCACAGGTCTTACGGTTTTACTGCGGCTTGTGGGGCCTTCAAGACTGAACACTGAACGGTTTAGGGCTTTCGGGCTTTCATGCGCCTGGGCTGGCTCGTCTCCATGTCGTGACCCGGCACTCTGACTCTTAAATCGAGGAGCACAAGCCTCGAAACCCCTGATTCTGAATGGTGATTCTTCCTGCGCCCCACTTGTGCTGGATGTTCCTGCCCTAAACCCTACACATCCGGGTATTCCCCTTGGACCCCCCGTAGCCCTAATTCGAAAGCATGCACCCCGAACCTCAAACCGACACCCCACCACCTCAAAAAGACCCCAAATCCCTGGAGTCGGAGGCCCTGTGCCTGGAAGCCTTGCTTCGTCTCCCCTGCGCCGGACGCGAGCGGGCTCATGTTGTGGGTTGACAGGACACGCATTTTTAGGCTGTTGGGCGGCTTTGTGACTGTTCAGTTTATGGTGGCGACACATCGGAACCCTTGGAGCAGGAACCAAAACCCTGGACCCTCAGACGTCAAGCCCGAAAACTCTCGACCTGTTTGTTTCGCGTTGTTCCATGAACGGATTAGAAGCCTGATCTTAGGGTTTACATTTCTTGTGGCGTGAGAGCAGCATTTCGAACATCCTACACCATAATATGACGTGCAGCCCTCACCTTGCCATGACACAGAATGCCCCTTTTGAAACAGTGGATGTCACACACGCTCTGGACGTTAAGTCATGCAGGAGATGCCTATTCTATCCTATTCTATTCTATTGTACACAACTGCGGAAGTCTCGCGTCACAATGCCCATGGGTGACCATCTCCTGTGTCCTTCAACTAAAGCCCGGCGTTTCCCTCAAGCCTCCACAGCCCACGGATTTGCAGCCTGGAAGCAGCTCAAGCCTCGATTGCCCCCGCCATTGGGTTTCAGCATGGCTCGAAAAAAGTGGCCGAGGCATCGTAAAAACCCCCTCCTTATCCTAAGCCCTAAACCCGAAGGCCCTAATCAGACCCCAGGACCCTACCTCAGGACCCCGAAACCCCTCAGCAACAACTAAGCACCCCAGGCGCGCTCCAGTGGTACCATTCAGCGTGAGGTTGAGGCTCAGCAGCCTTCAGTCTGGGAGTCTGGCGTTTACAGAGTTCAGGATTCAGAGGGTTTAGGGTTCGCTCATAGGGTTTAGGGTTCATAGGGGTTAGGGGTTAGGGTCCTGTGGAGTTGGGGGAGGGCGGGGTTGACGTTGGAGGGCGTTTGGCGTTTGGGGTTGCGCTCCAAACAAGTTCGTCTTGGTCTTTTGGGCCTGAAGGTTTCCGAGGGCTTTTCGGGTTGTTGCAGGTGTTTGGGGAGTGGCGCACCAGTAAAGTAGTTTTCAAAGCAGAGCCTCCCCCTGATCAGGAGCCCACCAGGCCTGCAATGTAAAGAACATCCGACCGGTTCTTGGGTTGAAACCCTAAAGCCCCCGACCCAGAGCCCTAACCCTAAACCCTAAACCCTAAACCCTAAAACCTGAAAAACCCTGAGCCCCTGCAAGAATGCAGGAGCCCTAAGTCTTAAACCAATGAAACCTGGACGAATGTAGACCCGGAAAAGCAAACCAAAGTTGCTCTAAACCCTATAAAACCCTGTAATTCCTCTAAACCCCCCTCCTACCCTGTTGCCCTTGACATCCCCAAAGCCCTAAACCCTAAACCCAAAACCCAAAACCCAAAGCTCTGCATCCTCAAAACCTGGAAAAAGCCCCCCCCCCCCCCCCCACATGCATCCCAACACTCCTTAAACCCTTAACCATGATCGAAGCCCTTAACTTTAGACCTCTCTTTCACATTGTATATATGATTCAGCCCCGGCGGGCCCCCCCCCCCCCCCCCCCCCCCCCCCCCCCCCCCCCCCCCCCCCCCCCAATGGTACCCCCCCCCCCCCCTGTGGTGTGGTTGGGGGTTGGTTTTAGGGTAGGGTTTAGGGTTTAGGGTTTAGGGTTTAGGGTTTTAGGGTTTTAGGGTTTTAGGGTTTTAGGGTTTAGGGTTTAGGGTTTACGGTTTAGGGTAGGGTTTAGGGTTTAGGGTTTAGGGTTTAGGGTTTTCCCCGCGGATGGGGTACTAAGATGATCCCCCCCCCCCTGTGGTGTGGTTGGGGGTTGGTTTTAGGGTTAGGGTTTAGGGTTCAGGGTTTTAGGGTTTAGGGTTTAAGGTTTAAGACTTAAGGTTTAGGGTTTAGGGTTAGGGTTTAGGTTTTAGGGTTTAGGGTTTAGGGTTTAGGGTTTAGGGGTTTAGGGTTTAGGGTTTAGGGTTTAGGGTTTAGGGACCGTAGAGTAGACTTGGGGGGGGGGATACCATGGGGGGGGGGGGGGGGCCCAGGACGCTCGACGCTGAACCATATATATATATATATAATAATAACAAATAATCATACTTGTAATAATCATAATAATAACATACATACATACATACATACATACATACATACATACATACATACATACATACATACATACATACATACACACATACATACATACATACATACATACATACATACATACATACATACATACATACATACATACATACATACATACATATATATATATATATATGTGTGTGTACATTTAGTCCTTAACTATGCCTCTTACTGCAACTGCGGATCTGGTACTCGGCCCATGTGGAATTGCCATGCCCACACATTTTTTTGCCATGCCCACAGAAACTTTGCCAACACGCTCTTGCACGGAAAGCTTTGCCAAAGGCATGCTTGGCAAAAATTTCTGCGGGCAAAGGGTGTTGGCAAAGTTTTCCATGGGACTGCCTACTGGGCCTTGGGTTTGGGGTTAGGGGCTTGGGCTTCAGGGTTTAGGGCCTATTGTGCCTTGGGTTCTATGGTTTGTATGGTTTGAAAGGAAGGGTGGCTTGAGATGTGAAGTTAAGCAGTTTTGGAATGTCGTGGGAGCCTATGGGCGGGTGTGTATGTCTTCGTCACTTGACAAGCTGCTGTTGAACCCTCAATGCTAAACCTTACAGAGACACAAGCCCCAAAAACTGGCAACCCCAACCGCCTACAACGACCTTCCGAAGATTTTTCTGCCCCTTACCAAGGACTCAACGTCACATGTCCCAAAGTGGCCTGGACGCCCTCAGAACACCAACCCTAAACCCCAAAAAACCCCGAACCCTACAAACCCTAAGCCCAGCCGCGGGCAGTCGCTGTTCACGGAGTAACGCTCCGCTGTGCGAGGAAGAGGAAACCCGCGCACGGAGCTGTCACCGATCCTGGGCTGTGAGGGTTGAGGGGTTTAGGGTTTGAAGCCTTAGGGGTTTACGGCTTTAGGGTTTTGGCCTAGGGGTTTCGGGCTGTAGAGGTTTAGGGGTTTAGGTCTTGGGAGCCTCAAGGCTTTAGGGGTGTTGGGGCTTCTAGACCTTTGGGGGTTCAGGTGGCTCCAGGCTTTACTAGTCACATCTCCAAGCAAAGTATGCAGTTGGCACTACACGCTCGAAAGAGAAGCGCTTGTTGTGTGCAAGGTCTATATGTGGGTAGTGACCGCATGTGCTTCTGCGCGAGTCCCGCGCGAGCCGTTGCGAGGGCCGCGCGTCCATGGGTTGAAGGGGGCGTCTTTGCACGCCAGGAACTTTGCCCCTAAAGATGCGTGGTGTTGTCGTGAATGAGATTTCTGCTCGGTGGTGCAAGTGGGTTCTGACCAATCTTGGAATTTGCGAATCCCCAGTGTGCACGCGCCCGAGATACGACTTCACACAAGAAGATACGACTTAACCTACCCAGCGGGTAGGGACCTCAGGGGGCCTGTGATTCAGGAAAAGCCACCGGATGGGGTTGATGGTCCAAGACGTGTATTTCTGCAACTCTCAGCCTCGTAGCACTAACAGAAACCCTGAACCCCAACGCCCCCCAGCCTTTAAAGGCACCCGCTGACAGCCCAGGAACACCATGGGCTCGGCATAGTATGCAAATGACGTAGCCTCCCTCAGGCCTCCGCCACACCTTTGAGCTCTTGGGGCTTGGGTTTCCGGACTTGGGGTTTAGGGTTTAGGGTTTAGGGTTCAGGGTTTAGGGTTTAGGGTTGGAGTGTGTAAGGGATTTGATTTGGGGGGTTCAGGGCTGCTCATGCTGTTTTGTAGGGTTGCAGGGTTTTGTGCCTGTGGCCGGTTTCTGACCAAAACCTAGGCAGGTAGCCAAGCTAGCATCTTCCACCAGTGACCCTTCTTTCGGGAAAGAAAGAAGGCAAGAAGGGTACCTTAGCTTAAGGGGTTTAAGGAGGGACCCCTGGAAGGGCCCCTGGATCTTATTCTTCCCCTTTATTACCCCTTATGTACCCTTCTAATCCATACCTACCCTGATCCGTACACCCTATAAACCCCATAAACCCTACGTAAACACTACAAACCCTATAGAACCTACAAACCCTTTACACATCCTACAAATCCCCCAAAAAACCGCAAACCCTATAAACCCTATTAAACCCTAAATCCTAAACCCTAGAAACCTCAAACCCTGGAAACCTTACAAAAGCCCTATTGAAACCCTTTCCTTCTAGGAGCTTGACTTCTGAGACCCTGGCTTGCAGCAGGCCGTATTCGAGGAGATGCCATGGAAGTGGAGGTCGCTGCACTCATCCGTGCTCAAGCCGAAGCAGTTGCTCCTTAAGTACTTTAGGGCTTAGGGTGCTCCTTGCTTAGGGTTCAGGGGGTGAAGAAGTTATCCGCGTCTTTTTTTTTTGGGTTATCTGCGTCTTTTTTTTTTGGTTGTCTGCGTCTTTTTTTTTGTGGTTACCTGCGTCTTTTTGGTCTTGGTTTCCTGCAGCGCCTCGCACTTTTGCTTCCATCCTGGGTTGTCTGCGTCTTTTTTTTTGGGTCATCTGCGTCTTTTTTTGCCTTCTTGCGTTGAGGGGTCAGGTTTGCGGAGAGGTTCAAGGCTTAGGGTTTAGTTGGGGTTTCGGGTTTAGGGTTTAGGGTTTGGGGTTTGAGGTTTAGGCTTTAGGGTTTACAGTTCAGGTCTTGGGGTTTGAGGTTTAGGGTTTGGGTTTAGGGTTTAGGGTTTAGGGTTTAGGGTTTAGGGTTTAGGGTTTAGGGTTTAGGGTTTAGGGTTTAGGGTTTCGGGTTTAGGGTTTATGGTTTAGGGTTTAGGGTTTCGGGTTTAGGTTTTGGGTTAGGTTTGGGGAGAGGTTTAGGGTTTAGGGTTTAGGGTTAGGGTTTGGGCTTTGAGGTTCAGGCTTAGGGTTTACAGTTCAGGTTTTGGGGTTTGAGGTTTAGGGTTTGGGTTCAGATTTTAGGGTTTAGGCTTTAGGGTTCAGGGTTTAGGGTTTAGGGTTTCGGGTTTAGGGTTTAGGGTTTGGGGTTGGTGTTGGTTAGGTTTGGGGAAAGGTTTAGGGTTTAGGGGTTAGGTCAGGGTTAGGGCTTGAGGTTAGGCTTAGGGTTTAGTTTTGAGGTTTAGGGTGGGTTTGGGTTTAGGGTTTAGGGTTAGGGTTTAGGGTTTAGGGTTTAGGGGTTTTAGGGTTTAGGGTTTAGGGTTTAGGGTTTAGGGTTTAGGGTTTAGGGTTTAGGGTTTAGGTTTAGGGTTTAGGGTTTAGGGTTTAGGGTTTAGGGTTTAGGTTTAGGGTTTAGGGTTTAGGGTTTAGGGTTTAGAGGTTTAGGGTTTCGAGGGGTTTTAGGGTTTGGGTTTGAAGGTTTTAAGGGTTAGGGTTTAGGGTGGGTTCGTTTAGGGGGTTTGGGTTTCGGGTTTAGGGTTTTGGGTTTGGGGTCTCGGGTTTCGGGTTTAGGTTTTGGGTCAGGTTTGGGGAGAGGTTTAGGGTTTAGGGTCTGGGGTTCGAGGTTTAGGGTTTAGGGTTTAGGGTTAGTGTTCAGGCTTTAGGGTTTAAGGTTTAGGGTTTAGGCTTTAGGGTTTAGGGTTTTGGGTTTAGGGTCTCGGGTTTCGGGTTTAGGTTTTGGGGTTTGAGGTTTAGGGTTTAGGGTTTAGGGTCTGGGATGTGGGGTTTCAATTTTATATTTACAGGGTTTACGCTTGGGATTTAAGGTCTAGGGTTCAGGGTTTATGGTTTCTGTTTTTTAGGGTTTAGGGTTTAGGGTTTCGGGTCTCGGGTTTCGGGTTTAGGGTTTAGGGTTTGGGGTTTGAGGTCTAGGCTTTAGGGTTTACAGTTCAGGTTTTGGGGTTTGAGGTTTAGTTTAGGGTTTAGGGTTTAGGGTTTAGGGTTTAGGATTTAGGGTTTAGGGTTCAGGGTTTAGGGTTTAGGGTTCAGGGTTCAGGGTTTAGGGTTTCGGGTTTACGGTTTGAGGTTTGGGGTTCAGGGTTTCGGGTTCAGGGTTTCGGGTTTCGGGTCTAGGGTTTCGGGTTTAGGGTTTAGGGTTTGAGGTTTAGGGGGGTGTAGGGTTTAGGGTTTGGGGTTTGAGGTTTAGGGTTTCGGGTTTAGGGTGTACGGTTCAGGGTTTGCGGTTTGAGGTTTAGGGTTAAGGGTTTAAGGTTTAGGGTTTGGGGTTTGAGGTTCAGCATTTAGGGCCTAGGGTTCAGTGCTAGGGTTTAGGGTTTAGGGTTTCGGGTTTAGGCTTTAGGTTAGGTTTAAGGTCCAGGGTTCATGGTTTGGGGCTTAGGGTTTAGGCCTCAGGGTTCCGGGTCAGGGTTCAGGGTTCAGGGTTTCGGGTTTAGGGTTTGAGGTTTAGGGTTCAGGGTTTACGGTTTGGGGTTTAAGGTCAAGGGTTTAGGGCTGAGGGTTTCGGGTTTGTAGTTTTTGGGTTTAGGGTTGAGGGTTGAGGGTTTCGGGCTTAGGGCTTGGGGTTTAGGTTTAGGGTTGCAGGGCTTTCGGCTCCGGGTCAGTGTTTAGGGTTCCTTGGTCGGGGGTTTGGTGTCTTGGCATTTGGGTTTGGATTCGGTTTCGGGGTGAAGGGGGCAAGGCTGAGGATTTAGGGTTGAGGCCCCAGGGTTTCAGGTCTCAGGGCTTAGGGTTTGGGGGCTGAGGGTTTCAGCGATTTGGCATTTACGCTTCAGGGTTTAGGGTTTGGGCTTGACTCGTGCCTACCAGCTCCTGCCTGGGACAAGATGGGTCTTTAAGGGACCAGAAGCGCGAATTCACCAACGGGCGAAGGGAGCTGCTCTGTCGGCATGGTCCTAAACCCTGCACCCTAAACCCTACACTCCCTAAACCCCCAAACGTGGCAAGTGGGTTGACACCCGGACCCCTGTAAAACCTGTTTTGCCTCGCGCAGGGCTCCACTCTGCCATCCAAAACGCGGGTGCTCAGCGCCAAAACCCTCGGATTTGAGGTGTAGGCCTTCGGGCCTTACGACGCACTTGCACCGTGAAGATGCACGGACTCCACTCCACACCTCTCAAGGGGACAGAATAATTGCTAGGCCAGGAAGTGAATTTAACGACCTCGGGCTAGAGGCCCTTAAAATTTGAACCCTGAACCCCAAATCCTGCAAGTTCTCAGCCGCTAAGCTCAGCAAGTCAGCAGGAGGGGGGCCGCACTTCTTCCCCTGCTTCCTGGGCTGCAGAGGCTGGCTCGAGCTTTTTTCCAGCTTGGGGGGGTTTATTGATAGGGTTCGGTACAGGGTTTTTGACCTTCCGGTTTGGGCTTTAGGGTTCAGGGCTCAGGCTTTAGGGTTTAGGGTTTTATATGGGGATTATTCTAAATTGTGGGCCATTTGGGGACTGGGAATATCCGGGAAAAAAAGAGGACCATAAAGAGGGGTCGCAATTTAGAACAACCCCCCCAACAATCCTAAACCCTAAACCCTAAACCCTCCACCCGAGGATTCAGCTGTGTCAGGGCCTACAGGGTCAGCAGCAACCACTGCGACATTTCTGTCTGCGAATGGATATCCATGCTCCAGCCTTGAAAGTCCTGCATCGCAAACCCAATGAGGCAATCCCTCCACCTTGGTAGTCCCAATGACGATGTAGGGTACCTTCCATATATATATATATATATCTCTCTATCTCTCTCTCTCTCTATATATATACATCTACCTAGAGGGAATTAAGGATGCCTATATATATATATGTGTGTGTATATATATATGGGCATACATACATATATATATATATATATAATCTTTGAGGGATAAAGTGGTAGCCCCAGTAGCTGGAATTTGTCACGGGCACCCCTTGTTGGGGTTGGTCATGTTGTGAGGGAAGCACTGGGCTGCCAAGCCCGTGAAAGCAGGCACTGCACTCCACGCCGGGCTTGAGCCACATGGCCGCAGCGCAACTCTGCCGCCCGTGTTCGTGCGAACCCTCAACCCTAAATCCTAGACACTGAACCCTAAACCCTCTACCCTAAACCTGCCAAGAATAGCACGTGAGCCATGGAGCCTTTGATGTGCACGTTGACTTTCCCTTTGTCTCTGCTGCTAGTCTCTTGCCAACGATGCACCGTCCCGCTCTGCAGGGTCATAGCAACATGTCGACTGTTTCAGGTCTGAAGAAAACCAGAACAAAACCACGAAGAAAGTCATGTAGTGATGATGTGCCACCCCAGATCGTTTTTGCCCTCAGCCTTCCGAAAAGATGTCATGATAAAGGCGACTAAGAAATCCTGCGTCAAAGGTGCTCATGAAGTCAGACGCTCAGCCATGAGACACGAAAGGGCGGAGCGGAGGAGACTGATCTACTTGCCGGGTGCTCGGATGTCGGACAGTGACGGCTTGAGAACCCCCCCCCCCTTCCCCCGCCCCTCCCCAATCTTTTTTATCGCTGTTAGGTTTTCTTTGTTTTTTTCGCCCTCCGATGAAATCTGCGTCCGGGCATACACCACACGGTGGGCCATGCAAGTCCCTGTAACATGTTCACGGAGTGTGCCTCGTCGTCAACCGTTCCACCCCAACCCATTCTGGAAAGCGCCCATGGGCACCAGGGACATCGGCCATGTGCCTAGCAACACATGAGAAAGTTCTCCAGATCGCCAAGCCCCTCTGCAGAAACCCTGAAAACACTACCCTAAACCCTATACGTGCTTTGATATCTGCATGTTGCGTCATTTTAGGATTTTGGGTTGTTTTTGCATGGGATGTTGCGTACATTTTGGGAAGAAGTTGTTTTCAGGTCTATTTTCAAAATGTTTTTTTCAGATGAGTTTTGGGTTTCCAAGGTTTGCGTGCTTTGATATCTGCATGTTGCGTCATTCTGGGATTTTGGGTTGTTTTTTGCATGGGATGTTGCGTACATTTTGGGCAGAGATCGTTGTTGGGTCTGTTTTCTGTAAAAAAGATCAGCTGAGTTTTGGGCTTGCCAAGGATTTGAGTGCTGTGAAATGTGCAGTTTTGGTCGTTTAGGGATTTCGGGTAGGTCCAGGTAGGTCAGGTCGGTGGGAAGCTGCTCCTCTGTGCTCTGCAATCGCCAAAAACCCACCTCAACCCCATAAACCCCCACAATTCCCTGGGGACGTCGTCCCAAACCCTGCAAGACAGAGGCCCAGGCTTGCCGAAGGTCAAGGTCTGCAGGCCGCTGGGAAGTTCCACCCCTTCCAAGCTCTGATGACGGCGCATGACGAAGGTCCAGGTCTGTGCGCTAGGTTGCTGGGAAGCTGCGCCCCTGTGCTCTGCAATCACTAAACTGCAAGCAAAACATATTTACACAAGCAAATGAAAACCACATCTACCCAGACCAAAACACCATAGGGACATCGTCCCAAACCCTGCAAGACAGAGGCCCAGGCTTGCAGAAGGTCAAGGTCTGCAGGCCGCTGGGAAGTTCCACCCCTTCCAAGCTCTGATGACGGCGCATGACGAAGGTCCAGGTCTGTGCGCTAGGTTGCTGGGAAGCTGCGCCCCTGTGCTCTGCAATCACTAAACTGCAAGCAAAACATATTTACACAAGCAAATGAAAACCACATCTACCCAGACCAAAAAACCATAGGGACATCGTCCCAAACCCTGCAAGACAGAGGCCCAGGCTTGCAGAAGGTCAAGGTCTGCAGGCCGCTGGGAAGTTCCACCCCTTCCAAGCTCTGATGACGGCGCATGACGAAGGTCCAGGTCTGTGCGCTAGGTTGCTGGGAAGCTGCGCCCCTGTGCTCTGCAATCACAAAACTGAAAGCAAAACATATTTACACAAGCAACTGAAAAACCACATATACCCAGGCCGGAAATCCATAGGGACGTCGTCCCGGGCACCCGTCAGCCACCGGACTCAGACACCGTCTCGCCCCGATCGGGGACCGCGGCCCCCTGAGTCACGCACCTCCGTGGCAGTATCGGTGACCACCCCGGAGCGGTGTCAGGAACCCCAAAGCCCCCGCACAGCCCCAAGCATGCCTCTGTCTATGCAGCTCCTGACGGGTTCCGCTAGCCCCCTCACAGCCCTCACCCCTCCCAAGCTCGCCTCTTTTTCGTGTCCAATCCAGAAGCCCCCTCACAGCCCTCGCGCCAAGCTTTTTTTTTCGTGTCTGCGCAGCTCCTCACAGGCTCCGCTAGCCGTCATTCATTTTTACAGGACGCGACTGCGCCCCATTCTTGGTCCGTCCCGCCCCCCCCCCCCCACCCCCCACCCCAGAAGCCAAACATATTTGCACAAGCAACTGAAAAACCACATCTACCCAAACCAAAAATCCATGGGGACATCGTCCCAAACCCTGCAAGACAGAGGCCCGGGCTTGCCGAAGCTCGAGGTCTGCAGGCCGCTGGGAAGTTCCACCCCTTCCAAGCTCTCATGACAGCGCACGCCGAAGGTCAGGGTCAGTACGCTAGCATGCTGGGAAGCTGCGCCCCTGTGCTCTGCAGTCACAATACTGTAAGCAAAACATACTTGCACAAGCAACTGAGAAAAAACCAAAAAAAAAAAAACGCATCTACCCCAGCCAAAAATCCATAGGGACGTCGTCCCAAGCCCTGCAAGTCTGCAGGCCGCTGGGAAGCTGCACCCCTTGCAAGCAAACACGTGCAGAAGGTCAAGGTCTCTAGGTCGCTAAGTCGCTTGCTCTGCAATCAGAAAACTGAATGCCAACAATATCCACACCAGCAAGTCAAACAACAATTGAACCCGAAAGCCCCCAAAATCCATGCAGAGGCCCAGGCTTGCCAGAGGTCAAGGTCTGTAGGGCGCTGGGAAGCTCCACCCCTTCCAAGCTCGCATGAAGCACATGCCGAAGATCGAGGTCTCTAGCTAGGTCTCTAGGTCTCTAGATCGATAGGCCTCGGTCGCTAGGTCGCTAGGTCGCTCGGAAGCTAGGAAGCTGTCGACTGCGTCCCTGTGCTCTGCAATCACATAACGGAACTCACGAAATATCGACACCAGCAAATCCCGCAAACTGCAAGACAGAGGCCCAGGCTCGCGAAAGGTCAAAGTCTGCAAGCCGCTGCGAAGCACCCTTCCAAGCTCTCGTGAAAGCACATGCTGAAGGTCAAGGTCTCCAAATCGCTAGGTCGCTAGGAAGCTGCGCCCCTGTGCTCTGCAGTCACCAGCAACTCAGACAAGACTGCAACGCCGCAACCCCTCAAAATCCCTCGGCACGTCGTCCCACAGACTGCAACATTCAGAGACGCAGGGTCCTCGAGAAAGGAAGGGCGTCCCGTAGAGGACGCCACCAACGCCGACGCTGGCCTCAAGGTGCTCATTCGCGTTTTTCTCCACTCTTCCTGTGCCCTAAACCCTGTGGGGCCCCGAAGACAAAAACTGAAGCAAAAAAAACGATTTTTTTCTGGTTTGGGGATCGCGCGGCTGTTTTGATGCTTGTCTTGCAGGTGTTTCGCCACTGGTTCGCGCTAGCAAGTCTGATGCAGCGTGCAACCCGACACGACCGCTCTCTGCACTTGTGGCATCTACCCCGGTATCGCAGGAACAGCAAGGCCCTACCCTCGAAGCATTGAAGACCATTCATAAGACCCTCAACCCTAAACCCCAAACCCTCAGCCCTCAACCCCAAACCCCAACACCCTGGCCCCAACCCCTAAACTCCCAACAACCTGAGCCTTCCCCCCTAGCTGTGGCCCCCGGCAGCCTCGGCAGGCGCGCGCCTCGTCGTCTGTAGATGCCATGGCTGAGACGCTTCCATGCTGCCCAGAATCCTCGACCCTAGGCAAGTTAAAACCGTGGGCCCCCGGCAACCAGGAATAGGGCCGAACCCCTTTGAACCCCTGTGTTGCGAATGAACCGCACCCTGGTCTGTGGCTGAGCCGCGTCCTTTTCTGTGCCTGATCCGCACCCTTTTCTGTGACTGATCCGCGTCCCCCGTCGTGACGAGGCGCGACCCCGGGTTTGGCGTACGAGCCGTGCACCGCGCACAGCGAGACGCATAACGCTCCCGAAGATGACGAGGCTTCCCATCGGGCACGCTGGGCTTTTTAGGGCTTAAGGCCGCAAAACTTAGCCTGTTCAAGGTTGGCTTTTTGATCATGGTCTAAAAGGTTTAAGTTTGGAGAAAACAAAAAGGTAGGCAACACCTCCACCGGACAAGGGGTGCACCCAGAACTTAATTTGTCTAAGCCCCTGCCCCTTGGCACCTGGGCTTTGTTTCAAGACTTGCGGGAAGTTTTCGGGTTTTTCGGGCTTCTGGTGCTCTTAGGTTGTATGCGTTTTGGTGCTTTAGGGTTCTTGGGATGATGAGGCCTTTCTTCTGGGGTTCTAAAGGTCTTGAGCCTTTGGTGTCTTTGGGGTTTTCAGCCTTTAGGGTTTAGGGTTGTGTAGTGTGTGACCTGTACGTATTATTAGCTTGCCCGAGAAGAAAAAGACGCGGATACTGCGAGAAAAAAAAGACACAGATAACGCACGAAAAAAAGACACAGATCCCGCGAAACGTCACAAGAAAGCAGGCTGTTCCTCGAGACGTCACCACGAAACAGCCAAAAAAAGACACAGGTAACGCAAAACAAAAAGACACAGATAACGCAAAAAAAAAAGACACAGATCACCCCCTTACCGTTCAGGGTTTAGGGTTTCGGGTTTGGGGTTAAGGGCGCTCCTTACTTTGATGCTTCCGAAGTCGTCCATTTTATGGAGATTCGGTGCCAGACTCTCCAAAAATTCCCAAGTGTTGGACTGGACCCCCACGCGAAATCCAATCCCAACCCCCAACCCCTCACCCCTCCCCCCCCCCACCCAAGTAACTGTGGAAACGGCGAAAAAAACTACGCTCGCACCCCAAATCGCGAATCCCTGTAGACCCTGACACTTCAATGCCTCCAACCCTTCAGAGCCCCACAGCCGTAGCAGCTGTGTAGGCCAAGTTTAAGAAAATGCCCCCGAGGTTCCCAGCAGGGTCTGCCCAATTTGGGATGTCCATGCACCCAGTGCATCGGCCGGCGGACAAGACATAGCCCCCTTTGCACCTCTTAGGTTCTGGGCTTCAGGCTAAGACAAGGTGCACCTACGGATTTAGGAAGGCAAACGGGCATGGGGGGCATAGGACTAGGAGTTTTGCGATCTGGCGGGACTACGGCAGGGTGTTTGGCACTCTATGAGTCCGTGTTCTCAGCCCAAAACTCCAAGAAACGAACCCTAAATCCCAATCCCCCGTCTCCAATCCCTACCCCCCCCCCCACTTCTTGCATCCAGTCTGGTCGGCGTTGGGCTCCGCGCAGCCCGCGCACCATGTGCTGCCCTGAGGGCAACCTGAGGCCACTGCAAGGGGGGGGGGGGGGGGGTTTGGGGGTTTCAGGGTTCAGGGGGTTGGGGTTCTTGGACATCTGCACAAGCCCCAGAACACACCCTGAAAGATCCCTGCAAACCTTCAACAGTCTCCCCCTCGCCACCGAGCAGCAAAAACGAGGATTCCAGATGGGCGTACCCTCGCCGTTGCTGCAGAAGTCCCCCGCATGCCGTGCACCTCCGGAACTGATGGGCCTCTTTAAAGCATGCTTGGAGCCTTCAAAACCGGAAACTCGGGCTGAAATCCGAAACTCGGTCAACAAATTGAGCTTATGGGCCGCCACTAGCCGCTTGCACTGAACAAAGTTCAAGGAGTAAAACTAAACTACACAACTTCTCAAAACTCACAAGGAAGGAAACACTGTGAAGAGTTCGAAGAATTGACGAGACCATGGGTCCACAATGGGACACCGATCGGGACAATGATGTCCATTTTGGGTGTAGGGTTTAGGGTTTAGGGTTTAGGATTTAAGGCGTCGAACACAGGGCCTAGGGTGTGCCAAGCCACACCTATTGTGCCACGTCCAATGGTGCACTCAAACGCTCCACGCGTTGTGTTTCCTAACATCTTGCTACTTTTTGGCAGTCCACCGTGAACCATAATAGAATAAGGGCATCCTTTCTTGCTGCGTAAAGGGAACCTACAACAGGTTGGTTACTGTTTAAGGGAACCTAGAACCAAAAACAAAGGGAAAGGGTACCTCAAGAAGATGAAGGCCTGGTGCAGCTCTCGTTGTGCAAACCGCACCGCAATCTTCGCCGCGTCTCGTTGTTTTGCGTAACCTTTCTTCTCTACGTACCGCGGTTCTCCCCGCTACTTTAATTACCATTTCATGCCTGGGTGAGTTGTCCGAGCATGAGAAAGAGTCCCCGCAGTTTCTTGCTGTGTGGCTGCCATTGCGGTTCTTGTAACTCGATCGCTCTGAAGCATCACTTGCAACGGTTGCCGTCTGGCAGGTGGCATATGGTCTGCCGCCTAATGCTCTTTGTACTCGTCTGCACAGGGCAGGTGGATCATCGCGGCCATCGGGTTCAGATCCCGAATTTCTTCCGAAATGCCTGGAGATCGGTGATCGGTGCAGTTTCTCAATCTCTTCCGGGGCGATCGTAACCAGGAGGTCATTTGCGAAGAACCGTGGAGCTTGCTCCACCGCCTCGTTGCTCCTGGGTCACGGAAGCACCGTGCTTCCAAGGAAAGGGCGGCTGGTGCTCCAGGCAGCGTGGAGTAAGGTGAGAATCCGTCAGTGCGAAGCTCCTGGGTTGTCACTACGCACAAAAGTGTACTGCCAATCAAAGAGAAAGCACAGTGAACAGAAATCAAAGGGGAACCAACCCTAAACCCCCAAAAGCAGCCAAGAAAAAGGCGCCTCTCAGCTGGCGAGCCTTGCGCTGCCGGAGGTGCGATGCTGTGCAGAGCTCGAAACCCACACTGGGCCCCTTGTCTTTGATTCCTGCGCAGCGTGGAAAGGACTGCAGAGCCCTCAGCATAAAGCTCGCGAGTTAAGACTCAAAGGTGCCTGAAGCACCGGAAGCGCTCCGAAAGCGCTCCGAAATAGAATGGCAATTGTCATCACCTAAGTACTAAGAGCCCTAGGCACCCTCAAAATGCCTTGAGAAGACCCCTGACATCCTGACACAGAACTTCCTAGCGCAAACCCTAAACCCTAAACCCTAAACCCTAAACCCTAAACCCTAAACCCTAAACCCTAAACATTGAGAGACGAGCCCGGAACCCAAGAAATCCCACCACCATTTTTGAAGGTTTAGGCCTTGAAATAAGTTCAATTTCTCAACTATTATTGTTGTTTTGAGTTCAATTTCTGACTTGTAGAGTTCAATTTCTCAAAGGCCCATTTCACACTTTCTAGTTGTAAATTAAGCTTATTCTAGTCAAATGACTTGTCACGCTGTTCTCAGAAATAATTATTTTTGTCGGTCCTAAGCCTAATTCGAGTCATTTTCGTCCAAAAAGGGTTTTGGAAAGTGCTCATATTTCTTCTATCTCACTTCGTTCTGTCAACCATTAGAAACAGGGGTTCTTGTGTGTCATCCTGTTCATGGGTGCGTCAATCATTCAGTTTCTACGTGACAGGAACTCTCTTGACAAGGAACCCACCCTCGGGACTCATTCCAAACCACCTATTGAATCTAGAGAACCAGTAAAAGACTCATGAATAGAATGAATCCTAGACTTGGAGATGTTAAAGCCTTTTCCACTGTCATCCCCTGGTAATAGATGGAGAACCTGATGTTGGGGTCCCGAGGGTGGCTTCTCTATGAGTGAGAGATTCATTCACGAGGTTAACGCTCAATTGAATAGGTTTCTAGTACATTTAGTTCCAGCACAGATGAATGGAGGCTGTGGAACAAGAGTGAGAGAGATGAATGGTACGGTTTCTAGGGGCGGTTCGTTCTCTCTCTTTTAATAGCGGTTTTCATGCTTCTCTTCGTTCATTCTATTTCATTGTGTTCTCGATTCACTTCGTTCATTGAAACACCATTGAAATAGAATTCTCTTCGTAATATTAACCCGGCTTTATAAGGACTAAAAGGACGCATGAAAGCCGGGGTGAATATTATGAACGAAGTTAGGGGCGCACAGTACAAAAAGCCTTATTTCGTGCGCCATGCAAATAAAATTAAAGGGCAAATTATTAGTGTGAATGTAGCGTGAATACATGAACTGCGGTAATTTAATTCACTTCATTCACGTAATAATTTAATGGGAGATTCTGTGAGGTTATTTAGTTCTCTTCACTTTAATAATATTGTGTGCGCTTTTCTCATTTAATTCGTGCACAAGTTTACAATTCACTTCATTGTATTCACTTGGCTCACTACGTTCACCCTAATAATAAAGGTAGTTCATGAGTCTAGTTCTTTGCGGTCACACTCAGGAGCTGACAGCGAAGCTCATACCGACCGGATACCCTTTCTAAAGACCCCCGGTTGGTTTAGGGTTTAGGGTTTAGGGTTTAGGGTTTAGGGTTTAGGGTTTAGGGTTTAGGGTTTAGGGTTTAGGGTTTAGGGTTTAGGGTTTAGGGTTTAGGGTTTAGGGTTTAGGGTTTAGGGTTTAGGGTTTAGGGCTGAAACGGTACCCCTAAACCCTAAAGGCCCTTAACCCTAAACCCAAAACCCGGTCCCGGCAAGGGCCAGGTGTCTCTCGCCAGGCTCAGGGGCGGCGCATCATTGGCCACCGCCCCGGGAGCCTGCAAAGAGGCGCGTGGGTTTGGGTTTAGGGTGTAGGGTTTATAGGGTTTAGGGTTCATAGGGTTTATAGTTAGGGTTTAGGGTTCAGGGTCTAGGGTTTAGAGTTTGGAGTTTAGGGTTTTAGCCATTGGGCTCGGGGATTTTCAGGTTTTCGGGGTTTGGCGGCCTCCAAGATCGTGAGAAGTGCCAGCACCGGCGCCGCGAGCATCGGGGGAAACAGCGTCGATGCGGGACTTCTTGGCCAGAATCGGCTGCGGGTTCCCCCACTGGGTTTTCGGGCGCTCTAAACCCTAAACCGTTCAACCCGAAACCCCAAACCCTAACCCTAAACCCTTAGCCCTAAACCCTCAGCCCTCGAACCTAAACCCTAACTCGAGGATTACTCGAGGGAAGCCAGCCCGGCAACAGCCCGCGCTTGTCTCCCGTCTTGCCTGCCGTGTCGGCGAGCTTTGTTGCGGCTTGGCAGGGTCTGGGATTTTCGAACGGCTGTCTCCCTTAGCTCTGTTTGTCACGGCGGCGCAACACAAACGAACCCTCTGCTATCCTCAGAAAACAATGCAGACCCCAATCACACCACGGAATGCTTTAACCTTGCTTTTTGTTTCATGGTAGAGCATTAGAGCATGCATAGAAGACGGTTTAAGTAAACTGTTTTCTCACGTGAGGTTTGGGATCAAATCGGGCAGATTCTTCTGCTGGCAACTTCTTCCCAAGCGGCCAAAGCTACGCCAGCTATGGAATCTCCTCATATGTCCGGACCCTCTTAGAGGGACTCTGGATCAAGAGCCTATAGTGTTCGTCGAGGGTCTGGGGTCTAAGGGTCCATGGAAAGCAAGAACAGGGGCTGGATTCGCGAGGCTGCTCATAACTGATAACTGCTGTGGGTCGTTCCCAGCTTTGCTGGAAGACATGCCCCACACTATACGATGTGCTATGTCATATGTGTGTGTGTGTGTGTGTGTGTGTCTCGTCTTCTTCTTCCCTTGTTATCTTGGCAGACCTGGGACATCATCCTCAGACCATGTCGTCGTGAAAATTGGCAGTCTGCATCTCATCACTTTCCTGGAAGGTTTGGATTGGCCGAAAGCACCCACTCCCAAGGCAATACCAAGGTGTCGAGCTACTGGCGGAGCTCGCGAACCCAGAAGATGTGCCCCAAGGGCAGTCGTCTCTAAGATGGCTTAATGATTTGGAGTCCTACAGTAACTTGGGCGAGCAATATAGGGGCCTTGACAATTAAAATCGGGTTTGGATAAATATAAATATAAACAAACAAATAAACAAATAGATAAATAAACAAACAAATAAATAACAAAAATATATACATATATATATATATATCTGTATATATATATAACGACCATAAGGGAAGACTGTTAGTAATTCTTCCGACCCCAGTAGTAGGAGTTTGCGTGACGCCCTCCTCCATCTCGGAGTCCGACTCAATGGTTGGCGTCGACCTCACTGTCGACCTCACCGTCCAGCGCGGCTTCGATCGCGACGCGTCGTCAGGAACCTGTAGCCCAACCCTAGAAAATAGAAAACCCGTAGAACGAAATTCACGCTGACCCAGCACCACCCCCCAAAAAGTATGTACCCCTTTATTGCAAAGGTACTCCAAAAAACAATGTACCCTCGGGACTCTTGGGGCTTTTCCGAATGCAGGGGTACCCTTTTTGGGGGGTCCCTTTTGAAGGGATTCTATTGGATTTGGGGTATGGTCCATTTTGGGAATTCCCCAGATTGCATGGGGGGCACCGTGTCCCTGATCTTCATGGCCGCTTTCTGCTGCGCCTGCCGCGGGTGCAAGGCTTGTGGGTCGGGCGTTTGACACCTAAACCCAAGTAACGTGCGAGGGTCCCATTTTGAAATACTATCAGTAGGGTCCCGGTATGGATTCCTCACTTCCTGGGCGCCTAGAATATAACGACACGGAGCCTGAGACTTAGGGTACCCCGTAACCTGGACTTGAGAGCTTGGGCCGGCTTCAGTTCTTCTGAGGTTTGGGGGTTGAAGTTGGAGAGTGCTAAGTTGAAGTTCAGGTATGAGCCACTGGGCCTGTCTATACTGAAACAGCTTGGAGGTCAACATGCCGCAAGACCTATGTGGTGAAGGCCATGAACACCTGATTAACCTAAGAGAGCGTGCGCGAATGGTTGTTCAAAACCCACTTCCGCGAAGTCCTAACTCCTAACCGTCCTAGCCTTTAAACCGTAAACCTCAACCCTAAACCACAGGGGCATCTCCCAGAGTAGGGCGCCCCCCTTACATCTTGTCACGCTGTAGAATCTTGCCCCTAATTTTCGGAAAGTCTCGCGTTCAGCCCATGGAGAAACATGGCGAAATCTGTCTACGCTGGCTACAGTAGGCGTTAAGCAGCTTCCATGCCTTGAGCAACCGGAGGCATCCCTAAAGACCCTAAAACCTCATTCCCTACACTTTGCCTTTATGAGATGCCTGGCCCGTGTGCCTTCCACTGATGGGCTGCGCGACGCATTTGCACCCATGTGATGATGGAGATCAGTCCGACCACCGGGGTGATCAAGGCTTGAAGTATGCCAGGCGTTGACATGCTAATCCTTGGCATTTTGTTGAGGACTTAGTTACCATACTACGGATACTATATGACTTACTCCACAGCCCTATTCCGGTACCTTTAAACAGTTGAAAGCTCCTAAGCTTAAGCACCCCAGGTATCGGGCCGAACCCTTCGAACATCTTCGTGCCGCCCTCACCAGCGCCGTAGTTGTCCGTCAACTCCAAGTTCATCAAAATGCCAAGAGCCACCGTGTAGAGAAGTGGTAGCCAGAACCGAGACCACCTGGACTCCGGGTGGAACCCAGAACAAAAACAAAGGGGTGCCCTTCTCGTGAATGAAAGGGGGCTGTTAAGGGAACCTACACCCTGAAAGTAAGTGAAAAAGGGCCCTAAACCCTAAACCCCAAACCCCAAACCTAAACCCTAAACCCTAATACTCTCTGGATCCTGGGTCCGAGCCACTTGTCAACAGTCCTCGACCACTTGAGCCAGTAGGTGTGGCAGCGCTTCGCATGCCGATTTTGCGAGCTGATGTAGTTCTCAGCGCCGAGCTTGATCCTAGGATGGCCCCGAAAAAACCCTCTGCGTTTAGGGTTTAGGGTTTAGGGTTTAGGGATATTCCTGAATATGATCCTCTGGCAAAATATAACATGTCCCAAGGGCCTACCTAGGATCTCTTTGAAGGGAGTGGTCCACATCAGCTCCACGCAAATCTCGAGGAAGTCCCCGCAGTCGAAGAGACGCTTCGGCTCCCAGGCATCATCCAATGTCTCTTCAAGGGTGGTCCGCGAGAGGCTCAAGTTTACAAAGCTTAGCATGGTGGCAGCTTCCTCTGTGGTAATCAATCCATTTGAGTCCGAGTCCAACAAATAAAAGAGGTTCTCAAAGAAGATTAAGCGTTCTGTGTCCGTCTCAGAAAACTTCCACTGCGAGAGCTCCTGCACCAGGACGGCTAGAACATGGGTATCCAGCAGCAGGATTACACAAATGCAGGACGCACTCGCTAACACCCACATGTTGACAGTCCTCAGAGCACAAGAAGTTCGTACTTAGTGCTTCGAACCTCTTTGAATCACCTAGTCAGGTCTCGGGACTTCTACTTCTCACGCCTGGGCTGCAGCAAGTGCCCGATGGATTTTACATGGCCGGAATCCAGCATCACCTTGCCTTAGATCCTAGAAGCACATCTGAAGCCCCCTCTCGAAATCGCCGATTCCTCCATCTTCGCACCCTTCTGAAGCTTGGCAGTGCTTGCCTGCAACCTGACGCATCAGCTTTGCGTGCAAAATAAGAAGCCTGCTGGGGCTGGCTCATTGGCGACATCTAAGAGTCTGGAGCAATGGTGGCCCAAGAGAAGGGGTTGTAAAAATAGGGGTTAGGGACATGAAGTGGGTTGTCATGTACGAAGTTAACATGACCCCTGGCTTTTGATGTCACCTGCCTGTCAGAGTTCTCCCGGTTGAGCTGGCGGTAGATTCGGCCAGCTTGTGACTCGACAAGAATATTATTATTGGAGTCAGACCGGCAGAG
>CAJNDS010002501.1:1085000-1145000 GCA_905221605.1 Symbiodinium natans | reverse complement strand
ACTGGACGAGCCTCTGTGGCACGAAACTGAAGGAACCCGGCAACATCAGCCAGTACTTCATACCTCATGCTGTGCATGTTGGAGAACCTCCCTCGAAGCGCCGACATCTTGCTCACTTGATCAATGGGTTGGCGAAGAGGAGCACCTCAGAAGATCGGTTGGGGTTTAGGGTTTAGGGCCCCCAAAAGGGCATTGAGCACCTGTGTGCGCGATCTCAAACACTTGGGATCAAGACCGTCCGAGCCTGTCCTCATTCCAGGGAGTTTCCAGCCCTAGACCCCCCCTACAGCAACCAAAACCTCCACCGCCCCCGAACAATGACCAATAAGCCAACACCCCTTAAACCTCCCCTCCCCCCTCAAAACAAGAAGAGAGCAGTAAACTAAAGCCCCTGAACAAAAATACTGATAAAACAAAACTCTCCAAGAACACCCGTAAACGAACGCAAAGACTGAAGCTCGCACCAGAGCAATGACAAGACCGTAGATGGTCAGGGACTCCATGAATGCCAGAGACAGCAGCCTGCAAGCGTGGCAGGGTCAGGGCTTGGGTTAGGGTTTAGGGCTTGGGGTTTAGAGTACCCCGTTTTGGGGTTGGGTACTTAATAAGGGGGCCTAGAATCAAGAAAGGGCAAAAGGGCACCACGGCACCACTGAGTTGCCGAGATATTGGTAAGGTTCAGGGTATGGGCAGCCAGAAGAAATCCTCTTCGTCTGTGGCTCCTACTACCGGGACAGCTGTTCTACAAGGCTGTCATAGTGGCCTGCAGGGCATTGGACATGTGCTGAGGTACTGCAACTCCCACTGCCCTGCAACCCCTATACCCTAAACCCTATAAACCCTAAACCCTATCGAGATGGAGGCATATGGGGGTTCCAAAAAGGACCCCCTCAACGGACGCGGATTCTCCATCTCCATGAAAAGAGGCCCCCCAAAAAAACCCACATAAACATAGGGATCCTAGTATTGGGGTTTTCGGGCCCCTATGAACGGGGGGTTTTGGAAAACCCTGTTTGTAGAACCCTAAACCCTAAACCCTAAACCCTAAACTGGCCCTCGACCCTAAACCCTAAACCCTAAACCCTAAAACCTAAACCCTAAACCCTAAACCCTAAACCCTAAGCTTTGGCCTCTAAGCCCTCCTTGTGTTGATGTAGTTTTTGTGTGCCCCGAATGGTAAGCCTGTAGCATTGAAAACTGCATCCAAGGCTCAGCACACCGCGGAGGTCGTCTGCAACCTGTTTAGGGTTTAGGGTTTAGGGTTTAGGGTTTAGGGTTTCTGAGGGCCGAGAGGGCTTAGCCCCCAACAAGTGGACACTTTCAGTTCTATAGGAGCACCTCTTCGCAGCAGTTTTGCAAGCAGAGCCCCCGCCTCAGGAACGTATTCTTAACCCTAAACCCCACACCCTAAACCCGAAATCCTAAACCCGAAATCCTAAACCCTGAGCCCCGGATTTTTGGGGTTCGGAAAGTATGAGTTCGGACCTCGGGCTGGCGCGAAATGCCATCAATGCAGCGCCCGCTGGCAATGCCCTGAAGGCTGAGGGTTTGGGGTTTAGGGTCTGGGGTTTCGGGGTTGGGGTTTAGGGTTTAGGGTTTCGGGATTTTCCTAGGGGGAAGTCAGGGTCAGCCCTCGGTATGATATACAGCAGGCTTGTGGTTTCTGGGGGCCCTAGAACCACAGAGGTTCTGTGTTGGACTCCGTGTGGTTCTACCTCTAGGGTTTAGGGTTTAAAGCTTGGGGGTTAGGGCTTAGGGTTTAGGGCTTAGGGTTAGAAATGAAGATTCAAGCTGGGCCCTGTATTCAACTGCCCGTTCCAATGAACCCCCCCCCCATGTCTGAGCCAAGTTGGTTATCTGCACCTCCGCTCCCACTGCGCTCCTACTGACCTGCATCTACTCAAGAAAAACCCTGAACAGCCCTGGGCCTGGAAGGCGAACCTTTGAAAAATGCCCCTCAACAGATTAAAAAAAGGCGAGCACCGAAGCACTCCAAACTCCGAACCCCTAGGCCCCGACACCCCGAGATAGGTGTCGCGCAGGGGGGTCATGTCAACTTCGTTTCTTTGAATGAGTTGAGACAATCAAAAACACTTCGAGTTGGACAGTTTGGAGCTTAATGGCTTGTAGGAGTTTGGGGTCTGAAGGTTTCAACCGGCAGGGTGGACAGACGATGCATATATGACCGATTGGATGCCAGATTCTAGTGGCGCTTGCCGCAGCTTTCAGGTTGTGGTGAATCCAAGCCCGTGTGCGCCCAAAATACCCAAAATGTAAGCCTAAAACCCTACAAAACCTATAAACCCTCTGTAAACCCTATAACAACCCTCTATAAAAGCCCCATACAACCTATAACCCTCTATATAACCCTACAAAAAACCCTTCTAGGGGTTTATAGTGGGTTACAGCCTTCCAGCAGGCCTCTGGGGGACTTTAAAGAAGGCGACATTGGGCAAAGGATGGCAAAGGCAAGGCTGGCGAGGGAATATCTTCCTTGCGCGCGACTCCGAACCTTGAAACTAGGAAACTCACAAAACTCGCGGAGTTAAAGTTTCAAACTCGTTTTGCGTCAAGAACTCAAGCTCGCGAGCTCAAGCAGGCGTCAAACTGTTGATCTCTCAAGCTTTGAACCCGTCAAACTTTCAGACTTTCAAACTCAAACGAGTTTCGAACTCCAATCTCTAGAGCCCTCAAGCTTTCAAACGCGCTGCGCCGGCCACCGCGTAACTCTCTCAGGGGTTCGGGCTCCAAACTCGAACGTTCAAGCTTTCAATCTTGAATCCTCTCGAATACGGCCGCTATCAAACTCGCAAGTTCGAAAGGCTTCGAACTCTCGAACTCGCAACCTCGCAACTACGCGAACCCAAGGTCTTTTCGAACTCGGATGCGCGAAAGTTCGGAGATTGAGTTTGAGAGGAGGCGTTCGAGCTCGATTGGTTCCTTTCTATTTTTTGAAGGTACGGATGAACCTTGAAGGCTTGAAGCTCTCGCAAAGCCCAAAGCTCTCAAACTTTCGAACCCTTACAAACAAACTCAACTTTTCGAGAGCTCCCTTGGAACTCTCCAAACCTGCCCTTCAAAGCACGCCCTTCAAACCCTGAACCCTAACCCCAAATCCTGAACCAAGAACCCTAGAAACATGGGCCTGGCCCACACCGGAGCCGATGGCCGCAAGGCCGATAGCAAAGCCGGCCCCGATTGCGGAGAGCGCCGGAATCCACACGGCGCCATCCTCAACAGCTCAAGTCAAGCTCCAGGAGGAGAGGGGTTTTGGGGTTTAGGGTTTTTTGAATTGGCTTGGAAGTTAAAACCCCTCTCCAAAAGAGAGGGGTTTTAGGTGGATTTAGAAGTTGCCGTGGTCAGGGTCCATGGATTTAAGACGTTGAAGGGGCCAGGGTTTGAGAGTTTAGGAGTTGGGGCTTCCATGGATCAAGGCCCTTGACCACGATGACCTGCGTTACATGGTTTGTCAGATTGCGAATGGAACTGGTGCTCGGGATCCTGTCGTTTTGACACTGAACCGAAAGACGTGAGAATCCCTACGCACAACCCTCGCCACCTTGTCTCGGAGCGGCAAGCAACGGCAAGAGGAAACACGAAAAAAACTGAACTGGAGCCCCAGCTGTCAATGCACGGGCTGACAGCCCTTCAGACAACAACCCTCCAACTAAACTTCAGCGAGAACTGACGCAACGCAAGGAGCAGCCG
This sequence comes from Symbiodinium natans, assembly GCA_905221605.1. Taxonomy (NCBI): domain Eukaryota; class Dinophyceae; order Suessiales; family Symbiodiniaceae; genus Symbiodinium; species Symbiodinium natans. The sequence goes on along the minus strand of CAJNDS010002501.1, from coordinate 1,141,292 downwards.
TCACGACACACACAGCGTGCATATGCGCGCAATGCCCACTCCGCAGCAGCAAAACACTATAGCGGATCCCGCTTCATGTCCCTGGCAGTCCATCCCACGAGCTGCCTTTTCGCGTTTGAGTTGAAGCTACGCTGGAGCTGCCAAACCCAGGGTTCAGCGCTTCTGGTGCGCAGTCGGGCCTATATATTTTGAATGTAGGTATCTCGGGTAGTTTCTATTCAGAGGATAACGTGGGTACTTAGTTGCTGTAGGACGTAGCCAACCACAATAAGACCATGTCATACATGGAGGGCTTGTTTCGGGTGAGTGCGGGTGAGGGCCCACGTCTGAGGATCGATGTTCTCTCCAACACGAAAGGAACGGATACGAGGCCCTACCTCGACCTCTAAGAGTAATTATGAGTAATTCCTTTTTTTTGGCACCACATTGTATGCCATTCAATGGCCCATTTTCTAGGAGTTTTTCGGCCTGCAGTTTTATGAGTTTTCGGTACGACATTTTGCGGATAGGATGTAGTATTGAGGTTAGTTCGGTGCCCCCAAAATGGAACTGCACTTCGAGGCCTTGGCAATATGGAGCCTTTTTTGCACTCGACCCCAAACTCTAAATCCTAAATCAAGCCTGCAAACACCTAACCTCCCCCCACCCCACCTCCCCACCCTGAGCCCCCCCCCCCTCCCCACACTAGATCCTAAACCCTAAGCCCCAAACCTATAATTACCCCCAACCTCCCCCTCCCCTCCCCCCTCTCCCCCCCCCCCCCCCCCCCCCCCCCAAATAAACCCTAAACCCTAAACCCTAAACCCTTACCCCACAACAGGTCAGCTCGTCCTCCGCATGTGCCATCTCCGGAGCCACCAAAGTTGCTGCACCTCTCGTTGCCATCGGAAATCCGGGGCTGGCTCCGTGCACTCTTTAGAACACGCTGGCCCTTTTGAGAACATCTGCAATTGAACCATATTGCATCAGAAAAGAAAAGAACGAGATAGAAAGAGAGAGAGAGAGAGAGAGAGAGAAAGAGAGACGTTTGTAAAGTATTCTCACTGGGACCCGTGGGATATTCAAAGTTCGCGTTTTCGCTTCAGCGCGTTTGCCGGGGGGGTGGATGTAGTGTATCTGTTCATGTTATTGCGTGTCGTGTCGTAGGAGGCAGATGTTGATATGCTGTCAGGATCCAACCGCTATATTAATATGTGTACAAGTATACAAACTTGCTAAACTAAACCAGATAAGCCCTAAACCCTTAAACCTGAACCCTGAACCGCAGAAGTATCTTCTGGGGGTCTTACGAAAATAGGGGGGACCCCGAACATAGACCCCCCAAATAATTGGATTCCCTCATAACAAAAACTCGCCTAAGGTACCCTCATTTCGGAAACTAAACCCTAAACCCTAAACCCTAAACCCTAAACCCTAAACCCCAAACCCCAAACCCTAAACCTCCTTTCTGTGGCCCAAGGGGCTCAGGGCCGCCGCGGTGTGGGGTACAGCTGGGCGGTTGGTGGCATTGGGTGCCGTCACGAAGGCGGTGAAGAGCGCACCTGCGGAGGTTTAGGGTTTAGGGTTGAGGGTTGAGGGTTGAGGGTTTAGGGTTTAGGGTTTGGGGTTTGGGGTTCGGGGTTTGGGGTTTAGAGGAAGTTGTATAGGGTTTGTCGGACTTTTGTCGGAGTTGCCTTTTGTTTTGCGATGGCGCTCTAGGCTTGCAGAGGCCTTGCCCAAACAGTTCTGAAAGTATTGAAGGAAAGTATCGAAGGAAAGTATTGAAGGACATGTTTTGAGCGAAAGGTGTTGAGCAAAAGGTTTTGAGCGAAAGGCTCTGAGCGAAAGATGTTGAACAACACTTTCTGCTTGGGCCTTTGGTGGCTGGAAGACCTGTCTCTTGAAACCCTTGTAAACCCTAAACCCTAAACCCCAAACCCTAAACCCCAAACCCTAAACCCATCTTGGAAGGACTATTGTGGCCCATCGAAGTGGGGATCTCTGAGTTATTGTAGCCAATCGAAATTTGCAAGTTCTGAATCACATACAACCTCTGGTTATCCTGGCCTTGAGGGTAAGGTTTAGGGTTTAGGGCTTGGGGGGGGATTGATGCAGGGTTTGGGTGTTTAGGGTTTGTTTATTCTTAGGAGGATTTGGGCTTCCTCCAGGGTTTTAAGAGGAGGAGTTTCTGAGGTTTGGGAGTCTATAGGGTTCGGGTTCTTCTAGGGTCTGCCTAATCCTCCTACCAAGATCATTAAACCTACCGGCCACAAGAATCAACCCTGAATACACTCTGTCACCTTAAACCCAAAACCCTAAACCTTCATGACGACCACGGTCTGCTTGGGGGGCTTCACTATTGAGAGGAGTGCTGATACAATGCTACGGATCCCAGCTTGCTGACTTGGAACCCCAAAACCTTAAATCCTTAAACCAGTCACCTCAACAATCCATTGAGTCCCTGGCCGCTGCAGAGGAGGACAGCGCCAGTCAAAACGAGGGAGCGGGCCATCCTCAGTTCGCTTTAGGGTTCAGGGTTCAGGGTTTAGGGCTTAGGGTTTAGAGTTTCGGGAGTTTATGGGGTTTACAGGGGCTTCGAGGGGCTTATGGTTCAGGGTTGGGCGGTTTAGGGGTTTCGGGGGTTAGTGGGTTGAGGGTTTTTGAGGTTCAGGGTTGGGTACAGTAGGAAACCGATTCGCGCACAGGACGGACCGTATTCATGCATTGGCCTGGCGAGTTTCTTGCACACACAATTCATGCACGGTAGCAACCGATTCGCGAACTTGCACGGCGAGATTCGCGCACAGAGGATCTTGCGCATTGTATTCTCTAACACCTAAGGCCTCCAGCCCCTATAAGAGCCCGAAACCCCAAACCCCCCAAACCCTGAAACCGAAACCTAGAGAACGAGCCCTAAGCAGTAAAAACCCCTATATAGCCTGAGCCCCAAAAACCTTCACATCCTAAGAACCCTAAAGCCGAGAGTAAAAGAAACATTGGAGCCTAAAAGCCCTTGTCCATGCGAACCCTCAGCCTACAAATAAATGCCTACGCCGCTACACCCCTGGCACCCTAAAGCCCAAATAGTGCAAACACCTTTAACGACCCGAAACCAGAAAGCCTAAAACCCAACTAACAAAACCCTCAAGCCCAAGACCGTAGCCCACAAACGACACTTAAGCCATAAACGCCGAACAAATTTTGAAACCCCAAGTATCCTTTACAACCGGAAACAAACCAAGGCAAAAAACCTTCGACTATGCAAACCATCTGGCCTGATACCCTGACTTTGTGAAAGCCTCAAAACCCTTGAAGCCCTAACAGGCCAAAACCTTAAAAACTGTTAATCCGAAAGGCCTCAACCCCTAAAAACTCTAGTCTATTGAGGATCTGTAGCTTGCACTACTCTGAACACGGATCCTCAAAAAACCACGGCCCCTTGTACTCAGAGAGCCGAATACCCCTTAAGTAGGAACACACCTTAATTCGGATTAGGATCCATATTCTTATGATCTCAGGCATATTCCTTCGTAATCAAGGGGGGGTATGGGGATCTCAGCAGCTACCTCCGGATGCCAAAACAGAGACCTTCTGTGTTGTGCTTAGTTTTGGGACTTCTGCAACCAACCAAGGCATGAGAAGGCTGGTCGCGCTAACTGGCTACTTTTCGGTGAACACTCCATTGTTGCTTGCATAAGGCATTCTAGGATTCTAGGATGCGCCTGAAACCGAGAGGTCCTCAACCCTAAATTTGCAGTCATGTATCCTGAGAGGCTTTCGGAGGTGCCGGACAGGGGAGCAAGGCGACGCGGAAAACTAACAGCTGCGAGACAAAAAGGCGGCGCCGTTTCTGGCCTGAGACGCTTCCGCTGCCGACGGTGTCTTTTCTCCAGTCGGAAGCCACGTTTAAAGCTTGATATGTTCTATCCGGCAGCCTTTTGACCACAAATCCTGCCTTTACTCAGCCGGGCCCATATACTTTCCGCAAGGACCAAAAGAAATGGCCGCTGGGACATCATTTTGCGCCGACCTTCTGTTCATGCGCGGAGCTCGAAGCCTTCACGAATGAACGGACTATATGCCGTCGTCAAGACGGGCTTGGGGTTTACGGTTTAGGGCTCAGGGTGGTGAAGGGCACTTTCGGGTATGGAGGGCATTTGGGGTATTTAGGATGTGGGGTTGCTCTGCAGGTGCCTGGAGAATCTCCAGCAGCTGTGCATCGAACACTCGAACCAATCAACCTTACAGTCCTAGGGCTTAGGGTTCAGGGCTTAAAGGTTTGGGGTTTAGGGTTGATTAGGGCTTAGATTCAGGGTTTAGGGTTTAATCCAGAATTCCCTTGCAGAAAACTTGCACACACTGTCCTGCACAGCACCCCCCGGGCCCGGTGGGCCGTTCCATGGCAAGCAGCGGAGAATGCAGGACGTAGCCCGCATGTAGTCTCACATATCTTGGGATGTTCCCCCTTATGCTGACAGTCCTTACTCGGGCTTATCATAGGGGGCACTACAATCCCTGTTAAGGATTGTTAGTATAAGGGGGAAAATCGCAACACGTATCTCTTGCCGCCCGTTTCAAGCCTGGTTTCTGTTTATTGGCCAGCCTTCGAGGCGAGGCGCTGAATACAAGTGAGGACATCCCTTATTCTTTCTTGCTCGATGCTTTCCCTTAAGTCTTGATATCTGGCAGTGTGAGCATAAGAAGATTCAATCCTATCTCCCAAGTCATTCGACTTGGGTGTCGAGGTTGCCCTACAAAGGATATCCTGCCCTCCAACAATCACGGTACTAGGCGTGCCTGACCTTGTCAACAACAGCGGCCAGGGCAAATCCCGCACTCCCTGACACCGCCAATTCGTGCGCGTCTGCGCCACGTCCTATCTAACATGTCTCCGCCTCCGCATTGAGAGGGCTTCGGGGGAGACTCCGGGCGACCTTTCAGACCTTGCCCTAGACGCTTCGTGGCTCATTCTGCCTTATTGGTTGAAACTTGCTGTTTTTGATTGGGGGCTTTCAGGGCCTTTTGTGGCTTCTGAAGCATCTGTAGTTCAGGGATGCTTGGTTTGATGCTTGGGGGCTCGGGGTAGGTCTCACCACTCGAAGACGAAGGTGCAAAAGAACTGAGACACCGCCCCAGCCCCTCACCCTAAGCCCGAAACCCCAAGCCCTTTTCTGGTTCGTAGTAGGGAAGGAGGGGATGAGGTAGCCTATATACTCCCGTAAATAAATATAAATATAAATACAAACATAAATATAGATACCAATATAAATATAGATATAAATACAAACAGAAATATAAATTAATAAATATAAATAAATAAACAAATAAGTAAATAAATAAATAAATATGTATATATATATATATGTATATGTATATGTATATACATATATAGGGCTCTCATTCCCTCATTCCCTACTAAGAACCAGCCAGCTTTCGGCGTTTCAGGGTTGGGTCGGGATGGCGATACGCCTTTTGCCTAGGAATCTTCGCTGGGTGTCTCACTCTGTGAGGCCTTTTAGGGTGTAGGGCCACTGCTTCTTAGCCGATTCACTGGCTGCTATGTTTTGGTTGACATATAATATACACTATTCCTTCAAAGGTTGCGTTCAACCGTCTCGGCTTCGACTGTACATAGGGTCGAGGATGCTAGATTCGGGAGACTCCTGGGAAGAAGTACAATTGGGGTTGACGGGCACATACTTGGCTTAATCCGAACTGGGGGTGTCCCGTTCTTCACGAGGGCATGGCTTGAAGATTGAGACATGCCCCCTTCTCCGACTGGAAGTGAAGTGCTTGCATTGCAGCTCAACCCCACCAAGACAGGCATTGCCTCTGAAGTTGCCTCGCTATAAGGCTATAGGGCACCTAGGGCAGTGAACAGAACGTACAGAACTTCATGTTGAGCTGCTTCACCGCATTCACACGTGCCTGCGATTGGGCCTGCTCAACTCCTACAGGCCATTAAAGCCGCCAGTCGCCTTGACAGAGGGGTCGGAACGATTTCTAGTACCCTTATGGCCCGTATCTGCAATTATACAATACTTAACAACCCCCGAAACCCTAAAAGTCTTCCCTTATGGTCCCCATCTGTAACTATACCATAACAATCCCCCGAAACCCTCTTCTAATCGGAATAATTTCTGAAAGTCTTCACTTATGGTCCCTTTGTAATTATAGAATCATTAATATGAACAACCCCCGAAATCCTATTCTAATTGTTCAGGCCCCTATACTAGGCGGCTGCATGTGGGGGGCGCATCACTTCCATGGACGCGCCGGGCGCTGCGTAAGCGAAGATCGGACTGCGCCCGCACACCCTGCACAGAGGGTTTAGGGTTGAGGGTTGAGGGTTTAGGGTTGCGGGTTCGAATCTCTGACTCTTTCGCGGAGCACACCTGCAGTATGGGACTATGTGTCCCGGAATCATACCAATCTAAACTAGATGTTGAGGGATTCCTAAATCCCACCCCAAAAAAATGTACTGCAAGGGGACCCACCCCCGACACCAGTCAAGACATGTCGTCCCGTCAAGACATGTACATGTCCTGTTTTGGAACCCGGTGCTCGAGCGAAATCGGTGCTGCTTTGATTCAGCAAAAGGCAACAACGGAAATGGGGGTTTACGAAAGTAGGGGACCCCTGAAGTCGACCCCAAATAGTAGGATTTGCCTTAGAATAAGGACCCCCCAAATAAGGTACCCCCTACTCTTGGCAACAAATGGCAGTCCTGCCTGTGAGCACGTGGGTCCGGCTTGGCCAGATCTTTCGCGCAGTTGCAGTACCTGCTTGGGCTGCAGGGACTCCGGGGGCTTAACCGGGCCAAACCTAAGTTCCTATCCGGCCCTTGATGTCCCGAAAGGCCCTGGTCTACGGTCTAGGGTGTAGGGCTTAGAGTTTGGGGCTTTCCACGGAGTAGTCCGGAAGAGCTCCATAGAAAGCCCCCTGCATAGCGCGAGGCCCGGCTTTCGGACTTCAAAAAACGGTACCGCGTTGTAACAAAGGGGGCTGGTGACTTTACAATCATAAGGAGCACCTAGGCCTAAAAAAGGGCAAAGGATACCACTGGGCTACCAAGGTTGAGAGTTGAGGCGCCAAGAAGTCCGGACAGCCCCATGGGTTGCTGATCAGAGGCCAGTTTTTTGCCAGTTTTTCAGGGTTTATGGGTACACTGGTAAGGTTGATGTTACTGTTAGTATGTTCTTGACAGAGGAGCTCCTGCAAAGTCTGCAAAGATTCCGAGCGCACTGGTTCGTGAACTGCATCCACGCCCTCCAGGCATCGGCGGCACCCGAACTTTCCGCAAAGGCCGACACCTGTGGGGGTGGAACTAAAACCGGTTCCTTCTTTGGGGGGTTTACAATATGAGCGGTACCTTTTTTGGGGTCCTTTTTTCGTGGAGATCCTACGATTTGGGGGTCTATATTGGGTGTCCCTTATGTTCGGAAACCCCCTTTTAGGTACAGTACACTATAAGAAACATTACAGAGACCCAGCAAAAGGGCCGCAAACTGCCCAAACCGCAGGTGTTCGAAAGTCGTAAGTGTCTTTCTAGGGCTCCGACCACGTCGTACAGGCTGCCAGATGCTTCCTTGTGGGGCTCAGGAAACCCTACACCCTACGTACCTACGTACCACCATGTTGCACCGCCTTGTCGAAACAAGGCGGTTTAGGGTTTAGGTTTAGGGTTTAGGGTTTAGGGTCTAAACAGAGCGAGAAGCTGCGCGCACCGGAAGTGCGCAAGCAGCATTGTCAAGAGCCCCCGCATGCGTCCCTAGACTCAGCACCATCCAAAACGCCAAGATACTAGTAGAATTATTGCCTTTCACAGGTTGCCGTCTTACGATCATGATTTTTAAAGTACTCACAGCAGCTCTTTCATGATTCTACCCGCAAACCCAAAGAGCTATAAACCCTAAACCCTACAAACCCGATTACAAACCATTACAAACCCTATTACAAACTCTCCAAACCCTCCAAACCCCAGACTTTTAAACCGTCAAGAACCCTACAAAAACCTCACCAACCCCATAACCAACCCTGCTACAAACCCTATTACAAAGCCTACTACAAACCCTCCGAACCCTAAACTTTTTAAACCCTCAAAAGCCCTACAAAAAAACCCACAAACCCTGCGTTTGGAAGGGCGTTTTCATACTTGGAGGTGCATGGTACATTAACCAAGTATAGCTGTACTTGTGTACTTTCCACCATCTCAGGGCACTTAAGCGTACTTTTCACCATCTCAGGGCACTTAAGGGTTCTTATAAGGGGGGGCTTTCAGTACAGTTATACTTGGTGAATAGGTACCCATGAACCTCCAAGCAGCAGTACGCTTGCGGCAGGCGCGGGCCTCGTTGTCGGAGGGCGCTCCTTCCCTAGCCTCCAGTGGCCGCGGGGCATCCTCGAGGACTGCCGAGGCTTGTTTATTATTATTATTCTTCTTCTTCTTATTATTATTTATTATTTATTATTATTATTATTATGTACATATATATATGTATATATATATGTATATATATATATGTATATATATATATATATATATTTTAAAGCTTTTGTTTTTTTTTGAGGGGGGGGGGGTGGTAGGGGTGTAGGGGGTTTAGGGTTTCTGGGGGATTAGCGGCTTAGCGAGGGACTGGGGGGTTGAAGGTTAGGGAGGTTTGGGTTTTTTTGGAGGGCTTCGTTCCTGTATTCTTTCGGGTTTAGGGCCTTCGGGAGTGAGGGTGTCGAGGGCTTCGAGTTGTTTTTGGTGTTCAGGGCTGGGGGGGTTTGCAGTAGGGTTCTGCTGTAGGGTTTGATGTCGATTGAGGTTGACTGTGTAGGCTGCGTTAATGAAGGGCTCTATCCGGGCTTGTGGGACTTAGGGCGTATAGTTTTCTTATTGTTGTTCTTATTATTATGATTATTATATATTTGTTATATTTTTGTTGTGGGAGGGGGGAGGGAGGGTGCGGGGGTTTGGAGGCCATCTCAGGCAAGTTCTTGGTTGGTCCAGCTGCAATGCAACCCTAAAACCCTAAATCTTTTTTTCAAAAACTCAGAGTCCTCGCGGGGCCAGGGAACTCTGGTACCTGGGCAGCAATGTAGTTGCCTTTACAGTTGCATCTACTCTTGTTTCTTAGGCGTGGTAGGGCTCGTAGATCCCGACACCCGCTAGGAAGAAGAAACATCTTGTCGCATTGTTGACTAAGGGAGAAGAAGGTATTTTGAATGATACAACACGAGTTTCACAAAAGCGTGTTATGCGTAAGGCCTTGGCACATACTGCCTTTTATGCCCTTCAAGTTCTGCAAGCCCGATACACAAAGGTACCGACAATAAGTTCCAAAATCTAACAGGCCCACACTTGCCGCTCAGGCTCTCACTTGAAAGCCTGGGAACAAGAACAACTGCAATGCAACATAGTCCAATGTACACAGGTGCAGGCATACATACCTACCGTAAGGTGCCGTACCGTACCATTGCGTTGCATTGCGTTGCATTGCGTTGCATTGCACTGCATTGCATACATTACATTACATGACATTTTATGACATGGCATGACATTACATACAGAGACGCGTACATACCTGCAACGGCACCCACACACGGAACGCCACAGAGACACGCGCGCCCACTACCGCACGCTTCCTGTGCTCCCAAGAGTCCTACACTGTTGGTTGGTAGGCCCCCGAAGTTGCACTCAGTTGTCCAGGAACCTGGGGGAATTAAAGGTTAACCTTTGGGATTATAAGGGGCTTCTATCACCCCAAAAAGGTTATAAAGGTTACCTACTCCACTACTAGGTGCATCAAAGACACCCGATGTCACATTCGTCCCAGCCATGAAGCCTCCCACTGCCTTCCCAGGCTTCGAGTTTCGCGTTTGGGGCTTGGGGGGTCTAGATGCTTTAGGCCCTGCGTCTGTGGTCAACAGGGAAAAAACAGTAACTAGAATAGGGTTTTGGGGGTGATTACAATATACATATAAAGGGACGCTATAGGGATAATACTGGTAACTATTAGTATTTATTCCGACCCCCATATTTATTACTTCAGACTCCTCTATGACTCACTGGAGGTTTCCCGCGACTCCTAGATCTTCCCGGCTTTCTGGCTTTAGGGATTCAGGCTTATGGGTTCATGGGGCTCATAGTTGTTTCTTTCCTTCCGGGTGTTGGGGGTTTAGGGTTTAGGGTTTAGGGTGTAGGGTGTAGGCTTTAGGACTCTTGGGCTTCAGGGTTGTGGATTGGGGGGAACGTGGGGTCAAGAGCTGCAGAACATCCCAAGCACACAAGGCGTGATGTTCCCGGAGCCCCCAACCCTAAACTCGTGAACTCATGACCCCTAAAACCCCCTAAAACTCCCTAAATCCCTAACCCCTCAAACCCCTTAAAATCCCTAAACCCCTAACTAAATCCCTACCCCCTAAATCCCCGAAATCCGAAAAAACTCCCAAAATCCCCCTAACCCCCCTAAATCACCCTAAATCTCCCTGAAGCCCTACATCCCCTAACTTCTATTAGGCCTTTCGCGGGGCAGGAGCTCGAGCTTTGGTGTGTGGCTCTTGGAGCTCCGAAGGCTGCGGCAAGTCAATCTTAAGGGCCGGGAGGGTTTAGGGTTTAGGGTTTAGGGTTTAGGGTTTAGAGTTTAGGGTTTAGGGTTTAGGGCTCAGGGTTTTAGGGTTGTAGGGCTTAAGGGTCCTAGGGTTCTAGGGTCTGAAGGGTTTTAGGGTCTTAGGGGTTTGTGGTTTTTTAGGGTCTTCGGGGCTCATGTTTAGAATGCTTGAAGGGCAGCTCACTACAGGGGTTCAGGGTGCTTCGGGTTTAGGGTTTAGGGTTTAGGGTGCCCCGCAATTCTTCCCAGCTGCTTGTTGGAATGAGCGATCGGCGAACCTGCTCTCCGTGGGGCTTAGGATGCCCTGAACCTAAAGGGTTTAGGGTTTAGGGTTTAGGGTTTAGGGTTAGGGTTTAGGGAAAACCCTACACTACACCCCAAACCCTAATGAGTTTCTCCCAGAGCTGCCACAGAAAACGAGCTCTCTCGTGTTCTGGAGGCGACAGGACACGCAACAAGTGCGCGCGGGAAAATCAGGCAGACACGGTCTGGGTTTGGTGTTGAGGGTTTAAAGATATGGGTGTTTCCGTGTTTCCTAACGCAGAGATGTACTTTTGTTGGGTCTTTTTGGGAGGGGGGGCATTGTGATGGTAAGGGTTGCAGCATATTTGGGTCGAAAAAAAGGCCCTCAAGACCCATATCGTGCTATGGGAGCAACTTCAGGGAACCACGGGACCATGAATGTAATGCTGACACGCTTCTGCCTGCTACGTCAGAAGGTCTTCTCTTGGGCCGTTGGCTGAGAGGTCACGAATCTGCCGACATAACTTGAAGCAGCTTAAGAGCAGCTCCCCGGGGTTCGGCAGAAGAATGCCTCTTCAAGGGAGTTGAACAAGAGCTTGCCACGGATGTTTGGGGATTCACATGCTGGAGTGGGTAGGCTGGGTAGGCTTCACGAAGTCTGGTCTCTTGAGTGCCAACATGCCCAAGCACAGATTCCCAGGACAGACCGCTGATTGCAGGGCCATGGAAACTCAATTTCGGGTTCTCTTTCGATGTCTACGAAGATTGACACGGCATAGGGGTTCAAAGCTCATAGCTTCGAGGGTTGAGGCTTCTTTTCTCGTAGTCTTGTATGTTGAGGATTGGTGGGATTCTCAGCGACTTTGGAACCGGAACTTTCTGGTAGCTAAGTCCCTTTGAAGGAGCAACGTAGGCCTATGCGACATCGGGCACGTAGCACTTCGGCGGCCGAGGTGGGTCGAGGATCCTTCATCATCCTTGTGCAGCCCCTGATATTAAAGATGCACAGTGTCGTTGAAACCTTAGAGGGGTTATTTCCCATGTCGTACCCTACGTAACCCTAAACCCTCAACCCTAAACGCTCAACCCTAAACCCTAAACCCTACTTGCCGGGCAGCGCGCTTCAAAACATGGGGTGTGATATGCGCCGCTGCACTCTCCTCCTGCCCCCTGAGCGAGGCCCGGCGCCCGAGCCCGAAGGATTTAGAGCTTTAGGCGTTTGGGGTTTGAGGATTTAGGGTTTAGGCTTTTAGGGTTTAGGGTTTAAGGGTCCAGCCATGTCCCTGAAGCAGCAGTCCGAGGTGAAACCGTGCCAGACCGTTCAGCTGGACTTCAAAATGGTGAGGCCGGCAAGCCCTCCCAAGAGAGAACGACGACATGCAACTGTAGTTTGGTGACATGCTTCCATTGGTGGCATCGATGATAATGTCAATACAATGCGGAGCCAGTAGGTACCCGCTTGAAGATGTGAAGCCTCTAACAAGATCTACAGACATGCTCGCCTTTGACGACATGAACCCCGATTGGACCAGCGAGGTAAATATCTAGCCCAAGCAAGATGACCCCTGTGTCTTACTTCTCTCTTTTTTGCACCTTCCATGGAACCATATTGCTGCACTGCGCAAGCCCCTTTGTGGCATAATTTCAGCACATCTCTCTCCCTCTCTCTGTTGAAACGGCTCTGGAGGAGTATATACACCACGAGGTGCAACTCGGACCAGTCGACGTGACTTCACGTCTTCTGGAGAAAGCATGGGAGGAGGAGGAGAGGCTGAGCTTTCTCAAGCTTGGTGCTCAATTCTACGGCCTTGTGGACCCGAAACGCTTGCAAGATTTAGGCATGCCTCCTGCGTTTGCACTGCGAAGAAACAAACAACTCGGACACCCCGTGCTCTTGGAGCTGCAACGCATCTTGCTTCCAGATTCACGGGTCTCAGGGTGTCCAGGGCTTCGGGGCTCTAAGGGTCAGAGCCAGTTTTTCGTAGATGCTACGTCGATGACATGGCGTTGCAGTGATGCAAGATCAGGGGTGCAGCCGCCGCGGTGGGCGAGGCGTCGAGGCAGGCGCTTAGAACTTTTCACCTGGACAAGCTGGGTCATTGGGGGGGGGGTTAGGGTTTAGGCGTTAGGGTTTAGGGGTTAGGGCGTTAGGGATTATAGGCTTTGTGCTGGGAGTCTCTTTATTTAGACTCGGAATCAGGTAGTGCGGCAGCGCCTGCCACCATCTCTGCCAGCAGAGCCTTGAGGTCCGCGTGTGTAGACCTTGCTGGCAGAAAAAGGCTTCTTTTCACCGCAGGGTTGTACACATCGCGCAGCTCCCTCGACAGTTGAAGACTCCAAGGTCTCGGGCGCGTCCCCTCCGAAAGTGGTCTTTTCACATGCGGGGTGGATCAAGCTCTGACCTGTTTCGGTTTTTCCGCTCCATGGACCTCAAACGGGGCACGTGGTATGATTTGGGGTGCGAGCATGGTGAAGTGGGCAGTGGGAGCGCTGTGGCTTTCATCGCACAAACTGTTTCCGCAACCAGAAGCGCTGACACAAGTGTCCATGCCTTTCGCGAACATGCCCAAACCACTATTTGCAGCATGTTTGCCTGTTCCAAGCAGCTATGTTCATCTCCAGGAATGGGTTTCGACTGTGCCCGAAACCCTCGCCATACGCGACAAGCGCGTCCAAAACTCGAGCTCTAAGCAATTCCAAATAGCAATTTGCAAACAACAATTGGGGCACTGAACTTGCGAAGCAAAACTTGGTTTCACGTGGCAGGCGTGGTACTTTCGCCATGCGTCTCTCTGAACCCATGTACGGTACGGTTAACCCCCCTGGGCCCCTTGTGGAAGCATGCGCAGGCACGCCTCCCCCCACCCCCCTCCCTGCCCTTTCTCTGGGTGTCAAGAGACCTCCTGGTCTGGCGCCTGAAGTCAGTTGGGGACCATGTTTCGTCTTGGAGAGGCTTATCCCTTATGGAGGGAAGGAAGGGAACTAACGGCAAGAGAGTTCTTGCGCTCTTCCGATCTGAGATGGTGTCCTCTCTCTGCACATAAACCACAGCTTCATAATTCTGCACCTTTTGCGTGAGTGGGTGTGCTTCTGGCATGATGTGTTCCCCTTTTGGGGCCTATACATGTTCTCTGATGATGTATTCCCTTTCCTGGCTTAGGATGTCTCAGGTGCTTTGCCGCCGCTGATCTCACTCCAAGCTGAGCCTGTACCGTAGCTCTGTAACTTCTAATTAATACGATAAGGATATCTTGTGGGTGTTGGTTGCTTTTGTATTGGAACCAAAACCCCGAAAAGGACAAACCCCAAACCCCAAACCCCAAACCCCAAACCCCAAACCCCAAACCCCAAACCCCAAACCCCAAACCCCAAACCCCAAACCCTAAACCCATGCCCAATGAGCCACTTGCAGACTCGCGATGTGCATTGTGCCTGACCCTGGACAAAAGCCCAAACCCCAAACCCCAAACCTAACTCGAACCCCTCCTCCCCCCCCCCCCCTCCCCCCCAAAAAGAAAATATATATAGTAGAATAGAATAGAACAGAATGGAATATATGCTACACACACACACACACACACCTGCCTCCTTATCTCAGCCGGGGAGCTGGTCCAGCTGATCCCGGAAGTCGTCGAGGATGTCAATGTCGTCACGAAGCATGTCCAGCGAAGACCTGCCGGGAGGCGCTCATCGCAGGCAAGCTGAAGTTGGAACGATGTGACCAGCAGCCAGGTTCGCTCGTGGGAAACTAGCTCCAAGCTCCTGGCTTAGCTGCTTTAACGTTGCTGTATACAAACAGGCCCATCCCAGACACGTTCCCCACGAGCCAAGCGCACCACATGAAGACACGACGCGAGGCATGACACAAGGACAAGATTCAAGGACGTGACGGGACATGACCGACCCGACTGGCGCACAGACCCGATGCGAGGACACCACACGAAGACACGACGGGAGGGCACGACACGAGACATGACACGCGGACTTGACTGGTCCAAAAGCCAGCGCGATCACAAGAATCGTGACCGCAGCGCGGACAACTGGAGGCTCCAACAGCAGCACTCTGCCCAAGCTTGGGATGCTACAAGATGATGCGTGGTGCGACAACGGAACCAACTCTCAAAAAACGAGAACCCTTTCGCTATGCAAGACTTTAAGAAGGGCCACGAACCCTGACCCACACACCCTAAGCCTCTGCAAGACAAGCTAGAATGCTCACAAGCAGCAAGTTGATTTGCAAAGTGGAGTGAAGCTTGGAAGTCTCATTGCGTCAAGTTGGCCAAGAATTGGGGATGTTGGGGTTATGGCCGTCGTGCGTGTCCTTGTCCCTATCCTTCAGTCCTCGGTTCTCAGAGACTTTCGACCTTCTTTGCTGCCGCGACTGTAGGAAAAGCTTTGAAAGGCATTTTCAGGCCGACTTCATCATGAGACGTCCGAATAGGGCGTGAGCAACACTGCGAGACCTGTCGAGGAAGAGGACCATGCACAGCATCACGGCGATGACCTTCAGCCACAGAATACTCACTGTGCTGCACACCTTCAGCTTCTGGAATTCTGGACCTACAATACGGCAGAATGCGCGCATGCTGCAAGACGCCCCGTATCAAGAATAGCCAAACCAGCCAAACCGGGCAAAACCCCTCAAACCCGGATGACTCCCAAGCTCCCGACCCTAGATTCACGAGACATGCTTGAGCCAGGATTCCTGACCCCACACCTGAAACTCGGGAGACGTCCATGTGCCAGACCGAACCCCGGACCACATCTATGGGCCAGCAGTCGAAGCAGCACAGGGGAACGATCTGTTTCAACCCTTGCGCCCCGCACTGATCCCTAAACCCTAAACCCTGATCCCTAAACCCGAAACCTAAACCCCAAGCACTTTGGAATCCCAGCGGATGAAAAGCTCCAATCCCGCAGCAGGCGAGAAATGTCGCGGATGCTTCGCCTCCGGGGCGGGCTGGGCTTGGGGTTTATAGCGTTTTGGGGATTTTAGGGTTTGTAGGGCTAAGAGGGGTTAACAGGGTTTGTTTGGGTTTATAGGGCTTTTTAGGGTTTGTAGGGCTAAGAGGGGTTATAGGGTTGACAGGGTATCTTGGGGCTGTTGGGGCTGATACGTAGAGTTAGGAGGGTTTAGGGTTGAGGTTGCTGAGAGGTAGAGGCTTCAGGCCTGACAAGCCTTTAAGCTGAAGGGCTATAGCCCTGCTCTTCCTTGGCAAAACTCAGGAGTTCCGATTCCACCAGGTCCTGAGAGACAAAGGCTGGGCCCCCGGACGCAAAAGGCGCTAAGAAGAGGCCGATGGCCCTCCATGGAGCCTGCTTCAAAGAAACTGATCCAAGCCAGGAGCCCAAATGCAAAGGCGTGTCCAAGCTCGCGCGCAGCAAACCGCTCGCTCGGCGACACGAGGCACGAGACCCGACACACGATACTATGGCATGAGCCGTGGCGCGAGAGACGCGGCACGAAAAAGAAAATCAAAAAACAACCATGTAGCAGGGGGCTAATGGTGTGATAACACTGCGGCAGAACCCCTAAGTACACAATAGCTGGGCCCCTAAACCCTAAACCCTAAACCCTAAACCCTAAACCCTAAACCCTAAACCCTAAACCCTAAACCCTAAACCCTAATCGTGACCTGGCTGTTTGCTGTTGGCAAAACTACGGGACGCAAGCAGGGCTCGCGATTTGAAGGCCCCAAGCGCGACTCACAGGTCCCGATGCTTGTCGGAACTCTTTGGGTTGTTGGGGTAATATAGGGGTCGGAATACATGGTTCCTTTCAATATATACCAGAATAACCCCCCCCCCCCCCCCAAAGCCCCGTTCGAACTATTAAGGCTCCTTTTTTATAGAGGGTTTGGTGTTTGTAGGGCTTCGGGAGCTCAGAGGGAAACAGCTCGTGATGACGGCGGCCGCGCGAAGATCTGCGAGCGCTTGCTCTCTACAGAATCAGAAGCCAAACAGCTGGTGCGACATTTTTCGAATTGCTCTAAGCGTGGACGATGCTCACCTTGTATCATTCGGGATTAGGGGAGTCTCTTTTCGGTCCGGGAATCTCGCCCCAAGAGTTGGTTTTACGAGTGTGTTTGGGATGTTCCCCCTTATGCAGTCCTTAATAAGGATGAGAGTCCCCCCCCGTCCCCCCCATTTTGATCCCTGTCAAGGACTGTTAGGAAAAGGGGGACCATCCCAAGCGATGTACTTTACGGTAGGCGCCCATGGAGAGTGAAGAGCCTGAACTCCTGTCTTGGGCCCCCGGTTTCCCACCCCCAAAAAAAGAGGGGGTGCTAACAGAGAACACCATTTCCGCAACTCTGTGCAAGTGGGACTCGGACCCCACGAGCCAAAAAATCGTAGCCACCTGAGCTTCACATCCTCATCCTCCCTCTCCCTCCGCTCCCCCCTGCCAAACCCTCAGCTGCCTCAGCAATGTCGGTTGCCTTGGCAATGAGGCCTGCCAGGGTTTGGGGTTTTAGGGTTTGGAGTTCAGGGCTCTTCGCTCATGCCTGAAATCTCCCAAGAGCAGCAGGAAGCGTGGATCAGGTTTCTTAAGTTCAGGAGCTGTTTCTAGTATATCGATATACTGGAACTTGCCAACTCCTACTTCTGAGGGCGGCGCCAAAATGCACATCAGCCATCCTACACTCCCCTAAGCCCTGAATCCTAAACCTTAAACCAAAAAAAACCGCTGGAGACGAGAAACTCGCACGCCTCCCTGATGGAGACAGATTCTTTAGGGCCAAGGGTTTATGAGCTATGTGGTACCGCAAGACGACTTTTTCCTCCAAATGTTCACAGAAAAGGCTTAGCCCGCGAAGAATGAAATTGGGATGAGTTGTCCGGAGGGCTTCCCTGAATCCGAACTGCTCCTCCCCCCGTCCTGAAGCCGAAACTTCCGATACGTCGCACGCAGATCCTCGAACCCTTTAAGCCCTGAACCCTCAACCCCTGATCCCCTTAAAGCCTACACCATCTGCAGTGCCCCAGAACTCTCCAACTGGTATCCATCTGCCTGTCTTGGGGCAGATCTTCATAAAGCTCAAGCCCCTTCCCAACAGCAATGGCTGGCCGCCAACCTTGGTAGCGAACTTAGGGCCTTAGGGGGCTTAGGGCAGCTGAGGGTAGTTTAGGGTTTTTTTTGGGTTTTTTGGGAGGCTTTGGGGGGTTTAGGGTAGTTTAGGGCTTTTTCGGGGTTGAGGGGGTTTAGGGCAGGAAAACCCACGACCGCAAAAGTGTAAACCATCCACTTAAACCCTAAACCCTAAACCCTAAACCCTCAACATGGTTGTTGTTGTGCTTGTTTGCAGGATGCACATATCAGATCATTGGAAGGAGCTCACCCACATTTGAATTCCTATGCGGCTCCCTGGAAACGACATCCGAGCTCAACAAAAACAGTTGCATGGCAGCCCCTGAGTCCAGCACTTCCACGTGCCATTCCACACCCACAGTGTGGCGTGTCGTATCCTCTGACGGCAAGTCATGTGTGGACGCAAAATTTCCTGGAGGCAGATTGCTGAAGCCACTGGCAGATTCCGTAAGTTACTGGCTCTCCGTAGCAAGTGCCTGCAAACCCTAAACCCTAAACCCTAAACCCTAAACCCTAAACCCTAAACCCTAAACCCTAAACCCTAAACCCTAAACCCTAAACCCTAAACCCTAAACCCTAAACCCTAAACCCTAAACCCTAAACCCCAAACCAACCCCCAAAATCCACAAAAATCATCCGGTGAGGTCCCAATGGCCTCCGAGATACTGTCCACCTCCACCTTGCAGTCCAGCGGAGGCCTGGCCAAGTTCTAACAAGTTCGGGAATAAGCCCGAAACCCTGAGCCCTAAACCCTAAACTCTAAACCCCCAACCCCGAACCCTGACCTCTCAACCCTACGCTGCCTGGGCCGAAACCCTGAAACTTAGGTCCAAAGTTCTTACATTTCTTCACACCCCAAAGCCCTCAGCCCTGCACCTCAACCTGGAAGCATACACGCGCGCCCTCTCGCGCAGGAATTCTCAAAACCTCGATGCAGCTGCGTGACAGGCCCAGCATAGCACAGGTTTTCGCGGTCACAAAGACCTGGACATGTGTGATGGGAAAGGCCTGCGAAGCGTTCGTCGACTAGATTCATGCGGCTTGACACAAATGGTGGGCTCTTATTCCTGAAGCTTAGGTTGGCACAAGGGGGCCCTGTCTTGAGGCCAGCATATCAAGAACAAAGAAAGATGTCCTTTTAGTGTTTCTGACACCGTCGTAGGAAATACGAACCCCCTCCTGCAGCCATGACACCCCCAAACGACCAATCAATCAGTATATATATATATATACACACGTATAAATCATTCCCAAAGTCATACAGGATGCACTATACATTGCATGCGTAAACACATGTCTCTGAAAGAGTTCCTATTTATATATATATATATGTATGTAACACATAAGTAGATCGATATGTATATATGTATAACATATATATATATATATATATGTCGCGCAACATTTTCGCTGCGGCCATGCTGCTGGGTGCGTACGGATCAACTCGCGAAACTCCTCGCGCGACTGGACCTCAGTCCGCATAGAAGCCTCCCGACTCTCAAACTGCCGTAGTAAATCAGATTCATCATAGTAGTCACAGAAGTCGTAGAAGTCTCAGTCGTCATTGCAAAAACCGTAATAGTGATAGTCGCAGTAATGGTAGTCATAGTGGACATCAAACCATTATATGGTAACTATAGTCACTGCAACACCAGTAATATAGCAAGAGTGATAAGAATGACGAAAATATCATGAACAACTCAATAACGGCAACAACAACTTAAATTAAACGTGGCCCTTTGCATGATGATAGTAGCAAACTCAGTAAATGAACAACAGCAATTCCATGTGATGACTTGAGGATGAAGGTAGACGTTGCAGACTGCAGTTGCAGGCCCTTGCGTAGCCCTAGAGACCGCAATCAGCCGTGTTAAGCAAACCTGTGCTTGTGCTTTCAAGGCTTGTGGTGCCGGTTCTCAGTCGAATCCAATGACACAAGCGCGGGCATGTCTGTGTGGAAGCAAATAGCTTGGGCAGGATGGGATGTTCCGGTGCGCTCTGCTGGACCTTGGTGTCTGCCTAGTTGTCCCTGAACAGTTCATGCTCCCAAGCGCTTGTTCTGACATGTCGCCCTAAAATGTTCAACTTCCGCCCTAAGTGGCACACGATCGTCGAGTTGCCAAGGAGTAAATCCTCGTACACCACATCCTGCATGTTTACCGCGCCAGGAGCTTGCCCCAGCGCTCACTCTAATTGGTGAACCTACGCGCGTGGAGGCCGAAACTGCAAGAATCTTCGGAGGAAGCAAAAAATGCGCGCGACCTGTGTGACATGCAACAGATATCTGGAAGCTCTGTGCCACGAACCGAATCGTTGAAAACGAACACAACTCTCCTCCGTGAAGCACGCCGCGGTGCCATTTGCATCGCACATGTTGAAGCCTGGTATGGTTTTAGGGTTGAGAGTTTAGGGTGTTTGGGTTTAGGGTTTGGGGTTTAATTGGAGTTTAAGGCTCGGCCGAAAGGAGATTTTGAGTGAAGATGGGGGGCTCCAGTATGCCTGGCCTGCACCTATGAGGCTTCAAAAACTCCATGAAGCCTGAAACTGCTATTTGCTTAACACCGCCCCGTAAAGGGATGAGGGTGCTCTGCCTTATAAGAATAAAGAGATCATTCTCTTTCATGTTCTTTTTGGGGGCGGGGGTTCTTAAGAAAATAGTGTGTTCCGCCGGACCACGCTACGATGTCGAGTGTGGTGTGCCCATATCTGTTGTCGAAAAGTGGGTTCGCCCCAATCTCTGCGTGCCACAGATACCCATTCTACTTGAACAAAAGGGCACCGCGATGTCGCTGTCATGATTAGCTTGCAGTCAGAGGCCCCGAGAGCTCCGAACCCCCAATATGAGAAACAGAGAACTCCGAGATGTTCACTCAGCCTCCAAGAGGCTAGCGCCCCTCTGCCCTTGCACCGAGTCCCAAGCTCTTGTAGAGCTTCTTGACCTTGGAGGCTCTTTTCTGTCGCTGTCCCTTTGACTCGGTTCCCATGTGTACGTGTACTTTAGGGGCCCATAAGCCCCATAAGCCCCATAAGCCCCATAATTTCTGAGCCAAAGGCGATGTCTTTGACTGCGAGCCATCCCCCCAAGAGCACAGGTTGAGAACTCAGGGGCTAACATTCTCTAGACCCAGGAGTTACCTAGGAAGAACAAGCGGATTGTAAGGGAAACCCCAACCCTCAAAAAGGAAGTAAGGGCCTAGTCCGGGTCCAGCTCCTGCAGTCTTTTGGGTGCCCGAGTGGCTACATCTCCAAGACTGGGTCGTAGCACGACGTGTTCTGGACAGCCTGGTCAGGTTCGCAATGGTTCGCGGTTGGGATGTTCACCGAGTCCACAACCGGGATTATAGTAACCCCTCTTCTAATCCCTATTGCAGCGGGATGTTCTTGAGGGCGGGCGTAATTTGGTTTCGTTTTTGGGCTTCTGCTTCAGGACTTGAGCCACCTTCTGCAACACCCCCCTCACGAGGTAAACACATCTCCCATCAACAGCTTTCTTGTTGAGACATTTTCACAGGGTGATGGAGGGTGCAGTGTTAAATCTACGGCATACATTCCCGAAACCCTAAACCTATACCCTGAGACCAATTTGCAAGATTCCACAGTAGTAAGGGACAATGTGTCACTTTCCTTCAGCGGCAAAACGCCGCAACAAACGTGAACCTGCAGCTTCAACTGGCCGCCGTCTTGGAGTCGCGGATGGTGATGGTTTCGGCGTTTGTAGGGTTTTTGTAGGGTTGTTGTAGGGTTTGTAGGATTTAGGGGTTGCAGGTTTTAGGGTTCACGGTTTCGGGTTTGGAGTTTGAAGGGTTTGGGGTTTAGGGTTAGGGAAGCGCACCTGATAAAGGGGCTGTGATGGGCGCGGCCAGTGCGCTTGTCGCAGCTCGCCGCCGTACTGGGCTCGCTGCCTTCATATCAGGGACATGACATGCACTCTTAGGGTAGTTACATGGTCCCTTATGGTCCCTTAATATGTGCCCTGGACCCCTCCATACCCCTTATGTACCCTATAAAACAAGGGACCATATCAAGACACCATGCAACTTCATGCAACTACACTGAGATGAACAGCTTTCAACCGACCTTTGGGGGGGCGGGGTGTTCGAAATTCGGGTCCTAGACTTTGTGTGATGAAATTCTTGTGAGCCGGCGGACCCAGAAAGAGCCTTTGTATAATTTTGCTTAGCAACAACCATTTTCAGTTCGTGGAGCTTGGCGCTGTGGGTTCAGCCTTTGTGCTCTTTTACCCCAGAACCATGATGATTTTCACCCTAAACCCTAAACCCTAAACCCTAAACCCTAAACCCTAAACCCTAAACCCTAAACCCTAAACCCTAAACCCTTTTGTAATTCGTGGAGCTCAGCGCTGTGGGTCCGAGTGTTCCGAGTGTTGCTGATCGTCTTGGCCCGCGCTCGCAAGAAGGAGTTCGGGTGAGGAAGTACTGTCTCACGGGATCGCATGTCTGAAGCCAAGGGCATGACTGCCTAAACCCAAACGCTACAACCCCAAACCCGACAACCCCAAACCCCAAACCCCAAAACCCTACAACCCCAAACCCCAAAACCCTACAACCCCAAACCCCCACAAAACTCTCAAAGCTTGCACTGCCACTACGAACCTGGCTGCGACGCACTGCTATCAGTACCGCGGCTGTGGATGCCGCAACAGCTGCAGCACCTGCCAGCAACTTCGAGTTTGGTTATGTTGTTTGGGGGTTTGGGGGCTTGGGGCTTGGGGCTTGGGGGTTTAGGGTTTGGGGTTTTAGGCGTTTAGGGTTTGCGGTGTTAGGGTTTGGGGTGTTTGGGTTTGGGCGTTTAGGGTTTGGGGGGCCGTAGATTGTGATTCAGGATACAGGACGATCAGCCAGCCAAGAGTTGTGTTGAGACTAACATCTTCGGTCCAAGTTCTCAACCTCGAACAACTTCCAGGTTCTTGGTAGGGAAGTGTGGATTCGGTGCCTTATCTTGTAGAACCCCTCATGGGGTTATCTGCATTAGCATCTCTCAGCCCCCCCAATGGTATACCCCCTCCCCCGCGCAGCATGGTGTCTGGTGGGTTTTGGGTCTGGGTTTGGGTTTGAGGATTTTCCAAGGGTTGGGCTTCAGGATTTCGGGTTAGATTGAAACTCTAGAGTTTGGCGTTTCTCCTCCCCACCGTTGTTCAGGCTGAGGACTTAGGTTCAAGGCTTAGGGTTTCCACCACCGAAGCTCGTACTTGCCTAAAGGATGCCAGGAGGAAAGATAATCGCACAGGTCCCTTTTGCTCCCGTTGTTCGTCAGCAGTGCCCTTTCCTCCATCCCCATCCCAAGCCCAAACCCTCAAACCTTAAAGCCCTAATGCTCCAAAGCTCCAAACCTAAACTCGAAAGCCCCAACACCCCAAAACCCAATACCCTCATTCCCTGATGATCACCCTAAACCCTAAACCCTAAACCCTAAACCCTAAACCCTAAACCCTAAACCCGAAACCCTAGCAGAGAAAGATTCCTGGGACAATCCGCACGGCCTCCGATGCGCTGAGCAGGTTCGGCCGCCACTGCAGCCGGAGCCCTCGACGGGACCGCCCTGGCTCAAGGTCAGACAGAGGTTTGGGGTTTGGGGTTTAGGGTTTAGGATTTGGGGTTTGGACGGTTTGGGGTTTAAGGTTTTCGAGGGTTAGGAATACAAGCTTGCCGTTATGTTCCTGAAGTTCAGTTGTGATGTCCTAAGCTGGGCGGCTCGAACTCAAATGCCTGCTCCCTCTGAAGCAGTCTTGGGCTTTGCGTCATACATTCGGGCTACATATGTATACGTGTGTATACATATTGTAAGCATGTAAGATACTCGACTATGGAGGCGAAGAAGGCGCCAGGAAAGCATGCCCTGGTCCTTCTGATGGTACGCAGCACCACAAGCACAAAGATCGACTTACGAGACGCGGCATGAATGACATGGCAGCGCCGGACATGTAAATCTGTTGGCAAGCTCGTCTGCGACAACTTCCCGAATGGACCGGGGGAGGGAAGAGGCGTTGAACATTTTACTGAGCCGCCGAGCCGTGCATACTTATCTCCATGGCAGAGCTAGTCCAAGGATTACGGTTACCGTCCATTCTGGGCCGCCAAACATAGTGATCTCTGTCGGCTTTCTGCCTGCTATGGCACGGCCTAAACCTCTTCTTCTTCCTCTCACGTATTGTTTGTCTTACATATATATGTTTGTCATACACACACATGTATACATATATATGTATATAGATATGTGTGTGTGCTAATGCATATGTTATTTTTCTTGTTCTTGTTCTTGTTCTTGTCATTGTTATTGTTCCTATATGAATTTGCATTCTTATTGCTATTTTAAAACACACCTGTACCTCGCACTATTACTTGTTTTTGTCCTACATGATCACGGCTGCAAGAGAGGGCCGACTCCGATGCCCCCAAGGAGCCAGTTTAGCGTTTAGGGCCGAGAGTGTAGAGCTTGGGGGTTTAGGGGTTTAGGGTTTAAGGGTTTAGGGATTTTGGGCGTAGGTGGTTAGGGGCACTGCTGCTCGATGGCTCTGCCTTGCTCCCGCAACGCCGGTGAAGGCCAAGGGCGCGGTGGCAACCGCTGCAACAAGGGCCTCGGCAGCCGTGGCCTTCAGGTTCAGGGCTCCCGGACTCCAGGGCACACCCAACCCGGAGCAACCCTAAACCCTAAACCCCAAACCCCAAACCCCAAACCCTAAACCCTAAACCCTAAACCCTAAACCCTGCCAACGTTTGCACTGGCGTCCCCCGCGTGTCGGGCTGCATTGCGCCAGGAGCCCGCCCTGCGACTCCATCTCTACTGTTCAGGGGGGGTGAACTTATCAGCCTAAACCCTGAACTCGGGATGTGCCCCCCCTATACTAACAGCCCTTTATTGGGATTTTTGTACCCCTACTATAATCCTTATGAAGGACTGTTTGTAGAAGGGGAAACATCCCCAACCCTAAGCCCTAAACCTTACACCCTAAACGCTAAACCCTAACCCAAAAAAACACAAAACCCAGGTTCATCCAGCGAGGGGGCCTTGTGCAGGCATGTCGATAGTCGCGCGACATCGCAGGCCAATCCGAAGTCTAACGGTATGTGTATTCAAACGGGGGTTAACGAAAATAGGGGATCCCCCAATGTAGACCCCCAAATAGTAGGATCCCCTAAAAAGAAGGGCCACACGAAGGTACCCCGAATATCGTGAATGCACCAATAACTCAGGAGCTCGTTGTTCTGGTTGCTGCTACCCTGCCTTTCTGCTTCCCTCTCCATGCTAAGGCCAAGGTATGCCTACTACATCATGAAGATGGCTTGGTCTGACATAAGTGTCGTTGACACGGCGAGCGGCTGCGTTTCTGACTTCTGCTTTCTTCAGCACTCCACTCTTAGCGCTCGAAAGTGTCACATCATTGCATGATACTAGGGTCTTCGCCAGCCTCTGGGCACGATTCTGCACCCGTGTAATCCGAAGTAAAAATAGTACAGAGGCTCCTTTGCGCCCCTCCCCCCCCAAACCCTAAACCCTGAAGTTTGAAAGGCCAGCGCTCTCCACAGATTCTCTTTGTTTTCCAAGCGCACAACGTCTGCTCTTGGCCGAGAGGTGTCTTGATTCTACAAAATCCTTTTGGATCTTGGTGTCCTCACTCGGAGAAAACTCGAAGCTGTAATCAGATCTCCCTGAGACCGAAGAATAAAGATTCACTCTGAACATCCCCGTCCTGGGACTAAGCAACTTGATGGGCATTGTCGGCATCACTTGCAAGTAAGGACTCTCGTGATATTCTGAAGGACAATGTGGGTATACCTCGAACCGAACTTTGTCTGGCATCATCGAACCTGCCAGGTTGGCTCAACATGTCAGCATGTCCTTGCGCCCCCGAAAAACACTCTGGACACTCTCATGTCTCGACACTTAACACCCAACAAGAAAGGGTCGCATCCTAGAACGGCCAGCTAATAAACAGCTTCGCAGACTCTAAGCCCACAACCCCTGTGTGGTCAACGTGGCCTCCTGCCACCCCTGCGCCTGTTGCCCAAAGAAGTAGGGGCGTAATCCTAAAACCCGAAACCCAAACCCTAAACCCAAGAATCATAGGTCAATGTAGGGGTCTTTCAAAAATCATACTGTAGTAACCCCTCCTAATCATTAAGGCCCCTTATATTACGGTTCCCTTATAACTTTCCCATTGTCACCCCTTCTAATTAGTAAGGCCCCTTATATTATGGTTCCCCGCCTGGCCCGGTGGACATTAGGCAGCCTCCTTTTGCTCCTCGGCCTCTTTGGCACCTGCCATCTTCACATGGGCGGACCGGCGAGATCGCATGAGGCCAGAACATGCAAACCAGCGCGAGCCCTCCCAGGAGGTACTTAGGTTTAGGGTTTAGGGTTTAGGGTTTAGGGTTTAGGGTTTATCGTTTAGGGTTCAGGGTCCCTAAAACCCCGACTTCGCTTCGAAGAGGCCGAAAAACACATGGCGGAGGGACGCTTCTCGGCGGCGGCCACCGCCTTTCGGACATCCACTCTCATCTTGTCCACTGTGTTCACATCGATCCTCACCACACAGGGGTGAGGATTTAGGGTTTAGGGTTTCGGGTTTAGGGCTTAGGGTTTAGGGTTTGGGGTTTGGGGTTTAGGGTTTGGGGGGGGGGGAGGGGGAGGGGCAGGGCTTCTTGGAAGGTTTCGGGGCGGTTTTTGGGGTTCTACGAAGCTACCACAGGTTGAAATATTCTAGGCTCCAGCAAGCTACGGGAGGAGCAATGGAGCCCTGTCTTGCTTCACTCGCCAAGAAGAGGCCCCCTCCCTGGCGCGAGGCAAACCCTACAACCTGGTTCAGGGTTTAGGGGCTTTAAGGAGCCCCTTCAAAACCATGAAAAAAGGGCCTTAAGGAGCCCCTTCAAAAACATTCAAAAAGGGCCTTAAGCAGCCCCTTCGAAACCCTTTTCACAAACCCTCCTCTCCTCTGCTTCTTGAGGCGGTAGGCCACCTTTGCAAAGATCGGGTCGCGCATCAGACCCTTGAGTTTGGCTCCCTGCAGGCGCTGAGCCGAGGTGATTCGCACGGTTTTCGAAGCGTTTAGGCCCAAGGTAGGGATTGGTTCTGGGTTTAGGTTAAGGAACTTCGTACGGTTTAGGCTCAAGGTAGGGAGTGAGTCTGGGGTTGAGGGTTTTAATCGTTTCCCCCTAATATTAAACGGGGGGTCCCCCCCCCCCCCCCCAATAGAAATTCGAAATGTGTTTTTATTATTAGGGGGAGGTTTTTATCCAAATGCCATGTTTGGGGTCCAAAGGGTTTAGGGTCTAGGCTGGGGAGAGGGAGAGAGAGAGAGAGAGAGAGCTTTAGAATGTTGGTTGGCTTGCGGGTTTTGGGTGCCCTGAACCCCCCCTAATTCGGAATAGGGTTTAAAAGGCGGGGTCGGTTTCGGCAGGATTTTCCGGAAAGTGTTTTTAGTATTAGGGGGGTCTTTAATAAAAGGGGGAAGCGATTATAGCAGTTTGGGGCATTTGTGCGACTCGGGTGTAGGGCTCAGGACTACTGGTGATGCTGGTGTTGGGACCCGTGTCATTCGGCTTATTGTTGCTTGCCTGGGCTCATGCCCTGGGAATCCTTTAGGGTTTAGGGCAGAGGAGGCTCGGCTGGATTTGTACAAAGTCTTGCTGGGAGCTTCGGGCGTGTTTTCGATTCGATAGGCAGTTGAGTCGACCCAAAAACATTCAAAGCTCGTTCGTTGTCAAAACCCTCCACAATTCCCTCACCGATACTTCCGTTTTCGATCAACTCATCTGCCCAAGCTCCCACGCCTGTATGCTCCCTCCCCCTCCCTCCCCCCTCCCCAACTCCCTCCCCCCTCCCTTCCCCCACGCCCAACCCTAAACCCTAAAACCCCTCAGCCCCGCAAAACAGACTGGGATCCCAAGCCGGAAGGCCGGTTCCGCTGCATTTTTGGCAGACCAGCTCACCCACGCCGTTGCACTCAGGGCCTCGCAGGTCCATGCGCTCTAAGCCCTTTTAGGGCTTCTAGGGTTTAGGGCTTAGGGTTTAGGGTATAGGGTTCAGGGTTTAAACCTAAATCACCCCATCTAGAACCCGAAAACTTTTCAGACGGGCTTTGACGGCGGTGGAGTAGGCGGGAAGCGGTGAAGTTGGGGGTCTTTGGAGCAAAGGTGCTCGCACTGGCGGTATTTACTGCAGGGACTCCCCGTTCACATTGAGGACTCGTGCAATTAGGGTGATTCAGCACGGCACACAGGGTTTTGGGTCTCTTGGGGTTTAGGGTATAGGGATTTTTGAGGTGCAGAGTTTCCTCCCAAATGTGGTTTTCCCTGTACCCTCAACACTGTTACCCACTCATGATGTATGTATGTCGTTCATACTTCCTGCACATCTTGCATATACTTGGGCTGCCTAGGCCTAGGACGGACGCGATGGGATCTTTCTTGTAGGGTTCAACTCAAGCTTCAGTTCTTCGACAATACACCTCCGGTATACGGCCTTCCAAGTTCTGTAAGAATCCCCGGTTTGGGGTTACAGGGGTTAGTTAAGCCCTCAAGCCCCCCAATGCGGGCCATCTTGTCCTGTGTTTTGAGACCCGGGCAAGTGAGGTACTGCCGCTGGACAGTTTCTGCAGGCACGGGTGCGGGCACGTGTGGTGCAGGTTGGGGTTCAGGGTGAAGGAGAGCCAAGAGCACAACAAAACCATCGACGCCAATGCGTGGAATCAGTTCTTTCCAGCGTAGCACGGGCAAGAGAGCCTCTATAGGTCTCTAGGGTTTGAGAACCTGGAACAGCTTGAAGGCTGCATGCAAAACTTGCTGATCCACTCCCCATACTCTTCCTACACCACCTTTGCACATGTCCGCACTCTTCACCTCAACCCTGAGTCCACCAGCTGGAACCCTCAACAAGCTCAGTGCTGCACAAACGGACCATTCTGAGAGCCCCGCTCTCATACTTTGTCCCCCACCTGGGCACGTTGGGGGAGGCTGAAAAGGCGCAGTTCGTGGGGGCGCGAATGCCATATGAGCTAGAGTTGGGAACATGGTACTGTGCCTTATTGGGGTCATTATTGCAATGAATTCAATCCTACTCTTTCGGGGCTCTCGTCAACTCCCATGTGTGTGGGCTTGGGGCATCAGGATTTGAAAGCCATGAGCCATACGAATGCCGATAGTACGGGTCTACCATCCTTGGGATCACCGCCTGAATCGGGAACCCAGCCTCCGCACCGGAAAGTCCCTGAAGCTTCGGTCGAGCAACGCCCCCGCCCCTTCCTAGTTCCCTGAAATCCTCAACCCTAAACTGATTACTCCGAAGCTTCTGAATTCTGGTGTGGAATGCTCTTCAGCAACTGTCACCACTCCATTTTAGGGCATTGGCTTGAGAGTCCAAGCGGCTCGCTGCAAGGTCTACACAAGTAGCCGTGTTGTGCTTGCGGGAGGAGCCGGGGAAACCGCAGGCAAGGAATTTTGAGGCGCCCCTGCAGCTTTCGAAGAAATTCGGGCTTGAAGCGCCTGGGCAACTGAGAGCGGAGCAAGCGATACTGACCGCTGCCTTCGCAGGTGATGCCTGAAGCAAGCAAGCACCCAACAAGGCGACTCAAAAACCACGAGAGCTGGAGACTGAAAAATTAAGTTGAACACCCACATCTCTTAAGTGCTTGTCTCTTTGTTGAATGATGTACGCAAGTTCGGACGAACGTTGAAGGTGAGTGCTGGGCTTCGACGGCCATATGGGCTTTGCAAGCCGGAGCCTTCTAGGCTCTAAGCCTGAACCGAAGCCCTTGGCATCAGCTTCCCAGCTCATTGCCCCTTAAGGCCCCTGAAGACAAGGCTTGGGGTTCTAAGGGCTTCTGAGGTTTGGGGGGGGGGGGGGGGGGGTCGATGCATAAGTTCTTGGAAAGAAACGGAGTTGGCCTAAGTTGCTGAGTAGCTTTCGTCAGGGCATTTCGTATATAGCAAGCCCAGGGACTGGGCGGGCAACATTTGCAGTTCTGTCCGCTGCTACTGCGCGGATGAAGGCTGTCCAGCTGCTACTTTTTACTTGAAAACCCAAAGTACATGCTAACAATCCCTGTATTACACTTGTAAAGAAGAATACTTGCATTTGCTTCGGGGCTCTTAAGCAACTAGTAGGCTCTGACCTTCGTCCAACTAAGCCGTGAAGACATCCCAACAGCCCTGTCGCAAACTCCGCCAACGGCTTTCAAAACGCTGAGTTCCCGCACAGGGTTGCAGGCCAGTTCCCGTCTCACAAGCACATTGTTTCGGCTTTGTGGGTGGGGCCTTTGCAATTGTAGGGTTGGGGGCTGGAAGTCTTGCGCAAGTCCATGAACAAAATTGTTTCTCGGGGCTTGGAGATTTGGGGCTGGACTTCTTTCTTGCACTGTTGCGTTTCAGGTTGGGCCTACGGCTTGGAATGGCAAAGCTTCGAGTGATGGTGCCAGCCAGCGTCGAAGCATACGAAATCAACAGGGAATGACAGGAACGAGGCCAAGCGAAAGACAGAAACACAAATCAAGCTGCACCCCCGCAACCTTTGCCGACATCGAACACACAGCAACCAAAACACAACGGCGGAGGTGTTTTTTTTTCATAACGTTGGCCCTGGCTCGTGGTCCTTGCTAGCGTTGGCCCAGCAATTCCTGGCACTAAATGCTATGAAATGCAGCATTTCCGGGTGCTTGTAGGCCCTAAACGCCTAAAAACACAGCGTTTCTGCGTATTACAAAGCTTGAAAGGCTGTAAATTGCAGCATTGCACCTGCTTGCAGGCTCTAAATGATGGAAAACACAACATTTTTATGCTATTCTATTAATGCACTATTGTACATGATTGTATACTCTTGAATGCTATTGATATTATTAACCATTCTTGCATACTACTTCATTCTTGCATAGTCTTCTTGATTGTTGCACTTTATTGAATGTTTTGTATTTTATTGTATATTTTCGTAATTGTTGTATACTATTGTAAATTATTGTATAATATTGTAAGCTATTCTTATGTATATTCTGGTATATAACTGATGTACATGTTTTCTTGTATATTCTTGCTGATTAGCGCGTATTGTTGCGTATTCCCGAATGTTTTGTATATTATTGTATATTGTCGTGAACTATTCAAAAATCTTGTATATTATGGAATATTATTGTGTTTTTTTATGGTTGTATCTTCTTATAGCTTACTGTATATTCTTGCAAAATATTGTCCATTCCTTTATGTTGTTGTATGTTACTAAATATTATTGCAAGTATTATTGTATATTATTGTATAGTATTGGATAATGTTGTAAATTATTGCATGCTCTTGTATATTATTGTAGATATTGTATATTGCTGTGAATTATTGAATATCATTGCATTATTCTCCTGTACATTATTGTATATTAGTGCATATGGTTGTATATTATTGAAAATTGTTGTATATTCGTAATATTCTTGCATACCATTCTCAGTTCTTGTATATTGTTGTATGTTGTTGTATAGTATTCTATGTTACTGTATATTATTGGATATGGCTGTGAAACATTGTAAATTGTTGTATATTATTGAATATGATTGTATATTCTTGTATATTGTTGTATATGATTGTATATTGTTGTATATTGTTGTACATTGTTGTATATTTTTGTTAATGGTTTTTTATTGTATATTGCTGTATCTTCTGGTCTAGAACTGTATTTTTTTGTAAATGGTTGTATATTATTGCATATTATTGTATATGATTGTATATTATTGTATGTTATTGTATATTTTTGTATCTTATTGTATATGATTGTATATTATTTTAAATATGTTGTATTCCTGTATATTCTTGTACATGATTGTACCTTCTTGTGCGTTGATGTTTATTTTGCAAGGACATTGCTCGCATCATGGGTTTGGAAGGGGTTCACATGCTTTAAAGCAATCTTGCCCGGCTTAAAGAACAGCGGGGGGGGGGGGGGGGCCCCCCCCCCCCCCCCCCATTTGCAAACACAATGCTCGCATCATGGGTTTGGAAGGGATTCATACGTGTTGAAGCAAGCTTGCCCGCCCCCCCAAAATCATGTGCTGTCTATATTGTATAGTTATTCAATATCAAATAAATAAAGAAAGAAACGAATAAATAAAAGATATATATATATATAGAGATTTTAATCTATTGTATGTTTTCATAACCTATATGTAATAGTTTATTCTACGTAGATTAAACCACAATACATATTAGTATATACAAAAAAAGTTATGATATTATATTATATCTACTATAAATTCTTATAAGCCATTGCTGTATATATGATATATGTATATTGTCTATATGTTGTCACGTATTATATGATATTATGTTATACTACAGAAATTATTACAACCCAAATCTGACTGCGGGACCGGGAAACGCGGGACCAAAGGGCCTTATTATACTATTACTACGAAAACATATTACATTGATACAATCAAATGACCACGGTAGGGGACCACGGGACCAGAGGACCAAAGGACCGCGGGACCAGAGGACCACGGAACCAGAGGACCACGGGACCAGAGGACCGCGGGACCAGAGGAGAGGACCAGAGGAGAGGACCAGAGGACCACGGGACCAGAGGACCACGGGACCTGAGGACCAGGGGACCAGGGGACCACGGGACCAGAGGACCAGGGGACCTGAGGACCACGGGACCACAGGACCAGAGGACCAGATGACCAGAAGGCCTGGGGCCAACGTTACCAAGGCAAACAAGCCAGGGCCAACGTTAGGAAAGAAAAAAACACCGGGCCCAAAACACAACGGCAAACACAAACCGACCTTCGTTGCTCCCTGAGGCTGGTGAAGTCTACGGGTTCAAGGGTTTAACGTTCCTGGCTTATTGGTACCAGAGGTATGGAGGGTGACCACAGAAGCAGATGGTGGAGCAAGAAAAACTCAACGGCTGTGAGCGCTTCCTCTGGGGCTGAGTCTAAATTTTGGGTTAAGCAGGTTCTGCAGAGTCCCTCCTTCCTTCCTTCCTCCCGTCACTCTTCTCTGCCCCTGGTATTGCCGCAGCTTGCAAACTGGTAACCCCAACTGCAAAGAACTTCAATCGTGAACAGCCCATGTCTCTGTCCCCCCCCCCCCCCTCCCCACATCCCCGCACCACGCTCTGCTAACAACAGCTACTTGCGGCACAGGTCCAGAACCCGTGTAGCCTTCATGTGTCTCTCCGTATTCAGTGGCTCAGGGCGGTACACAAAAGTTGCAGATTCCCATCTCCTCCGCTGAGGCAGCAATCGGCGCGGCCTGTCTCACTCTGCGGGAGCGAAGTGGAGGTATGCAGCTGCGGCCGGTTGGGGGCATTGAACTGAACCCCGGCTTCGAGGTCTTTTTTTAGCATGTTGAAGCATTTTGAAGCCGTGCTGAATGACTCTTTCTAGGACGCTGCAGGGAGGGGTGCTCAGCGCGATGTGGGGGTGTTTTTCTGGTCAAACCTGGCTGCAGCTTGTCTGATCATATTTTGAACCATTGAGAGACACTTCGTGTCAAGTCCAGCGCAAGGCCTGCAGCCTCTGAGAGTGACCTCAGTTGCTCCTGACAAAACCGGAGGCATAACGACCCGAAGAGCATAAATGTTGTGGATTCACACGTTGTCGCTCTAAGCCGTACGCGAAGGCATCTAAACTAGACCCCAAAGCAGAACCCACCCCTCCATACAACATGACGCACCTGGCAAGAACGAGAAACCTTGAAGCAAACCTCAATCCCCAAACCCCAAACCCCACTAAAACCCTAAACCCGAAACCCCAAAACCTAAACCCTAAACCCTAAACTCCACTAAACCCTACTAAACCCCAAACCCTACACGTTAAGCTGCCGACGACACTGCCCGTGGCGACGAAAGTCATCGCACTCCTGCGTCCATGCGACGCCTGGACGCTGTATGGATGCCAGGGGCTGCTTAGTGGCTGCTATGGGTTTAGGGCTGAGGGTTTGGGGTTTAGGGTTTAGGGTTGGGGCTGCTGGGGATGGTGTTCGGGTTTGAGGGGTTGTAGGTTGGCCCCTTGCAAACCCTTCTGACAGCACGACTTTCCGAAATATCATCCTCTTGAACACGAAGTTGGGGAAATGCAAGAAAACGTAGCCTAAGGGCCTACCCAGGGCCAGGGTTGGAGCTGGGTTTCAAGGCCATGGTGGCCCCCATCGAAGTTGATGCAGTTAATTTGAGCGTGCATTGAACAGAGTCCATGAAGTGAAGCGCGCAGCCGTCAGCCCTGCGAACAGCCGAGTGCGGGCTCGGGGAGCTCAGGGTTTAGGGTTTGGGGTTTAAGGTTTGGGGTGTGGGGTTTGGGGGTTGGTGTTGGATCACACTGAGCTGCCGGCAGCTGCATCCAGGAAGGTTCGCGGCTCCTCCGTCACAGGCATTTAGAGTTCTCAGCTTCAGGCCTGCCGTCTGGTGCCAAAATTTCAAAACAGTGCAACTCTTCCTCACTGCCTCACAGATGCCAAGAAACAAAAGCCCCTTCCTCCGCCGCGCGGCGCATGACGCGACGGCGAGACGAGCTGATCTGAGGCCAATGTGCACTCAGGCTCAAGTTTCGGCCAGGAAGCTGTCAATTGGGGATGATTTCTTCTTGAACCAAAGAGTACCTGTGATCATACGTTGCAGGGTAAGGCTGAATGTCAGGATGCAAAGGCCCCGGTCAAATCTTGCTGGACCTGTTGTAGGAAACCCTCAAAGCCCAAGACCGATGACTACGCCTCTTGCCAATGGAGAAGCTTGTCTGTGATCATGAAAACCCAGAGACCATGCCCTACACACCGACATCTCCTATGCTACTCACACTCACACTATAGCATCACTCGCCACTCACCACTCACCCTTCGCCGGCCGCCACCACCGCGGCTGTAGCCAGGGCAAACACTGAGCCTTCCAGGATTCAGGCTTCAGGGAGATTGAAGCGACTTAGCCTGCGGAATCCTGCGGACCTACCCTTGGGACCCTAGGACTTGAGGCTTTAAGAAGTGCTGCAAAGAGGGTGGCTCTCACCTCGCTCCAGAATCTCGTGCTCGCGTGCAGGCTGGGCGTGCAGCCTGAAAGCAAGAGGGATCTTCAGAATGAAATGCAGAGGAAAGCTGTGCGTCGGCACAAGACCCCCCAAATACCACGAACAGGGGGGCTCAAGGTCGAGACGCGCCATGCCTTACTTGGTGAAAATTCAAATCGGTCAAGCTCAGGGAGTCTCCATCATGCAACGGCTTGTAGACTTGAGCATGTCATCGGCTTCTCAGGGGTGTATACCTTGAGAGGCATGTTGCCACCCCCACGTGCACCTGCCTGGCGACGGGGAGTGCCGGCTGCGCTGTAGGCACGACAAAGGCCTTAGCATTGGCAGGTTGGGCCGGGGTTTAGGGTTTAGGGCTTCGGGTTCCGGGTTTCGGGTCTAGGGTTAGGGCCTAAACCCCTAAACTTCCCTCAGCCCTACCTGGCCTGCGTCTGGAGCGCCATGGACCCTACGAGGGCAAAGTCGGCGACGAGCTTCGAGCCACTACGCTAGGGATTACGGTTGGATCAGGGGGTTGGCTTGACAGTGCTTTGTAGGGCTTTCAGAATGACTCAACGACTCAGGGTCCAGGGCACGCATGTCTTTGGAAGAGCTGCAGTGTATCCCACGCACCCTCCCCTTACATAAGGACAAAGAACGGGCGGGAACAACTTCTTGTTGCTCGGGGTTGCTGGCTTGGGGACATGCAGCCCAAGTACGTGAAGCTCTGGGGAGCGAAAGCAGGAATGTCATACATCATGGATGGTTTAATGATGCGGGGGTGGGGGGGGGGGGGGGTTGGAGGACAAAACATATGAATACATAAATGAATATGTATATCTATATATATGTATATGTATGTATATGTGTGTGTGTGTGTGCGAGTGTGTCCATGGTAGCTTCCTTCATAGCCATGCAACTACCCCCCCCCCCCTCCCCGCCCCCCCGAATACTCTGAAGCAACCGGCACTCAGGTCTTTGAGATCGCCGAAACCCAGCTGAGGAACCTGCCTTTTCTCCAATCTTTTGAAAACAGCTGCGCAATGTCAGAAACAAATGGAACGACGGCGCAGGGCGTCGCACGGTTACAGAAAATCTCAGTTCAAATTGAGCGGAATCAGATGATTTGCCTGGAAAGTTGATAAGGTTTGCTCTCAGGCGGTCAACTCAGCGAGTTCCGCTGCATTTTCTGCAGGCGGTCACCTCAGCGAGTTCCGCCGCATTGTTGGCAGCCCAAGCCGTTGCACACATGACCTCAGTGGTTTTTTTCGGGCTTGTTGGAGGCTCTAGGAGCCGGTCTAATTGGATCTCCCAAACGCACCACAGCTTCACCTAAGCGAATCTCTCGTTTCTCGGTGCCGCGGCATTTACGGCATTGGCAGACCGTCTCCCCCTCGCCGTTGCAGCCGGGGCCTCGGAAGTCGCGAATATCAAGTTGCTGACATTTAGCTAGGGCTTCCTGGAGGCTTCCAAAAAACCCTCTTGACAAATAGCATGCCCATAGCCGCCAAGCTCAGCGTTCGGGAGCTGACCTGCATCTTCTGATTCAAACCCTCCCCCCGCTGCAACGCGCTCAGGCCTGTGCCCAGAAAAAGTCTGATGCACTCTGGTGGTCTTTGGACATGAACTCTTTGCTTCAGTTGTTTGTTCCTCCTTAAAGCCTGAGCCTCAAAAAATCTCTTGAAACTTTGATCTTGAAACGACCCCTACGACCCCGAAACCGAATCCCTGAACCCCGTCATATCTTCGAGGCCCAAGCAGGTGCGGTACTGCCGCTTGCCTGCACAGGTTCGAGTCGGAGCTTGTTCGGGACCAGGGCCCAGGGTGTAGGGTTTAAGGGTTAAAGGGTTTCAGGGTTAAAGGGTTAAAAAAACCCTTTAGGGTTTAAGGTTAAAGGGTTAAAGGGTTAAAGGGTTTCAGGGTTTAAGGGTTTAATTTGGTTGCCTGGATACCTGTCAAATTCCCGTGTCCTCTGGTCAGCCCTCATAAGGAAATAAAGCCGCTGCTAGCCTGTTCGGCCCTGGCACTTGTACTCGGCCCTTTCATATTGCGTGCACACCTCCGCATGCACACTCCCAATCAACGGGAAATTGAAGAGGGACAGTGCATGTGGCTACATTGAAGTCGTGCTGCTAGGTCAGGTGTAGCCGGCGTAGACACATTGTCTCTTCAACCTTCCCCTGATTGTTGCTGTGGAAGTGGCCAAGGAGGAGGCGACTGCTGGAGGACGTGAGGAAAGTGCCAAGGCGCATGCTTCAAAAACACGAGCTGTGTATCCTTGCTTCCCTGGGCCCGATTTTGTGACTTTGCCTGCGTCGGCTGCTTTGTCTGGGGCTCTAAAATCCGGTGGGTTGGAAGCAAACTCTGCACACACTGCTTCTCCATCTCAAGCTCGGCTTTTCTCGCTTGATTCCGGCTAGGCTCTGCTTTACGTGGCATTTCTTTGCCCTGCCCCCCCCGCCCCTTCAGTTCAAGACCTGAAAACCGTGAAAAGGCCCAACCTGCCCAGCATCCTCCACCCCCCCCCCCCCCCCCCCCCCCCCCCCCACCAAACCCTAAACTCACAACCCCCCCCCCAGGGTTTAGGGTTTAGGATTTAGGGTTTCCCCACCCGCACCCCGCCCTGCCCCCCCAATTTGGGCATCTTGCTGCATCAGGTTAAGCGTATGACACTGTCCTACACCAACATGTCGAATGACAATGCTGCAAGAGACAGCACGGACAAGCGTTCAGGGTTTCTGGGGTTTATAGGTTATAGGGCTTAGGGTCTACAGGGTTTACAGGGTTTACAGGGTTTATAGGGTGTAAGGTTGGAGCAGGCAAACCTGAATCCACCACTTGGCAGCCCGGGTTGGGGCGACTCGTGCAAACCCAGAAACCCCTGGAGTGCTTCAAAGGGTTTTTCTGGTTTAGTGTTTAGGGCCCTCCACCCTCAACCCTAAACCCTCAACCTGAGTTCGAGGGTTCTTAAGGGAAGGGGGGGGCGGAGTTCATGGGGAGTAGGTTCCCAGGGATTCTATACCCGAAAACCCCCCCGACCCCTTCAGAAGCCTCTAGCTGAAGCCCTACGGCGTACCCCAAGGCTGGAGGAAGGGGCACCATTCTAAGGACCCCGCTCCCAGACTTCGTTCCCGACCTCGGAAACAGAAACCGGGCGCCCCCCCCTCCCAATCGGGTCCATTTGCAGTACTGCTATGGAAGTCTCAGTGCCCCAAACCAGACTAAACAGGGTTTCTTTCGGCACCCACTTCCAGTGAGAGAGGACTGAGAGGATGGGGTCTTCGAGTCTGCGGGGCTTCCGGGCGTTAGAAGCATACGAAATGGCTCGGAATAATAACGAATCGTATCCCCTCATCGTCCCTAGAACAATAGATAATCATCTCTCCCAAAAACCATCTCCAATGTTTCGGCCCCTTTGTTACAGGGCTCCTGGCCATGAGTCGGCCTCCCTAAACCTTGGGATTCCACAGCCGCAAGCTGCAGCCCCTGATGCTCGTAAAGCCAAGCTGTGTAGGGGAAAAGCAGTGAGTCGAACTGTTTCCTAAACCCTAAACCCTAAACCCTGAACCCTGAACCCTGAACCCTGAACCCTGAACCCTAAACTATTATTAAGGGGGTACACGGGCCAGTTCATAGACTCATCCCTAAGGACGTACCAAAAGTCCTAAATTTAGTATATTTTATGGGGGTTTTGTAAGTGAACGAAGTGAGTGCACGAAAACCCCGATAAAATACCTAAATTTGGGGGTCTTTTGCACACGGCGGCTGTAAGGTTAGGAAAGGTCCTAAGGTAGCAAAATTCCTTGAACCAGTTTGGGTTTCTTTGGGTTTTGCGGGCTTAGGGCTTAGGGTTGGAAGCCCCCCGAGGCAACTGAGAATTGAGCAGGCGATACTGACCGCTGCCTGCGCACACCACGCCTGCAGCACTCCCCCTAAACCCTAAACCCTAAACCCTAAACCCTAAACCCTAAACCCGAAACCCAACTGCATGGCCAGGTATGTTCCTTAGGAGGACCTGCCATGCAGATCTTGGGGTAGATTGTGGTAACACCAGTGCAAAGACATGGCCCAAGGAATCAACTTATGTAACTATGATTAACTATGATTAACTATGATTAACTATGTAACTATGATTAACTATGTGTATCCAACATCAACATCAGATGTTGTCAGATCTGGAATTCCTTCCGTCGGTCACTTCGTGCTTCTCCCCACAGCAATCTTAGCACTGCCAGAAGCGCCCATTCCTTTCGACATCAACGACACGGATATGTCCCAAAACGGGGCACCCCTTGTATACCCCAAACTCTGTGGCACAGCTACAGTGGTCTGCGAGGAGCTGCAAGCGACCGACGCCTACGTGACCCCAAACAAGTAGAACCTTGTTCTAAGAACCCCTGAAAGTTTCGGGACAGCTTGACCCACGCCCTTCTCTCTGTTGAATCCTTCTTATAAGGAAGAACCATGCTTGTTTTTTGGGGTCTTCAGCAAACAGTAGGACACCATCAAATCACTGAGCTTCCACGCAGGGCAGCAGCCCAGATCCCGTCTCGCAAGCAGGCTGGATTTAGTTTTCGGTTAGCGGGCCTTCGGGTTGGCGGCTTCAAGTTTGAGGCAAGGCTATTCGCTTCCTTGTGTGCAGAGATTGTCGGAGGGCTTGACTCGACACTCGTACAGTTGATCGACTTGAGGGAGTCAGAAAAGCGACCGCGCAGGAAATCGCTGCAGGATGCAGCTCGGAGCTTCCAACCGACGAGAGGTGTCCACGCGTGACTGCTGGTGATTTAGCAACCTTGTACCTCATGTCTCACGTCTCTCACGTCTCTCACGTCTCTCACGTCTCTCACGTCTCTCACGTCTCTTTCTTCTTGTCCACGGCTCCAAGCTTTATTGCGCCTGATCCTCTGGTGAGGCGTCGCTAGCAATATCTACCAAATAACATCTCGTTCGTGGCGTGAAAAGCAGCTCGCCCGGCGTGCATGTGATAGTATGTGAGGGCTGTCTCTGTAACAGCTGTCAACCCAGCAACTTCGCCGTTCTCCGTGGACTGCAGGGCAACACCTCTGACAAAACCATTCCTCCACCTCGAAACGTCCTCGTCCTACGTTGGTGAATGGATCCTCAGGAGTTTGCCCTCCTCCTCCATGTGCAGTGGCACGCATGCGCCCACAACTCGAAGCATACGACTTTGTCTTCCATGACGGTGTTCAGCGCGCTTTTCAATCGTTACGTCGTTCTTCAACTTCCCAGTGTTGTCATCGTCGTGGCTCTCTCACTC
Organism: Symbiodinium natans; assembly: GCA_905221605.1. Classification (NCBI taxonomy): domain Eukaryota; class Dinophyceae; order Suessiales; family Symbiodiniaceae; genus Symbiodinium; species Symbiodinium natans. Next base: position 1,101,126 of record CAJNDS010002501.1, on the reverse strand, counting down.
TCTCGCTCTCCCGCTCTCTCGCGTTCTCTCTCTCTCTCTCTCGTTCTTTCCCTCATCGCGATGCTATTACTTATTTGCCCATTCCCCTTGTTTCGTTCGCTAGCAAAGCAAGGCACTTCCAATGACAGGGTGCTTGCTTTCTCTCTTACTCATTTCCACCCTCAGAAACAAATGGCCCACTTCATGTCAGCTCAGATCCCGAACCACTGCGGCCTCAATGTGTCTCTCAGCAGATTCAGAGGCTTAGGGCGGCACACACTCGGAACAGTCAGTCTCCGCGGAGGCAGCAAAGGGTGCGACCTTACGAATCTCGCGACAGCTTGCATTTTGCCTTGGGCTAAACCCTGAACCCTAAACCCTAAACTATATAGCTTCGAAGGTTTTGGAGCGGACTGCTGCTTCTGCATTGCAGGGAGGGGTGCTCAGCGCTTCATGTACCGGTATACCGGGTTGCTAGAATGTCTGTGTATTTTTTTGCCGAACCTTAAGATAATGCTATAATAAGCAACCCACCCAGAAGTGGGACTTCACATGGCCCTAAGACTCCTCAGCAACCCCCGCAAACCCTGAACATCCCCCTCAGCTCGGCTAAACCGGCAAATCCCTGAATCCTCAAGCTCCCCCCCCCTCCCCTCCTCCCCCCCTTGTCCCCTCACTCCGCAGACCTGGAAACCCCATGGACTACGGCCCCAGAAACCTTCAACCAACATGAGCCGCCAACAGCGGCGCCCGCAGCGACGAACTTCATGGCGCTACGGCGGCCATGGGAAGCCTACAAGAAGAAGGCAGGTGAGGGTGTGTAGCTTCGGTTTCAGGGTTCAGGGCTCGCGTTTATCGTTGGATGTGGTGGCTGGTACCTGAGGGTCCCTTTACGGGGATTCTATTCTGTTTGGGGTAGAAAAAAGGGGTATGTACCCCTATTTTTGGGAAATACCCATCTTGGTATGGGTAGGTGATAGTCGGGGCGTTGGGGTTAAGGGCACTTTCGCAGCCGCTTGGAAGTACCAAGTGGTCTTCGGAGTAGGTTGTGCACCCTCCAAAGGCCGACGGGGAAGCCCACAACCCTAAACCCTAAACCCTAAACCCTCAACCCTCAACCCTAAACCCTAAACCCTAAACCCTAAACCTCCTTCTGCCGCTCTTGAGCGGCGCTAGCAAGCAACAGCGAAATCACACTGGGCTGCCGGCAGCTGCATCCATGAAGCTCCGAGGCTCCTCTGTCACAGGCATTTTTGAGTGGTTCAGTCCTGCCGTCTGGTTCCCTTCTGCCCTGCGAGGGTTTACCAATCAGTGCAACTCTCCTGGATCCCGGAGTTGCAAAAAACACGCACGGATACCCCAAGAAGCACAGGAGCTCTTGCCTCCGTCGCGCGGCGTGCGACGCGACGGCGTGACGAGCTGATCTGTCACGGCAGGAGAATGCCAAGGAAGCTGTCATGGGTGATGGTGATGGATTCTTGTTTGGCCAAAGCTGCATCAAAGTTCATCAATATTCAGCCATAAGTCCCAGTTCCCAAAATGCCTGCTTCATGAAACCCCGTTGAAACCATCGAAAAGCCTCCGCGCAGACTCGCCAGTCACTCAACCCTTCGCCCGCCGCCACCACGGTGGCTGTAGCCAGCGCGAGCACTGAGCCTGGATCCAGGGGCGACTGGGGCGACTACTTCAGCGGGAGTCGCAACAAAGCAAGTCGATGCAAAAGTCGGGCACCCGCCTCGCTCCAGAATCTCGTTGTCCCACGCAGTCTTGTTGGAGTGAAGCCTGAAATCAACGGACGCTGGCAACCAGAGGCACACCAAGTGCCGACCTTTCCGGCTTCCAAGGCCCTTCAGGCTCCAATGTAAGGACTACAGGCCCCCCAACAGCCCAACGCTGCGGCGCGGGCATTTCAAAAGGCGTTTCAGGCATGCAGATTCAAGGCACGCAAAGCACCAAAGAGACAACCCCCCCAGTCCAAGGAATCGTCATGCAAGGAAATTGTAGGCTTGGGGAGGGCGGATGGTTGTTTTGTGTTGGGTATCCGGGTTGGCGGGTGGTATTTGGGGGCTTCCTTTGAAAACTTGGGGGAAGTCTGCAGATGCCCCCCGGCGTCCCCACACGCCTTGAAACGGGGAGTGACGGCTGCGAAGAAGGCACGACGAAGGCCTGGCGCTTGGTGGGCTAGGGGCCAGAAGCCCTTGCAACGTTCAACCCACGACCTATTTATATATGTATATATACATATATATATATATACACATATTTATGTATACATATACATATATATATATATATATGTGTATACACAACCTGGAAGTTTGACAAAGATTATATCTCCAATGCTCGTGCCCTGTGACATTCAACCGCAATTCAACCCGCCAAAACTCAAAAAGAAATCTGAACCCTAAACCGCCCAAAACTGTCCATCTCTCTACCTCTGGACCTTCACAGACCCCCAGCCCCTCCCTCCCCAACCACTTCTGAAGAAATGAAGAACTTGCGTGCCTATGGCCAACTTGTATGGCCGGAACGCGGAACACCAGCCCTTGGAGACTCAGGAAGAACATCACCAGGCTACCACACTCGGCCCCCAAAACCTCAACACTCAACCCCAAGCCCTAAACCCCTACAACCCCCACAACGCCCACAACCCCACGTGGCCTGGACTGGGAGCGCCATGGACCCCACGAGGGCAAACAGTGCGGCAAACATTTCACCGGGAAAGGTGTGGGAAGAATTCAGAACTTCGAGCCGCAAAGAACTTCGCGGGGCTCTCAATCGATTTTTTTTTTTTTTTTTTGGGGGGGGGGGGGTTAAAGGGATTGAGGGTAGTAAGGGTTCTAGGGGTTTTAGGGCTTTAGGGCTTTAGGGCTTTTAGGGCTTTAAGGGCTTTAAGGTTTAGGGTTTTGGGGCTTTGGGGTTTTGGGGTTTGCTTGTTTTGGGGCATTGCGTGTGAGCTGCTTGGCTTACTGGCATTGCTTGTGCTTAACGAGGGGACTGCATAAACACCCATCTATGCGCCCGCAGTCTGCGTTCCTCGCGCTCCCCCATCCCCTCCTCCGATCCACCCATGGTAACTCCCCCCCGCCCCCCTCCATTGTAACCACACGGGGGGAGAGGGACGCAAACCTAAACCCTAAACCCTGAACCCGAAAAAACTTAAACCCACCATGAACCACAGGAGGGAAGAGTGGAATCCCGAAACCATAACAGCAAAAATTACCCCACCACGAACCACAGGGAAAGGGGAAACCCGAAAGCTACGCCCCGGCCCTAAACTCCATCAACCCTATCATAACCTATTATAGTATTATTATAGACCCTATAAACCCCATTCTAAACCCGATAAACCCCATTATAAACCCTAGACTCACCATGAACCGCGGAGAGCAGAGTGAAAACCCCCAACCCTAAACCCCAGACCCACCATGATAGTCCTGCTGCAGCCCCACGAAGTCCTGTTCTTAGAGATTTGTTTAGGGTTTAGGGTTTAGGGTTTAGGGTTTAGGGTTTAGGGTTTAGGGTTTAGGGTTTAGGGTTTAGGGAGGGCCTTATGGGTCTTCAGCCTGCGTCTGCCTTTAAGGAGCCTCTCCTTTGTTTTAGGACCAGGATGACTGAGGATGACTCAGAGATCCGACATTCGCCGGCGTAAGGGTTTAGGGTTTAGGGTTTAGGGTTTAGGGTTTAGGGTTTAGGGTTTAGGGTTTAGGGTTTAGGGTTTAGGGTTTAGGGTTTAGGGGGTTAGGACAAGGTAAGGATGCAGCTGAATCTCTTCAAACCAACCCCCCTCTCGATACGCGAGGTGGGACTTGGGGGGAAGGACTTCCTGTTTCCTTGGTGAGGGGTGCACTAGTGCACTACCGCCTTGGCTGCACTCAGCTCTCCTGTCAGTACTCCGAAGATTTCTTTCAAACGCAGCTCAAGAACCGGCCTTTTTCCTAAGGCTTTGAAGGCGACTTCGCGTTGTGCAACAAAGGCAGAGCCACGTCTGCAGAGAGAATCGTGCAGTTTCAGAATGCTTCCGAGCTTGAGTTTGAGTCGCGGAAGTTCTATGAAATTGTGGTTTCCCATGTAGACTTGCTCGTAGACTACAAGACACTACATGCATGATTTTCTCGGTTTGTGGTGGCTCCAGGCGTCGTGAGCAACTGTGCTCACAGCCTCTGCCCCAAACCCTCAACCCTAAGCCCTAAACCCTATACTGTGACAGTGAGAGTCACCGTAAGCCCTAAGCCCCAAAGCCTAGTGATCGCGCAGCTCAGGCCAGCTCCAAGGAGGCTTGGTTAATGCCTGTCACTTAGTCAAGCTTCTATGGCTTGTGCAGGGCTTTTTCCGGGATTCCGTCCTACACCGCAACTCTAATGTGTGTTCCAAACCCAGCCCGGCATTGGAGTCACAGACTGGCATCCAACAACGAATGCAACGAAGACATGTCCTTACACTTAGAGCTGCGGGATCTAGAGGAGACCTTGGAATTGTCTTGTCTTAGACGATGCTTTGGCGGGGTCTGGGGGCTTAGCTTTGCGGTGGTTTTTTCAAGCTGCAATTCAGTTTGGGGCGTGCTGGAAATTTGGGTGGAGATGCTATGCGCAGGGCTTGGGATGAATTCAACCTGTGCTGGTGGAGCCCTTGGCCCCGCAAGAGCAGGTGCTGCCAGGTTTATTGTAAACGGCCGTGCTGTCGTTCTCATCCAGCTCCACACCGTCTAAGGCGGCAAACCAAACTACTCTACTCCTTTCTTAGGCAAGGTTCGGGCCTGACATGCATAAAGCCTTCTATGGCGGTTGATGTTCTTTGAACCCACATCCAGGAGCTTCCAGATCTCTTGCCAGGGAGCCCTTGCCCTCGTACCTTCTCAGGAGGCACCCCTGAGAGCCGACGGGTGCTTGTAGGATGACACCCTAAACCCTAAACCCTAAACCCTAAACCCTAAACCCTAAACCCTAAACCCTAAACCCCAAACCCTATAAGGGGACCAGTACAGGTTCCCGAGGAGAACAAGTTCGGTGGCCTGCTTGGCGCCTCTAGAACCCCGGATGCCCACAAGAGAGACGACAACCCCATTTAGGGTTTGGGGTTTGGGGTTTAGGGGATTAGGGTGTAGGTTTGAGGGTTTAAACCCATCCTCAACCCTAAGCTTTGCCCAAGACACCCCTAAACCCCTCCAAGGGCCTAAGGCAAGCTGTGGCAATGCTGAGCCCCCGGTCCGAAGTATCCCCATTCTTTCGGCCGCTTCATGTCCACCTGTGACTCGCTTTTTTGGGTATTTGGGGGATACCTTCGCGACTCAAGCTCTAAAGCTCTCTGATGCAGATTTCCTAACAGTCTCAGCCCCATAAACGTAACATGAAACCCTAGGTCTTCCCTGTGGCAAACATCATCTCTTCTGACCCAGAAATAGGACTTTAATGGGAGGTCGGAGAGTTCAACCCCGAGCCAAGACTCATACCACTCGGCTTCGAGACTAGGAGTAGCCAGCCTCTCCAAGCCCAACATCGCAATCCCTGAAACAGCGGAAAGTCGTGGGGCAGCCTTCACTTGCATGCTGTGTCGCGGGCGGTCGAAAACCAAGTCCTCTCGAGGCCGCTTGCTGAGAGGGTTGAGGGCCCCAAGGTTTCGCCCAGCTCATGGCGGTTCTTGTGCCTGCGGAGTTGTCAGCACAGTGAAGGGGATTCCTTGCCAAATCCATCGGCCCCATTATGAGGAGTATGAGGAGCAAGTCCCCGCACCATGAATCATCACAAGCCCATGCGAAGATCGGCACTCAACCCTCAACCCTGGGGGGGGGGGGGGAGACCCTTAAAGCGTCGACAGTTTTGGTACATTCCAGGGAGAGCAGCAAGGAGAAGACATGGTTCCGAGCGAGCACCCCCCAAAGAAAGGTTGGATGTGGTGCTTCCGCCACCTTGAATCCTACAATCCTGGGGTATAAAGTATAAAAGTGCCATCAGAAGTCGGGCTCCAAAAAATCAGAGCCAGAGATCTTTCCCAGCCCTGGGTTGACAGGGAAGCCCGCGAACTTGTGGGTTGCTGGGATTTCAGAACCCTACTTTGGAGTAGACCCTGAACAAATAACATATACTTTTTGGGCATCAGTAGCTCTTCTGGGAACCCGGAACCAAAAAATGTATTCAAGTATAGTACTCCCAAAACCCAGAGAAGGTTCACACCACGGGTGCTCCTCCTGGAAGGAGACCCCATCCTCTTTCGACTTGTGCCAGGGAACGACCTGTCTGAAATCTGATAAAGTTCTCTCGAAAGTTCTCTCGAAACTTGGGGTTTGGGATGTTTCCCCCTTCTACGAGCAGTCCTTAACAGGGGCTTCGAATAATCCCCCGATTACAGAACGCATTCAGGGCTGTTAGTATAAGGGGGAACATCCCTACACCCTAAACCCTAAACCCTAAACCCTAAACCCTAAACCCTAAACCCTAAACCCTAAACCCTAAACCCTAAACCCTAAACCCTAAACCCTAAACCTGGAAGGATGCTCTGGCAACGCAAGTACTTTTCCATCCTCACGCATCCACGAAGGGCTTATGTACAAGTTGCAGGGGCTGGAAGACCACGTCCCATGCCGCATCCTCACCCGCAAGGCGGGGAGAAGGTTTAGGGTTTAGGGTTTAGGGTTTAGGGTTTAGGGTTTAGGGTTCGGGACTTCTGTGAGGAGGCCCCCGAATTGGGGGAGTCGAGTTCAACGCTTACCCAGGATTCTCCTCTTCTCCGCATTCTCTCGCACACTTCCAAAAATGCAACAGAGTGGCATCTACTTTGAGGATGGATCGTAGGGTCTCGGGTATATTTGCTCAAAACTCTCTCCCAGGCACATTCTGTCCGAGAACAGCAGGCATGAGGGTTTTTTTCCTTGGAGGTGCTTTCCTGTAGGGTGCATAGAATCTCAAGGGGGCCCCTTTCTTCGTGCTTTTCGTCAGAAGGCCCGGAACCTCAAGGTTCAACTCTTGGAAGACCTGCCTGATACCGAAGCCATGGCTAAGAATAACGCCCACAGGGGGTTTCCGAGATTAGGGGCACCTTCTTGGGGTCCTAAATTCTCTGGGAATCCTACTATCTGCGAGGGAGGGCGGATACTTGGCATCCCTTGACTTTGGTAAAACCTCCATGCTCTCTGAAAGCTTGGGAATGGGGATCTTTATAGGGATCACGCCCCTCCTGGAAAGCTCGAAGAAATCGTCGGCACCAGCTTGGTGGGTACATCCTCCAGTGGGGCGAAGGTCGGGGGGGGGGGGGGGGCGGGGGGCAACATTCTGAGATGCGGGTTGTTGACAGGGAGGTTTCCTTCCCAATTCAACTTGGACTTCTAAATCCCTAGTGCTACAATTTCAAGGGGAAGGCGGTTTGAATCTAAACCCTAAACCCTAAACCCTAACTCCTAAGCCTAAGCCCTAAACCCTAAACCCTAAACCCTAAACCCTACTACCACGGTTGTGTGATGCTAGCCATCTCTTTGGCTCCAGCCACGCCAAGCTCTGGACCCAAGGACCTGGAACATACTGCACGCACGGGAGCCTACTTGACCCGCAGGTGCTAGCAGAAGCCCCCAAGCCCCAAACACAACTTCTGAAAGCAAGCCTTGTACCTCTTACATCCGAAGCCCATGGCCGGTGAGCTGGTCGTGTGCGAGATCTGAGCCGAGCCACTGGTAGGACATCCGCACATGAACACACCAACGCTGACAATGCTCTTCCTGGAGGCGCGTGGGCACCAAGGAATGGACAGGAACAAGGAGGCCCTGTTTGATGAACCAAGAGTGTCAACATCTCGATCTAGAAAATGGTCCAGATCTACGACCTAGAAAATGGAGGTCCTTCACTCCTTTAACACCATGATCGTCAATCACATCTTCTCGTACTGCTTGATGCCGTAAGCCCGACTAGCATACCAGGCCAGTCAGGCACTGGGATCACTTGCAAACTCCCTGAACCTTCAGCTCTTGTCATCGCATTATCGGCCAGAGGCGCAACGATGTCGAACTGCAGCGGTTGATAAAGCCATTCCCATTGGCCTTCGATGTATACATCAAAGACTTTCGAGCCTAGAATCACATCGCTGATGCAGTCTCATCAGCTGCTACAAGGACACACGATTTATGTTCAAACCCGAAACCCTGCCAAAAAACTTGCAAACATCAACACCAAGATTCAGATTTGGATCCTACCAAGCTGTTTTTTGCAGCCCTGAGGCCCTGCAAGCCCTATGCAGGTCCCGAGCTTGATAGATCCTATACCAAATCCGAAAACCCTACTGTAAAACCCTAACAACCCGCCTTAGAAAACCCTCTCCATATAAAACATCACGGAAACTCCAAAAACGATGACACCCCATCAAACCATATAAACAGAACATGATAACATTGCACTACACAACCCTCGCCACCGTCCGCTGGTCTGCCCGCTTTTGGCCGTGGCGCTCCAAGAGTTAGAAGCCCTTCCCAGTCTCCAGTACGCCTCGGGCACCTCGATGGGTTTAGGGTTTAGGGCTAGGGTTTAGCGGCGCGGCGGGGGGGGGGGGTGGGGTTGGAGCTATTTGTAAGTCTAGGGTTTAGGGTTTATGGTTTCTACATGTTACTTGAGCTTTAGGGTTTATGGCTGGGTGTTTAGGGCTTCAGGGGGTGTCATTTAGGGGCTCTTCCCTGGCGTGCCCAGCCCAGCAAAATTCGAGCCGCGCTGGAGTGCGCTCCAGAGCATCCCGCACTCTCCTTGCGATCGCTCAAGCTCCCAATCCCCACGATTCGCCCACGATGCCATCTGACCGAGTATCAGTATCCTTGGAGTATCCGGGGCATCCACCGGGTATCCCCGCCGGCGTATCCTGGATCGCTACTGGAGCGCCCAACCCTGTAAGATTCATCGTCTCCCTGTCCAGTGCTGGGTTCTTCCCGCGAGAGTTCTGAGACACACCAGGTGAGGCTTCACCACAGTAGCTTCGGTTGATGCCCACCAAACCCTGAACCCCGAACTCTTTTTCCAACTATCTTGTTCATTGTCCTACCGGTTGCAGTCATTCTGGCAAGAACGATCTTCTGCACCTGACGTTATAGGGGTCCTTAAGGGAGAAGGTCAATGGGGGTAGGGAGCCGTAGGGAGTTGCCCCGCTTGAACCCCCCTTCCCTTAAGAACCCTATGTCTTAGGTCAGTTGGAAGCTCCTTTGACGCAGCCCTTACAACGGGCTTCACGGCCCCCCGCCAGGCCCCAGGCCTGACCGTCGCAAACTCCCAAGGCCCAAAGCCCAGTAACCTTCAAACCCTCTAAAACCCTAAGCCCTAAACGCCTAAACCCTAACTCCTAGACTCTAAACCCTAAAACCCTCAAGCCTGAAATGTCTTCTAGCTCGTCGGTGCCTGTCGAAAGCCGCCACCATGGCAACGAGCGTCGCGGAGGTCAAAGTTGACAACAGTCCTCTCTGCTTTGCCTGGTTCTGAGGGCTTAGGGTTTAGGGTTTAGGGCCTAGGGGAAGTTTTTGGTTTAGGGTTTAGGGGGTTCTTGAGGGGAGATGGGTTGAGGGTCCAGTCTTCGATTTCAGGTTCCCATCAGTCGGCAGCTTGAGGCTTTCTTGCACTTAAACACTTAAATGCTACTTCTTCCCCGACAGTGTTTCTCTGACAGGGACCCTACGGCCGTCACGGGACTGCCGCATACCTATGTCGTTCGAAAGTGTCTGACTACAGGCAATCCTCTAGATGACAAGCCTAGCTTGGCTGTGTGAAAGGGGCACCCGCTGTCAATATGTGGCTGAGGATCTAAATCCAACGCCTCGAGCATGCTAAGGCCCAGGGTCCTCTTAGCTATGATGCTGCCTTCGCGTCTTCGTTCTCGTCTCATGTTTCATGAAATGTCGAGAGCACCAGTTACTAGTTACTGCTGTCCTATTTCGGCCACTTTTGGTGGCCCGGATTTCGGTTTAGGGTTTAGGGTTTGCCTCGCAGGGCCTGTTCAATCTATTGGTAGGTTCTAGGGTGGGCTGGGATGGGGTGCTGCTTTTGGGGTAGAATCTTTGGCTACCAGGATCGACCTTTCTGAGGGAACAGAAAGTGTTCTTACTGTTGGGGGAACCGATGGGCGGGCTGGCTTATCTGCTGCCTAACGAGCTGCTTGACCGGCGAAGGCTAGAGCATGTGTCGCTGAACCCGAAGCCCTCCACACCAAACCCTAAGCCCAACGCACCTCAAGCGAGATTGCCCTGCCTTCAAAGCATCCAAAAACTGAACCCTAAAGCCCGGAACCCTGGATCCGAAACCCTAAAACCTAAACCATAAACCCTGGACATCCCCCAATGCCCTGCACAAACGTGGCGCAAGCTGCGAACTGCATCGAAGACCGACCACCGACGTAGCCGTAGCATGTCGGCCACATCCATGAGAACCCCAAGGATCCTTGAGTTAGGTTTCGGGTTTCGGGTTTCGGTTTCGGGTTTCGCGCTCCGGGTTTCGGGTTTCGGGTTTCGGGTTTCGGGTTTCGGGTTTCGGGGAGTTTGCATGTCCGATTCGGCACCAGCTAGGCCTTTTAGGGTTCGCAGGATGTAGGACTTCTTTGGGTTGGGAACTCATAGGATTCAAACGACTGATGGCTGGCAGATGCCCAGGGGTTTAGGGTCTAGGGGTTTAGGGTTTAGGGCAAGTTTCGGGGTTTGGGAAGTTTAGGGTTTAGGGGTTTAGGGTTTAGAGGTTTAGGGGTTTAGGGGTTTAGGGGTTTAGGGGTTTAGGGGTTTAGGTTGGCAGCTTCGGAACGTCGCGTGCTCCAGGTCGGTGGGAACACAGATGTCGCGCCAATCGGCGAAAAGCCCCACCATTCCTTTCAGGGCGGCATGGGGATTTGCCCCTAAACCCTAAACCCTAAACCCCAAACCCTAAACCCTAAACCCGAAGCCCCCTCTGGACTCCGCCACCGGGCGCAATTTTTTTTGGGGGTTTCGGAGAATGCGGAGCCGGTCTCCTGCTTCCAAGCCGTCCCTCATCGGCACCTCAACTATGGGCTTAGTTCTTGGTTGTTATTCTATTGTTACAAGTTTTCTTGGGCGGGGGGGGGGGGTTCTTACTATGTATAGGGTTAACTTAAAATAGGGTTGACTTATAGGGATAAATAGGGTTAAGCTAGGGTTAATGTAGGGTGAATGTAGGTCCAGTAAAGGGTCAATATATGGTTGATATAGGCATAATTCATAATATATGGTTTATACAGGGTTAATATCGGGTTAATGCAGGTGCAGGAATCATATGGTTAACCTCTGAAATACTACAGTAACTTTGCCCTTCGGTTGCTCGCCCGATATTCGTTGAAAAACATGTTCGTGTCCTGAGAGACTCACTGAACGGCGGGTTCGCTCACAGGGGATTCGCACACTGAAAAGCAAAATAAATGGGGCCTGAATGATTAGAATAGGGTATTCATCATAAACGGGACCATAAGGAAATGATAGTCAACCCTAAACCCCCAAACCCTAAACCCTAAACCCTCAACCCTAAACCCTTCCGACCCCTATAATATTTCAAATTCCGCTCCGGAAACCGCAAGCACTTTTGAATCGTGGTGAATCGTGGCCGGGACTTGAGGCGACCTTTTGCGCGACATTCATCCTTGAAGAGGCTCTGAGGGACAGCGCATACTTGAAAGGGTTTAGGGTTTAGGGTTTAGGGGGCCCCTTGCTCAGGTACCTGGTCGCATCTATGTGCACACGCTTGATAATTTCGAGGCTGGTGGCATACAGGGTCATCTCTACCTCAGCGGAACAGCAGGCCCGGGCATTGGCCACGGCAATGATGGCCAGAAGTAGGTAGTTCCTTGGAGAGGGGTTTCGGGTTTAGGGTTTCGGGTTTAGGGTTTAAAGGACCCGACCCCAAGAAACGCCTCCAACCTTAAACCCTCTTGGGTCGCCGAGCTCCGCTTCAGCTACCCTGCCCCTGCAACTAGAACCATGTACTAACCTACTGCCATCCCAACTGTATCGAAGTGTCCTCAGAGTTGATGAAGACAAGCTATAGTGCGGCTTTGAAGTCTGCAAAGAGCTACTTGAATACATCGAATCTCTGGCCCCAACCCTAAACCCCTAGCAGCCCCAAAACAAACACCTTAAGTCAAAGATATACTGGGGAAGGCCACCCCCTTGCTTTGCAATCTGACCCCTGACGAAGCCAGCGCAGATTTGTTGAGCTGCTCCGCGTCGAGTAATGAAGCCCCAAACCCTAAATCAAACCCATTTGAATATTTGCCGAAATAGGGGTGGCCCCATTTTTTCCCCCCAAATAGAATAGAATCCCCTTAACGGGGCCCCCAAAAAGGATACCCCCATTTTCGAGAACCCCCATCTAAGAATGGCAGAAACCAAGTTGCTAAGTCTGGGTCGAGGGTTTTGGCGTCTCAAGTGGCATTCGTTCTCGGGACTGCAGATTACAGCTACCCCTTAAGGCCCACGACTCACATGTCTTTTCAGCAATCTCCGCAGTGCGGTTTGTTGATGGTTGGGGGGAGGTGTCTTGCCCGATCAGCTCTTCTCTCGAAGTCACAGAAAGCTGCTGGCGTTGAGCATTGGGGGGCAATGGCTTCTGTGGTTATTAGTTGCCGCTATCAGTCCTCATGAGAGTTTCTTTACTGTGCTGATCCACGCGGGGGTCGTGGCGTCTGCTCACTACTTTTCAATCCCCAAAGCCCCAAGAAGATAACTTGCATTCTCATCCTAAGGCCCAGGTGTTGCGAAGGCACAGGCCTTCGAATCTTCAGCAAATTTTGCAGAGGAGGGCTGATTATAAGTTATAAAGCTCCTAAGGTGCTCGGGGATGTCTAGGGATGGGGGGCGGGGGTGAGAGACAGAGATCTTTATTGGGATGATGCGCGAGGCGTGATCGCGGTGTGCTGATGCTGCTTATGAGTCTACAAGTTCCTCCGTATAAGTACCCCCCCCCCCCCTAAAATTAGGATACCTAGTCAGGACTGTTAGGAATAGGGGGGTCATCCCAACTTATGAGAAGTTCTGGAGAAGGCTCGCCGGTGCAGGCTCCCCCAATCCAATCAACATTGCAAAAGGCGAACGAGTCGCCCTCTGCACCGAAACTCAGGGTTTAAACAGGCAGGCTGATCTAGTCGTGCGGCCTGGCTGGTCGCGCGCGATTTAACCTGCAGAAGTCGAGTCTGCGATAAGGAACGCACTTGCTTTGCAAGTTCACAGCTCGGCTCTCAACGGGGGATGGCGCACTGGTATGAAGCTCAACGCAAGACCTAGGACTCCACGACGCGAGGCAGGGTGTAATATAGGGGCCTGAATAACGAGAATAAGGTTTTTTTTTTGTTTGGGGGGGGGTTACTATAGTATACTTCTCAAGGGACCGTCAGGGAATACCATTAGTAACATATTAGGCATATGGGGGTTTGCGAAAAGGACTCCGAATATAGACCCCCAAATAGTAGGGTCCCCTTCTGACAAGGAGGCCAATAAGGTACCCCTACTTTCGGAAACCCCATATCTGCCCAGACCACCTGCTGGCAGACCGTTCATTGTAGTTGTTGTGTTTCGGGGTGCCTAAATTTCATGATGCGTATAATGTAACGATGCAAATGAAGTACTCCATTCCGCAAGAGGGACTACCATTCATGGTGGTCTTTGTACGGTGGACACCTACATTATGTACATGTACATGCACAGTTTGTGCTAGACCGCTGAGAGGAACATTTGGAGAGCGGTGGGCCGTAGACAAACCCCGTGCGTATTGATTCATCTTGGGGACATGTACCAACACCACCTAACGCTGATTGGGGATTGAGGTCTTCGTGGGCTCAGGGTGCGGGAATTCGTGTAGCGGGCCCCGGAGTGTTGCGATTGATTGAGCATCCGGCAGCACTGCTTTTTCATCGAAATGGCCTGGGACAAGCCGACGTCAAGACTTCTTCTTGGGATCAGCTTCGCGAAGCACGCGAAAGAGACCTCCTGGGAGCTAGCTACTAACAAGGGTAGGTAGCCTTGAATTTTGCTACTCGTTGCGAAAAGGAGAACAGAATACAGGAAGGACCTTCGGCTCCCACCCTTGGACCTGAAAGAGCCTTGGAATGGTTGAGGTTTGCAGGGCTTAGGGTTCGGGCCTATGGCTTCATAAGGCTTTCGGGTCGAAGGGCGGTGCTGGGCTTGGGGTCTAGGTTTTAGGGTTTGGGGTTGTTCTGGTTTTCGGGTGTGAAAGTTTTAGGAGTTGCGAGGCAAGGACTTTACAGCGACTGGCGGGTGTGGAATCATAACAAGCCGATACTGGCTCTTAATTCGTAGAATGAGGCAAATAGGTGCCGTATTTTTCCATCCCCAATGGCAGAGCTTAAGTGTTCTATAAGGTTCCCTATTCTCTCACCATTGGCAAAGAAGATGTGGGGTTGTCAACTCAAGCCTAAGACGCCACTGAAGTCTTGACGGCGTGAGGCGAAACGAGCTTGCCTGGGTTTCCGCGCTGACCCACAGCAGTGCTCTCAAGGGTTCTGGCGGCCCGTTGGTTTCACTTCTTGCACGCGGATGCGCGCCGATGCGGGGATCAACGGACATACGCCAAAACAACGAGGAGAGGGAGAAGGCAGAGTTCCCTGAAAAACCCGCTCAGCCATCAATGCACGACTACTCTTGGCGTGCACGGTGTCTGCTTACTTGCCTGCTTGTTTGCTTGCTTGCTTGCGTGCATGCGTGCGTCTCTATGTCTGTCTGTTCGTGTTCGCGTTCGCGCTCGCGCTCGCGTTCGCGTTCGCGTTCGAGCTCGTGCATGTGTTTGTAGGTATGTGTGTGTGTGTGCGTGCTTTGCTTGTGTTTGTGTTTGTGTTTGTGTTTGTGCTTGGGTTTGTGTTTGTGGTTGTGGGTGTTTGCGCGTGCTTTGTACGTGTGTGTGTGTGTGTATGCGTCTGGACCTCTACGCCATTCTTGCGCCGTGTGCTACGTCGGGTGCTTGGAAACCTTGGCAGCTCGATATCAGTTAAACGGGGTCTCAGACAGAGACACCTCAGCTTGAAAAAAGAGCAAGCTTACGAGTTTCTCGAAGGTCATTAGGGAATGAGGCACCTTATTCGCCCCTAAGGGAAATTTTTAGAGGGGATATCATACTGTAGGCTGGCATTTTCCCTAAGTGCCTACCGAGAACCTAAACCCTAAACCCTAAACCCTAAACCCTAAACCCTAAACCCTAAACCCTAAACCCTAAACCCTAAACCCGAAGTACAATGACAGGGGCCAGCTACACCAACTCCCCTGCTTCCTGGAACCAAAGTCTCAATATGGCCTTGCATGGCAAGAGGGTAACCCGGCAAAGTGCCATCTGCTTCCCGCAAGTGGCAAAAGTACGGTCCGTGGCGAGGAGAATCAATGCGTTTCTGCTGAAGACTCATGCAGTGTCTCCTGCCCAATATCTCCCATCATACCCCCCCACACAAAAACAATCCCTTTTTAGAAGCCGTTTGAGGTGCCCTATTTGGGGCAGGGACACTGGCTCCAGGCTCACAGTAAAGCTTTATTGCTTTATTGCTTTAATTTTTAATGGCAAACGTTCAACGCTGCCGGCTGAGAAGTCAGCAAAAAAAAAAAAACAGACAATCCATGTCGAACGCGCGGGGCCGTGGGGCCGTTTGCCGCACAGGGATTCACGCTCTTCCCGGGCCTTTGAGCTCTCGGATGCTCTTGGTACTCTAAGAACACTAGAACACAAATCCAGGGTGGCGCCGCAACGTCCACCAGCTTAGACTGGCTGGGCGGGGTCCATGGGTGAGGCTGCCGGCGGCCGACAAGGCTTGTCTGCAGGCACAGCCATCAGCAAGTTTTCAAGAAGTCCACCGTGAACACCATCAAGCTCTTGCACCCCAGACCCAGACTCAGAACTTTTCTGAAACTTTTGAGTCCTGAACCCCTTGAAGCCTACATCCCGTCAACCTTCTTTGGAGCCCTAAAACCCTAGAGCTCTCCAAGTCCTGAAGTCCTGCGCCCTCTGGTAGCCCAGTAACCATCTTACAATACGGGTACGCTTTTTTGTTGGCTGATTACTCGGCAAGTGCATGAGGGAACCCAGAACCAAACAAAAGCAAGCGTACAGGGTACCACTGGGCTAGCCAAGGCCTTGAAACTAACTAACCCAAGGATCCACCAGGGACTTGATCTTGTGCGCTTGCTGCATGGCAGCCTTTA